>SJXQ01006511.1:162613-234243 GCA_006408695.1 Aepyceros melampus
CCCCTTCTTGTGTAGAGTTCAGGTGCTAGGCATTCTTTGAACTGAAGCCCTTGGGATTGTTTTGACTCTGGCTGTCCCCCTAGGCGTACCAACCCCTTTGGTGAAACTGAGGATGCGACATTTCCAGAAGCAGAAGGTAAGTGGCTCGTTTTGTGTGCTTTTTCTTTCCCCAACACAGAATAATCAGGGCCCTTGAATGTGAAGTCATGTTCCCAGAAGCTTTGACTTGAACTGTGAATTGAAATTATGACCCACAGATGTTCTGTGTGAAAACTCATTAGGACACAATGCCATTAGGACAGGTCTAACGTAAAAACTCGGAGAAGGCAATGGCACCCCACTCCAGTGCTCTTGCCTGGAAAATCCCATGGATGGAGGAGCCTGGTGGGCTGCAGTCCATGGGGTCGCTGAGAGTTGGACACGACTCAGTGACTTCACTTTTACTTTGCTCTTTCATACATTGGAGAAAGAAATGTCAACCCACTCCAGTGTTCCTGCCTGGAGAATCCCAGGGATGGCAGAGCCTGGTGGGCTGCCATCTGTGGGGTCACACAGAGTCAGACACGACTGGAGCGACTTAGCAGCAGCAGCAGCAGCAGCAGTGTAAAAACTGAGAGGTGGTTGACAGATTTTCTGCAAGCATCGTACATTTAGCCACATCCATAACCTTTTTGTAGCTCCTGTAGAGCAATGTTGCCATCTAAATCTGCTACCACATTACTGCAAAACAGACTCCAAGAGGATAAAATCCAAATGTCATAAATACGCTATTTCATTTTAGAAAACCAAAAGCACAAAAGCTACTCATTCTTAAATTTGAAGATGACATGAAAGATGGGGGAAAAATAAAAGGTATTTAATTCATTATAACTCAGATTGTTGTTGTCTGATTTACATTCTTTTAAGGTACATAAGAACACACCCGATAGAGCTAACCATAACCTGCTTCCCCACAGAGCTGCAGCTCCCAGCTGGGACAGTTTAGAAGTGCTGGCAAGGCCTTTTGTTTTAACACAGCTTCCGACTGAAGCCACAGAATGTCATTAGAATGAAATGCCACTTATTTAAATTTAAAAGTAGGACTTGTCAAGAGGCATTCCTCACAGCTTTAGGCAGAAAAATGAAAAATAATGTTATTAAATAGGCTGTGCCTCAGATCTGATTCTAGCTGACTTTTCACACAGTCCACACTATTTGTTACTGGTCTAAACAGAAAACATCAAACTTGTAAAAACTGTCTTCATAAGGGAGTAACCATTTACATAACTTGTCAGTTATATTTTCCTAATTTGTTTTTTCACCATTCAGTTGTTTTTTAGGGGCTAGGATACTAATAGGGAAGACAAGTGAAGAAAATGTAGGCTTCTTACTTTCAAATGGTGGAAAGGAGAACTATTGTTCTTACAGGAAAAAAAAGATCTTTCAAACCTTCTTCATGATTTTCCAGTTGTGATTGCTGTTACTGTTTGTCAGGTTATATGTCATTATCAAGAAGCAAATACTGTAAGCTCATTAGCATCAAGTAAGTTAACAGTTTGAGACCTCCCAGAGTTTATGGAATGTCATCACTGCCCTTCAGTAATAAAAGATGTGCATAAATTGAGTGAGATCCAACATCAGGTCTTACTTTCTTCAAATAAATTTTCTTCTATAAGAGTATTTTATCAGCAGGCCAAATAATGAATGAATGTTCTATTATCTGGAAAAGCTCATTTTCAGAGAAAAGGTAAGATGATACACTTTCTCTTACATGTGGTCACCTAGAGTTTTAGTGCTAGAAGGACATTCATCTGGCTTCATTTTATAGATAAAGAAAAAGGTGCTTTTCTAGTCTAATGAATAGTTCCAAACAGACAAAATAGAGACAATAGAAGATTCAGAGCTTTGGTGGTTTGTGGTTTACATAATCAGAGTATTGAGAAGTTTTGGCTTTAGAAAGCCCTCCAGAAAGCAAGGAAAATCTGAAGTTGGCCTGTCCTCAGACCAGCACCTGTGCCTCTTGTATGTGGGTCGGCAGGCAGGAAGTGAACATCCTGAGCAGAAATGCTCTCTTGCAGATTCTCTTTTGCAGCAGATGTTTATAGTTCGGTTTTTGGGATCAATGGCAGTCAAAACAGACAACACTACGGAAGTGATTTACGAAGCAATGAGACAAGTATTGGCTGCTCGGGCTATTCATAACATCTTCCGGATGACAGAATCCCATCTGATGGTCACCAGTCAGACTCTGAGGTACGTTCAGTTTCATTTTCGGACTTTCTTACAGCTTCTACTAATTCCCTGTTAAGTCACGTCTAATCATCTAGAATGTTCACAGCAGAATACTTGATTGGATTAAGTGAAGACACTATTCATGTTTCTGCTTTGCTTTTTATAATACATTTCAATTTCATAAGATACACTGGCTAAAAGAAGTGCCCTTAAAGACAAAAGCTGGTATTTTTAAGATACTGGTATTTTTAGTGGTGAGTGAATCCCACCCCATTGTGCATGAGTGTTACTCTCTCTCAGAGCTTGCAAATGAAAGGGGTTTTGTTTTTTCTTTTTCACCTCAGTGTACTGTGTAATAAAAATTTAAAAACTGTGAAAACAGAACATGAGCCTGCCTGAGATAACTAGACCACCACAAGGAAAATCTGGTTAATATTTCTTGGGCTGAAAATAAAGAAGTCAAACATATCAACTACATGATTTGGGGTTTCAAGTAATAAGAGCTGTATGAATGATGGCAAACAGTGGTCAAGCTGTGGTTGGCACAGGTTTTATTAAAACCTGCACAGTCCATACTGCAGCTACATGTAACATCTGAAACCTAAGTCATCTGAACTGAGAAGTGTAAAACACATACCAGTATTTAAGCTCTCATACTATCGTACCCACCTCAAAGAGAAAGCAAAGTAATTGTTATGTTAGTAACATGTCTAGCTGATAATATTTTCGATTATATTAATTTCACTCGCTTTCACTTTTTTTTTGATGCAGCTGCTAGAAATTTTTAAATTACATATAAGGCTTATATTAAATTTCCATGGGACAGCAGCACTGCTTTAGAGCCTTATTCCTGACCTGGCATTTATTAGTTGTTTGAACTTGAGCAAGTTACTTAACCTTTGTGCCTTGGTTTCTTCAGTTATAAAATGAAAACAATGATATCCACTCCACATAGTGTTGTCATGAGGAATAAATGAGTTAATTCATGTAAAACATTTACAGCCATGACTGGCACATAGAAAGTGCTCAATAAATGGTAAGTTTCAAAAAAAGTTAACCAGTACTTTGGCAAAAATTAGAATATAGTTTTTTCCATTTATTAAAATCAGTCCTTTTCCTTTGTTACAAACCTACTAAGAATGAGGGTATTTTTTTAAATTAATTCATTTCAATTGGAGGTTAATTACTTTACAATATCGGGGTGGTTTTTGCCATACAGCGACATGAATCAGCCACGAGTGTACATGTGTTCCCCCATTCTGAACCCTCCTCTCCACCCTCCCCCGCAACCCCTCTCGGTTGTGCCAGAGCACCGGGTTTGAGTGCCCTGCTTCGAGAATGAGGTTCTTATGAATAAAAACTTACATTTATTTAAAGCTTTTCTCCAAGTATGCCCTGGACCTTTCATAGGCATTGGCTCATTGTTCTTATAATCATCACCAAAAAGATTAAATGTATGTAAAAGCACTGAGAAAAAACAGTGCATCAAAGAACATGATCCAAAAAAAAAGTGCAAAGACAACACACAGAATGGGAGAAAACATTTTCAGATCCTTTATCTAATACACAGAACTCTCACAAATCAAGAAAGGAAAAACTCAGTTTAAAAATGGACAAAGGACTATCTGTTCCTCCAAAGATATGTAATTAGCCAACAAGCACATGAAAATATGCTCGTGTCCTTAGTAACTAACATGTAAATCATATCCAGAACCACTTCATATCCACGAGGATGACTACAGATTAAAAAAAAAACAAAAAAAACCCTAGCAGGTGTTAGCAAGGATGTGAAGCAACCGGAACCCATTGCTGGTGGGCATGTAAGATGGTTCAGCCACTGTGGGAA
The DNA here is from genome assembly GCA_006408695.1 of Aepyceros melampus. NCBI lineage: Eukaryota > Metazoa > Chordata > Mammalia > Artiodactyla > Bovidae > Aepyceros > Aepyceros melampus. The sequence continues at coordinate 166,671 of SJXQ01006511.1, forward strand.
GTAACAGTTCCTTTGTAACTTAAACATAGAATCCATTCCTGAGTTGATAGCCAAAAGAATTTAAAACAAGTGTTCATATAAGAGTACTGTACACAATAGCCAAAAGGTAGAGAAATAATCCAATGTCCATCAAAAGGTGAATATATAAACAAAACATGGTATATACATACAGTGGGATATTACTCAGCCTTAAAAAGGAATGGAGGTTCAAGAGGGAGGGGACATATGTATGCCTATGGCTGATTCATGCTGATGTACGGCAGAAATCAACACAATATTGTAAGCAATTATCCTCCAATTAAAAATAAATTTTTAAAAAAGGAATGAAGTATATACTACATATTATATGTAGTATATACTACAACACAGATGAACCTTGAAAACATTATACTAATTGACAGACACAAAAAAGCCACCTATTATGATCATTTATATGAACTATCCAGAATAGGCAAATCTACAGAGACAGAGATTAGTGAGAACTGCCAAAAGCTGAGAAGAAGGGAGAATGGGAAGTGACTGCTCTAACGGATACGGAGTTTCCCTCTGAGGTGATGAAGCTGTTCTAGAACTAGATGGTGGTGATGCTTGTTCAATCCGGTGATGTGTTAAGTATCAAGAATGGTGACTTTGATGTTAGGTGTATTTTACCACTATATTCACACACATCCTTGTATGAGAATTCATGTTTTTAGAAGTCACACAGAAAATCAGATCTTTAAAAGCAAATACAGATTACCTGTTATACACAGCAAACTAAAAGTTTTAAATTTCCATTTATAGAAAACTTTTACAAAATACTTCGGTTATCCCAACTTGAGGGAAATTGCTTATGATGTATATTTTAAAAATCATTAAATTCATACTCACTAATGAAAACATAATTATTTAGCTTTGTAGCTTAAAATTCCATGCACATTTTGTTAACCATCTCTTTGAAATTTGCAGAGGTTCTTATCCCAGTTTTACAAAGCAGATGAGAGAAGTCACAGTGACTTGCATAAGATCATATAGTTAGTATCCAGGAATTTAGTCTTGGGCCCTCTGATGATAATATTGTGCTTTAACAAATATAAGTGTATATTTTTCAAACTGTTACCATGGGGTAGGGGACAGCTTTGTTGAAATACAGCTTAACATACTGTATAATTTACCTATTTGCAGTGCTTTTTAATATGTACATATTTGTACAACTGTCACCCAGTTTTAGAAGATTTTGATGAAAATCAAAATCCACCCCCCCCCAGAAAAACTCCCACCCATTAGCAGTCACTCCCTTTCCCCTGCAACCTGTTCAGTCCTAGCCACTAATCTGTTTTAACAGATTTTCCTATTCTGGACATTCCATATAAATAGAATTATAACCATCTTTTAACAAAGGAAATAGATATTTCGCTTTCACATATGAAACAGCACATCAGTAATAATTTATATACACAATACTATGTTTTAGAAAGTAGAAATTTGTATCTATAAAATAACAGTAAATTCTCTAAGGTAGTTTTTTCAGACATGGATGATGCTTAAAATGCTGTTAAGAGAGTATCTAGAATATCTTCCTAAAGTTACTCCTCCTACACCCAAACTGACAGTTTGGTTAAATCTGGGAACAGTTCTGTTAGGGAATAGCTCTGTTAAATCCCTTAACTGTTCTCACCTCTACCCCATGTTTTTAAGAAAACTTGTTAAAACTGAGAAGTGTATGTTTCTGGTACTTTAAGGGAAACAGGCTGATAGGAATTTCTGAGGAGGCTGCACAGAGTATCATCCATCCATGTTAATTTTTCTGGAGAATTATAATGTTGCCTCTTCAGATAAGCACTAAAATACTGTGAAATCCACTATTTGCCATCATCTTCCGTTAAAGATGCCCTGAGGTTTAACTGCACAGGTTCAATCAAGGCAGAAACCAGAGCACTCGCTCCCTTTGGATGGTCCCATGGTGCTCTCACCTTGCCCTCAAGCAGACAAAAACATACAAAAATATGTTTGCATATTTAAAGTTTTGTGTGGTTTCCTTCTGAAGTTCTACAAACTCATCTAAGAAAATAATTTTATCCCACATTTGTGATATATGAATCTCTTAAAATTTCAGGTTGATAGATCCCCAGACTCAAGTAACAAGGGCCAATGTAAGTACCCTGCTGCATGCTGACTGTAGTGATTACTCTTTAACTCACCTTTGTAGTCACCTGAAACTGCACTTTAAAAAATTTACTTGCCAGATAAGTAATATGCACTGTTTTTATGGAAAGTGAAAGTGAAGTCGCTCAGTCGTGTCTGACTCTTTGTGACCCTGTGGACTGTAGCCCACCAGGCTCCTCCGTCCATGAGATTCTCCAGGCAGTACTGGAGTGGGTTGCCATTTCCTCCAGGGGATCTTCCTGACCCAGGGATCGAACCCAGGTCTTCCGCATTGCAGGCAGATGCTTTAACCTCTGAGCCACCAGGGAACCTAATTCCAGTTTGTTGCATAGTAATAGTCTATTCCTGTTTTTTTCTAGTTTGAACTCACCAGTGTCACCCAGTTTGCTGCTCATCAAGAAAACAAGAGACTGGTTGGCTTTGTGGTCCGCTTGCCTGAATCCACAGGCGGAGAGTCTCTGAGCACATATATTTTTGAAAGCAACTCAGAAGGCGAAAAGGTCTTGTTATTTTCTTCATTTTAAGATGCCGCAAAGGTGGCCAAAATAGCAGCTCAGGTGGGAGAGCATTAGACTGAAGATGCCAAATATTTCAGTCTAAAGATAGATCTTTAAAGGGTTATTTTGCACAAACCTCTTCAACATTTAGTTAACTATTCAGGTCCCCACTGAGGAGTTTAAGAATACCTCCTATGAAGGCCCCACTGAAAATTGGAGTAAAATTTCCATATGGAAAGTACATATCAAGCAAAAAGAGTGAAGAACTTTAATAGTGAAATATAATTGCTTAGGAGAGATCAGGAAATGTTAAAAAGCAGTTCACCTCAAATTTCTTTTTAAAGTTACAATGGAGAAAATCTTTTCTCAGGGAGCAAACCAAGGAAGCAGATGTGAGCAAAGTACATCTAAACTGTTCTTTGCTTTAGTATGAAACTTTGTGGCTGCCTTTGCTATTAGAATTAATCAAAATGATTCCACCTTCTTTCAGGAAGTATCTGTTAAGCACTGTGTGTATGAACATGCAGTGGCTAAATATGGTTGAGAAAAGGGAAAAAAGTACCCGGTAAGAATTTCAGACTGTTTAATAAGGTCAGTTTTCACTTAACATAAAGTGGTCTCAGGAGACCAGTCCAGGTGAACGCTAGTGTTCAGAAGCCCCATCTGACGAACTTCCTGCATCCAGATCCTCTGCCTCCGTGGTGATGTGAGCAGACTGTGACCTCGCTGCATTTTCAGAGTCACATTTTCTTTTAAAGTTCTTATCCTTTTCTGCCTTTGCCAAACACTGCTTTTCTTTTTTTGCAGATATGTTATGCTATTAATTTGGGAAAAGAAATCATTGAGGTTCAGAAGGTAAGATTCATTTTAGTGCTGGCTGAACAACTCAAAGTTATCTGTATACTTACCTTTCTCTCAAAAAGAAAAGCGATGCTCACTAGGCAAAGTGGCCACATCTGGGACTTCCTTTTAAGCCTTCTGTGTGCCAGGCATTTTTGATCAGCTAGTTCCTGTCACTGGAAATACATGGCATTGCTAACAAATACGACGGCTACAGCTCCTGCGGTGATTGCCTGGGTTTCCTGTTTCAGATTAAAGGACACTAACCAGTATCTGCCGTGTGCTCTAAGGCCTCACTCCCCAGAGTGGTCACAGGCCCAGCAACACTGAGATGTTATCTGGAAACTGTCTGGAAGTGAAGACTCTCAGACCTCTCTATCAGTAGTTTATCATCTTTCATTTACCCAACTAATTTTTGAGAGCAAATTCTGTGTAAGAACAATCCTTGCAGTTATAGCAGGATTGAGCCAGAGACACAGTTCCTGCCCCCCCGCCCCGGCCCCCGGGCTTCTAGTTCAGCACTGCCCAGCAGAACTTTCTGTAGTAATGGACACAGTCTGTTTAATATGCAGATTGAATGTGGCTAGTGTGACTTAAGGAACTGGATTTGAAGTTTTTAGTTTTAACTAATGTAAATGTAATGTGTAGCTAGTGGGTATCACACTTGTGCAGTTCTAATCCATCAGGGAGGGGCAGGCAGGTCAAGGACTAGGACCAACATAATGAAAAAAGAACACTCAAGGCAAGTTTGTATCTTACAGTGTAGATCAGAGTTGGCAAACTTTCTATTAAAAGGCCTGATGATAAACCTTTCCAGGCTCACCATCTCTGCTGCCAAACTACTCAACTTTGCTGTTTTAACACAAAAGCAGCCATAGTACGTAAATGAATTGGCATAGCTATATTCCAATAAAACTTTAAACGGCCATAGTTGGCAATTCTTGGTTTAGAGTGAAAGGAAAAAAAGGAGTTTAAAGACAGCAGTCAGCGCTGTAAAAGAAACTCCTCTCTGGACTCTTTCCACAAAGATGATTCTGAGTTTGCTATGTAAATGATACTTTGGCTGATAGGTACAACCTTGGCCTAGTCTTTGGGAGAAGTAATACAATTGAGGTGTTTTTTTTTAAGAGATGCAAAAAGGCATAACTAAGACAAGAGTCAGAAGAAATGAGGCTAGATTACAGAATATAATGACAGCCAGGCCAAAGGGGTTTTAAGTGCATTTTAAGTGTTTTCTTTTCTCCTTCTTAAACTCCCGTTAACTTCAGGATCCAGAAGCACTGGCTCAATTAATGCTGTCCATGCCACTAACCAATGATGGAAAATATGTATTATTAAACAATCAACCAGATGACAATGATGGAAGTCCAAGTGAAAATAGAGGCGCAGAATCTGAAGCATAACTTCCTTGTGCCTCTGGGTGAAGAGCACCCAGGAAGGAGAGCTACCTCCTTAAGGGTTTTCAACTTCTCTGATACATGCAGGCACACCACTTGGTTTCAGAATGCTGACAATCGCTCATGGAATGTACTCTTGATGCCTTGATACTGAGACTTGGGAGGGAAACAGTAAGAAATGGTTGACAACATACCCATCTACAAATGTTGTTTTAGGTGCTTTGTGGTAAGTCCTTTTCTTAGATTGCATTGTTCAGTGCTCGAATGAAAGCTATGAAAAAAATGCATTGTTCACTTTATTTCAGTGTCATCTCTTTTTCAGTATCCTTTAAAAAAATGGTAAAAGTCTAGATTTATAATTTGATAGACACTAAATATTTCCTATTAATATAATCTATTTTTGTATTTTAATGAAACTGTAAGTGCCTGTCATTCTGAATTGGTCTGTTTATAATCAAGTCTGTCTCATCATTTTGACCTAACAGAATTAATTTGTGCAGTCAGGTGATGAGCCCTGTGCTTTGAAGTCCGCGAGCACTAGCAGAAACGCAGGTCTAGTTTTGGTAATTGTTCAAACATCACACAATAAAAAGACAAGCAGATAAGTACCACAAAAGATGTCTGATTTTACAGTGGAACCTTAACCAACCAGCATTTGCAAGTGTACGGGCCTTTAGATACTGTTTTTAGGGGTGGAGCACCATGGACAGTGTACCACTCCACTAATTTCTATTTCTTCTGAGCCAGACCCTCCTTAAAGAAGGGACCAATGAATTTTTAAACTCACTTGAAGCACAGCTGGCCATGGGGCTTGGTAGAAAAGTTTCTACTTTCACTCTGACACATAGGTTCCAGACATCCTAGCCCATTAGGAAATAAGCGTAATGATCTTTAATTGATACAGTGTATTTAATTATAACCAAGTTCAACAGAAATACCACTGTCTTTGTAATAAATTAACCTAGCAATAAATGCTAGCAAATAAAAACTATCATTCTGTTTTTCTTTTTGTGGTTATTTTCTACAACATCCATGAAAGAAAACTAAAGTTTCTGTAGCTTTAACAGCTAATTAAAAAAAAAAACCCAGGACATAATGAAATCACAGCAGAGGGTATGTATCATGCAAGGTGAGTGGAATAACATGATCTCAAGGCCAAATTTTTAAAAGGTGCTGCCGGGGTCCTGCCCCGGTGGATCCAGGGAATTCGAAGGGTGAACAGCGTTGGCGAGGAAAAAACTTTCTTATTTAGAAATATAAGGTTAGTAAATAATAGTATAGTAGAAAATTAGTGGAGAAAAGAGGCTGAATAACTTGGTGTACGGGGAAAGCCAATAAAAACTCAGGACAAGAGATTTGCACCATCTATGTTGGGCCACCGGCGCCTGTTTGAATATCGGAGAGTGCCCCGCCTTGGGCTCTCTCTCTCTCAACGGAACTTAAAAGCCGGGGCAAGTAAGTAAACTTGGCGAGCCTCCTCGCTCCAGATGGGAATTCAGCCAGAAAATAAAGAGGACACGGGGGAAACCAGTCCAGCGACTGGCCCGTCCTCTATTGTCCAGAGAGGCCTTTTATACCTTTTTTTTGTACATAGAGATCAATGGATAATATAAAATTATGCAGCATCAGCAGTCCTCTTATCGAGACCAGGCTTTCTCTCTGCATACCTAGTTGCATACACAAGTCTTAGGTGATTTACATCATCTTCTGGCCAGGAGGCCAATTAACTTTTTATGGCCCTTTTCTGATAAGGGTCTGTCAACCAGAGAACTTACTTGCCTTAACAGTGCTGTTCTTCCCAAAGTCTGGTGCCACTCTCAGAAGGCACTAAATAAAGTTACATTCTTACAAAGCAAGGACACAACAATTTATAACAATGAAAAGGAGTACGGTGATTTATAACAAAGAGAAAATTAACTAACTCAAAAGTCTAATGTTGCTAACATCAAAACTACTATATTCCTTTTTCTATATCCTGATTACATTGATTAATACCCTTCAGGTGCCTAAAAGATAAAGAATATGGAGGCCTGGCAGCAGTCATTGACTCAGCAGTGAAACCTGTCACCAATATGATTTTTAGCTCTTTAGAAAAGGCTCTGTATCTTTAAGATGCTTTAAGCTTTGTGCCTCTCACGGCTGGAGGGCTGTAAGCATTTCACAAATTGTAAACAGTCCGGGGGACCTCTCAGGCAAGTTAGCCATCAAAGGGGGTTTGAGCTGAAACACTCCTTTTTTTATATGCAGGAGACTATTAACTGGAGCCCCGAGTTAACTCTTTCCCGAGAAAAGTGGTGGTATGCAGGAGACTCTGGTTTTTTGGGGGTAGATGCAGCAGCTCAGGCAGAGGACCCCTTGAGACCTGACTCGCCTTGCCCATTAGGTCTCCACATGACCTTGTCATGGGTGGGAATCTCCCATGCTGGCTCCTGGCAAGGTGCTGCTTTTTAAATGGATTAATAAAACAACTTTTGTAACTCAAAGAGGCACCATCAGAAACACAGTGAGCTGGTCCAAACAGTATGAAATTACACACCATAAAATCATAGCATAACCATAGTAGCTCATAACTCAGTAAGTTCTGACAAGCTTCAAGAGCCACACCCTCTGAATTCTTGCTTAGAACTGTTCAAGGTGTAAAATAATCTATCTATACAATAAAACTCAATAAAAATAGATTTTTTTAATTTAAAAATTTTAATAATGTGTAGCCTGTGGAAAGTATGGAAGTTCCTTAAAAGATGAAACAGAGCTACCATATGATCCAGCCATATCAGTCCTGGGTATGTATCCAGTAAAGATGAAAACTAATTTAAAAGATACATGCGGCACTGTTTATACAACAGACAACTGGCTTAAAAAGATGTGGCAAACACACACAGGCATATTACTCGGCCATAAAAAAGAATGGAATATTGCCATCGGTAGCAACATGGATGGACCTAGACAGTACTATACTCAGCGAAGTCAAAGAGCTATGTATCACTTATATGTGGAATCGAGAAAATAATATAATTCTATATACAAAACATATAAACAGACTGAGGCACAGAAAACATAGCATGAAAATACAAAATTAAATACAAAATTAACAGCATCTTCCCAGGAGATAGTGGAGGACAGAGGAGCCTGCTGTGCTGCAGTTCATAGGGTCTCAAAGTCACATAACCTAGTGACTGAACAACAAATTCAGCAAACACACATGAACAAAAATTAGTATCCAGAATATATAAAATATTCCTGAAATTCGTAAGAAAAAAATGAAAAAAAAAGTCATGAAAATATTTCATAGGGAAAAAAGGCTCAAATAGAAATATCAATCATATAAAATCAAGGAAATGCAAATTAAAACCACAGATACGATACTGACCAGACTGCAGAAATCTAGCTCCTGGGAGGGAATGGGAGTCACCTCACCCACTTCTGGGATGGGACAACAGCCTGGCATTCTCTTCCAATGAACCTGCAGGTAACCTGGCCCTACCACCAAGGAGGTTCACTTGTGACACACACCCCAGGGAAACTCAACACGTGTTTCCAGGGACAAGTACAATGATGATTAGAGCAGCGCTATTCACAGTATCCAAATTTGGAAATAACCCAGATCTTATCAACAGACTCAGTATCTGTGTATTCATGTAATCCAGGATGAGGGAAATAAAGCTAGATGAACTAGATCTATACATCAACGTGGATGAATTTCAAAAGTGATAATTAAAGTCATAAGCACACAGTAAGAATATATTAACTTTAAAAAGTAACACAAACATCACCATATTATTGTTTAAAATAATGACAGTTGTAACCCTCAAGAAAAATGCAGTGCACTGTGGTTCCCTCTGCAGCAGACAAGGGAGCCGAGCAGGAATAATGGGAGCTCCAAGCTCATAACCCACCTGTTGGCTACACAGGCATTCTCTTTTCAATCACTAAATAGTACATACATACTAATATGCTTTTGCATGTATCCGATTTTTACATAAAAATTTAAAATTCAGAAACAATGGGTGACTCCCTTTCTCTCAACTGAAATGTGCGTTAATGCATAGGAAAGCCCTCTGAAAAATTCACAAGTGCCATGTAAATGAAAGGTGGAGGGAGGAAAATGAGACCTTTTCTTAGGCAGCTAGCCTCACCAAACTGCATCTCCTAGCACTGCCTTTCGTTGTTTAGCCACCTGTCAGACCACCTTCAGGGAGGAACAAGACCGGCCTCACACTGTCAACACTCCACTGAGTTATTTAAAAAGGAAGATTTTATGAGACCAACAGAGAGTCAAATACAGACTGTTTGATCTTCAAACTTTTCAACAGCTAATAATTACATGCCAAGTAAATTTCTGCCAATAGGGCAACCATAATAATAGCTAATATTTATAGCAGTTACTGTTTCCTAATAAAGTGGCTTTATACATATTAACTAAATCCTCAAACAATCTATGAATGATATTACTACACTATTTTAGGCCTCAGGAAATGAAGCACAAAAAGATTAAGTAAACTTGTAAGCAGCAACTGAGGATTCAAATCACTCCTGGTTCCAGAATCTCTGCTTCTGCTGTATTACCACACAGAAAACCAGAGACAAAGCAATCTCCAAATGTTTCAAAGCATTCATCTCTGAAGATTCTGATATTCAGTAATTACATCAACTTAAAAGTGCATCTTTAATGCCTTATTACCTTTTGTACAGATTCTGAAATGTTTACTGTAATACTGCCACCTTTATGTAAAAAAGGAGATTCTGGGTATAGAAGTGTTAACTTTTTCGCCCCTCACATTAATGATAATGACTGCATTACCAGAGAATGTTTCAATACACAAAGATCTTACATTACAGACTGTACAGCCCTTAAAGGTGACTCCAGAATTATGACATCAGATCTACACGGATTGAGAGAGAAATTTCACCTATTTTCCCCGAGTATGTTCTCCACTCATGGAAACAACCAGTGCTATTAGGTAAACTAGGTGATAAAGAAGAACTAAACTGTTACAATAGAGAAAAATGTCTATATACTTGCCCAAATCAACCTTTCCTATAAGAAATTTCTGTACAAACTAAACTCTCATTTTGTCATCACCATCTCTGAGTTCACTGCACAGTTCTATGACTTCAGTTAATTGCTACAGACCCACTTATTCTGGACTCCTTTTTTAAAACTGAAATCTGTGACAATCTAAACTTTTAATTGTCCTAACATCTAAAAACAAACAAACAAAAAAATGTAGCATTAAATCTCTTAATAACATCAGTCCGAAACTTCGGCAACTTAAGCTGGAAAAAGAACCAAAATTATTAAAACTGACTAAAGTCCACCATTTATATTTGGCCAGTCCAGCATAAAAAAGAAAGAGGACAATGTATGTGATGTACTGTCTCACCTTTCCCACAACCTTACAAATTTATCACCTCAGAAGAGAAAAGTAGAACATTTTCTCCAGCATAGTATTTAGAATGCTCTCCTTTATTACACTGTTCCAGTCCAAGTCATGATTGCAAATGGCACTACAGCACCACAGACTAATGATCCCTTCCCAGGAGTAAGACTTAAAATTATACATTCAATTTGGGTTCTTTTATTTGAAAACAGCAAGCAACAGAAAGATTAAAAATATAAAAAGAAAGGAGAACAGAAAGTCCACCTGGGCTACACAGAGGAGCCAATACCAATTTTATACTTGAAATGTCTTGCCTATATGCATGCAAGTATTTGTTTAAAGACATTTCCACATACTATTAAAGAGAACTCCAGAAAGATTAAGAACTACTGGTTTAAGACATTCAATTCTGAACAAACATCCAAAGGAAGTAAATTTTGGAAACTGCATTTATTAATGTTCTATTATACATATTGTATTCTCTTAGAACTGGGGGAGAGGAAAGCCCCCACTCAAGGGAGATAACAAACTTACCATCTTTTATAAAATCTAATTAGAATTGACAATGTTATGGTTAGTCTTTAATTCCTGAGAATTTGAACATTAAGTTTTCTGTGAATTTACAACAAATGCTCACACAAATTTTAAACTGCAGTATGTCTGAAAAAAATGAAAATGTTAACATTAACACATTGGCAAGGAAAACCATCATCTAAACGTGTGCACATCTAACTTAGGTGTGAGACACTCAGCCCTGTTGCTCCGCACTTTAACAGCATTTAAATATGCTTAATCTTTTTCAGAGATTTCAAATAAGTAAAGTTATTATACCTTACCCAGTCTGCAGTGACATTATTTTGAACTAAAGGTAAAATTTGATCTGTCACATTTTTCGTAATCATAGGTATCCATGGAGTCAGCATGTGACCTCTATCTAGTATGGATAAAATAACTGACATATGTGGGGAAAATGACAGAAACCTTTGATTCTCTTCTAATTAGAATTTCTATTAAGGAAATGATTTTAGGGAAGTTAGAGAAGAAAAAAACAATACTGTTGCTATGAAATGGTGACCAATTTGATAGAGTCAAATCCAAGATCATTGCTATAAACATTTATGATAAAAATATAAATTATTATGCAGCATGCTTCAGGGCCATTTCTACAGTTAGTATGAATTACAAATTTTAAATGCCTTTAATCCATCCATTGTACATAATTCTGTAAGTCATGTTGACACAATAAAAAACATTTCCTACCTATTCTGTTTCTTCTGAATTTTAACAATGAAAGTGTTTTATCTTGAGCTGGGAAAGTTACCCTGACTGTGATCAGTGAGAACAGACAGGGCATTGTACACCTATTCCAAAAGCTGGAAATCAAACGACGTTAAGATTACTCACAAAATTTACCCAAAGAAATGCTTTATAGGCAAGTGCAATGGAAAAATCAAGTATTTCCTAAAATAACATTAGTATTACATGTAAAGTTTCAAACTTTGTTTTCACTGTAAAGGTATCATTGTATTATATTAAAATATTATAGGCCATGATTAACCATTTTACTATTAACGGATATAATCTTTACAAAAATAAAGCTAATAATAGCTTGTCCAGAACTAAATTTACTCTAAATCTTTCTGTACTTTTTAAATCAGTAAAGGATTTAGTTATTTAGAACTTCATTCTCACAGTGGTAATTTTTTTAAAGCCTGCACAGTGCTAAATCTGATTTCTTAGATTATACTTGGTTTAAAGAAAAGAAATCTGCCGAAACCATCACCAAGACTTCAATTGAACCTAAATGTAGAAGAAACCTGAGTTTGGATGTAGAAGAATTCATTCAGTTTTCTCCGGTATCATATATGCCTTCAGCCAAAAGTAAAGCGTCAAGCAGGACTCTATGGCTTTATCTGTATTTTCCTCCATCTTGAGTATTAAGTAAATCTTAAATTTAAAGCAGTTGGTGGAGGTTAAATAAGTTCTCAAAGCAATGTAAACGAGTTATAAAATATCTCACCAGACAGCAGCAGCTTTGTGAGTCACATGAAATTAACGATGAACCAGTTTACACTGTACATAAAGGATACATTAGTGCCTCACCTCTAATATCAATACCATCTTCATATATCCCTTTTATAAGAATATTGATATGTGTGCTTCATGAATTTCAGGCTCAATTCCTTTTGTTTAAACATATTTACTGGCTGTACACAGTATATGCACTGAATTTCCAATGACTGAGACAAAAATACGGATGAAAGACCTATGCAAATACAAATTATAAACATTCATGTAGATTATAAGAAATCTGAGGTGGCAGTTTAGGAATGTGGGTTAACCCTTTTAACACTTCATTTCAAATACCGGTTCCTGTTTCCCAAGCAGGCACATCAAGTCTAAAGTCCAAGAAAAAAATCTAATTTTAAAATCTCATTCTCAACCTTCGGAAAGTACAGCTTTTAGACGGAGAATGGACTTCACTTTAGAGCACTGCCTTAGAGAGATGCAGCCTCTAAATGTTTCCCAGAGATGTGGCCCAGGAAACATTGTTATTAGCTTACAACATCCATTTCACGTACAATTCTGATGATCTCACAGGGGCAACGCATACCATCAGTATCATTTGACAACAGGATCTGCAGACACAGTGCTGTCGGACAGGTCTCCGTTGCTTGTTTTAGTCTCTTCTGAAAGCATGAGTAAAAATAATGGACATACTTATGTTCATTTACAAAAACAAACTGCAATCGAAAAGGACAATATTGCTAAATTTCAAATGAACGAAATATTGCATCTACCAAATATTTCTCTAATATCACAAATTATATGCAGTTTATCTACCTCCATGTTTTAGAACTCTAGGCTAAATACTGCAAATGTGATGTTCTGACTAGTTTGTAATCAGGGTGTGGAACTGTTGAGACATCAGAACTGTGTCTGGAGTGGGGTTGGTTTCACACTGCACATTCCCCCGCATGGGCGAGGAAACTGTAGTGCTGTTACTGGTAAAAACATGACTGCAAATTCACATATAAAACTGTCCAGAATGAATACTTCCCAATTGTGTTTATAATTTATTTTTAAATGTGATTTTTTTATTATGAACATAATAAAATGAATTCTGGCTTTTTGTGCAAAATGTCATATGCATATACATCATTAACAGAGCAAAACTATTTACTAATACATTTAGCAACTCTGACAACTCTGAGCAACCTTTAGCTAACAGCCCTACAGCAGAGCCACCACCCAGGCATCAGGCAGATATCTGGATGATATACATTAACCCCAAACCCCAGAGAGTTCCTAAAGAACAGCAGTCCGAAGCAAGGAGCTCTACTGAGACTGCAATGTTCATTTTGTCTTAATGCTCTACAACTTAAAATATCCAGTCCACCTGCAGACAAGGTTCTGGCATCATGACAGGCCTGAGCACAGCCTATGCAGTAACTGAACTACTGAATCTAAACTCTTAGATTCTAATCCAAACTGAACGGCTACTGACTCAGATTCTTCCAGATGACTCTGCTAAATACTATTTTTAAATGAACCCCAAAGTAGTAAATACGTATTTTTTCATTTAATAAATATTGAGTATCTTCCAGGCAACACCTTGAAATCATTTTTCAAGCACACAATTATCAATACTTGGCTCAGAGGTTAAAGCATCTGCCTCCAATGAGGGAAGAGCCCCTGGAGAAGGAAATGGTAACCCACTCCAGTATTCTTGCCTGGAGAATCCCATGGACAGAGGAGCCCGGCAGGCTACAGTCCACAGGGTCGCAAAGAGTCGGACACGACTGAGCGACTTCACTTCACTTAGTATAGATTCCAGAAATGCTTGCATATGCTAATAATACTGATGTAACATTATCAATAGGGAATAAGGTAATGGATGTAAGTGGTCTACTGAAATGAATGATCTCTCTTCAGTGTGAAATACATATTTTAAAATTTTAACTGATTAATAAAAATATCATAGTTCATGAAGTTTTTATTCTTGATCATTGTGAAATAAATACGAGCAAGAAGAAAAGAAGCAGAGCAAACATGAAACCCATCAAGTTGCTGTACGTGTTTTGAGCGTCCACAGAGGAAGCCTAAGTGGCATAAGTTCCATAATGGAAAAAAGGAAATTACCATTTTTCAGAGAAAACAACTGGTGCTAAATTTCAAATCTGAGAAATGATCATAAGGGTCCCTTAAATATGAAATACTGAAGAATTTACAGCCACATAGATTCTATCAGACAGAATCCTCTCCCCAGTGACCATCAGTTGCTATGGCTGTACTGCTCTGATTCTCCAAGGTCTGGCTACAGAGGAGCACAGCAGGCTATTCACTCTGATACTGAAACCATCCTGCTTTATGCCTTCAGAGTCCCCCGGTCCTGGCGTTCAGTCAGCATCTAGTCAGCAGTCCTGCCCTCAGAGCATTTAGTCTCCTCTCATCCATTCCTTCTCATCTGCTAACAGTCGAAGGGTGAAAGAAAAAACCTAAACTTTGTACAATTTTAAATTAAGAGAAGATGAACTAAATAAAGTGGTATTCCAGAATGAAATGCATGTTAAACTTCTTTTCAGTTTCACAAATGATCCACTTAGGCTTTACTTTAAAAAAAAAAAGGACATTTCTAGGTTTATATATTTTTTCAAAAAGAAAAGTCTGACTCAATAAAATGGGGTATTCATATCTATTACTGATGAAAGATTTACTAGTCTTTCCAAATAAAAGCCACTCACTAACCTTCTTTTTCTTTCTTTTCTTGGTTTTCTTCAGCCGCAGTCTTGTCAGCTCTGAAGAAAATTCTTGCACTGCTCAGTGAAAAATACAGCAATTCAAATTCCTAAATAAAAATATCAGAAATAAAAGTTGAAAATACATATTTTAGCAAAATACCAAAATTACCATATTTAATATCTCTTCATTTTTCTAAAATGCTCTAGTGAGTGCAAATCATACAGAAACTG
This sequence comes from Aepyceros melampus, assembly GCA_006408695.1. Classification (NCBI taxonomy): domain Eukaryota; kingdom Metazoa; phylum Chordata; class Mammalia; order Artiodactyla; family Bovidae; genus Aepyceros; species Aepyceros melampus. The sequence continues at coordinate 181,904 of SJXQ01006511.1, forward strand.
AACTAAACAATCTATCCATTTTTAAAGATATGAGTGAAATGGCTTCCAAGTATCACTTGTTTAAAAATATACTCTTTACGACCATTATTGATTTCACTATTAAAATGGCAGTTTCAATATGATTGACATTTTTCAGTGATCAAGAAGTAATGGGGATTAAAAAGTCAAACCAGATTTGACTATTATTTTCCTCTACCTGTAGATAAACATCCAGTCGTTTCTGAGTGAGATTCATGGTTTGTAGTAGTTTTTCATCCTGACTAGTTGACTGTACATTCTGTTGCTTAGCAACTGCTCTCATCTCCTTCAGGTATTTCTCTCTAACAGACTGGAACCAGTGAAGTGAGTCAAATTCCTGGTACTGATCCAAAAGCTTCAGAATGTAAGCCACACCTAGTCATCAGCAAAACCAAAATCAAATTACAATGAGTACACAAACTGTATTCTACTCTACCAATAATTCTTAAAATTAAGCTAACCATTTTAAAATTAATCCTCTTTCCAGTTATGCTTTACAGCACAAATGAGAAATTTAGCAACATGGCTTAATTCCTCCTGAAAAAGATGTGATCCTATAAAGAAATTTAAAAAAAAAAGCCAATCAAGAAGATAAAAAAAAATGATATGGCTATGAAGATCTGAGATCACCTGGAGATAACATAGGGCTGTAAGAGTGGTTCTACTGCTAAACAGACAAGTGAGGAAACTCAAGGAAACCAGAGAAACTAAATAAAAGATGGTCAGACTGTAAAACTACAACAAAAACAAAGCCTAAATAATTAATCCAAGTGATTAGCAACACCAAAGGAGCATGAACAGTACAAATGATGGGAAACAAGTATTACCAGTCAGATGACCCACCTAAAAAGTAAACAGTAAATAAACACAGCTTGTGAAAAACAAATCTACAAAGAGCACATAGATCTATTCTCAAGCAAACATTTCAAAAAATTCACTGTAAGGTAAACACAAAATTCATGGGAAAAGAATTTCATTAAGCTTACCCATGGCAAAGCCATCATCAGTAAAGGCAGCTCCAATTTTATTTTTTTTATTCAATTTCTCCTTGCAACTAATGGAATGCTCTACAAAGTTGAGGGTCTGAAAAGATATAACAACATATCAGAGAAATGACTGTGCTAAGAAGAGTGTCAGAATTTAGTTCCTAAAACAGACATTTCAAAAATTATAAATAGGATCTCTTCTAAGTTCCTGCCTTTTTGATTTGAAACACTTGCCTCATATAAAAAGCCTCTTGGTGAGGTCACAATATGTGTAAGTATCTCATAATGGCTCTTTTCCAAATCCTTTAAATGTCAGCACTCCATCACCACTTAACCCAAGCACAGTGCCTTTTGTAAGATTCATTCTAAAATATCATGCACATTTTACAGATGAAGGGACTAAGGCTTGAGAAGTTTAGTAACTTCTCTAAAGCCATAATCTCAAGCAAAGTTGAGTCAGAAAAGTAGGTCTGCTTTATTTAAAAGCTTAAGTACTCTTAATCACAGCAATGCTTAGTTCTGCCCACCCAATTCATGCTATAATAGTATTTCTTACCATATTCTTGGCTTAAAAAGCTTAGTGGTCATTTGGATAAACAAATTCCCCGAAAAAAGCACTTTCCTAAAAATTCAGCTCCTGTAAAATACCTTAACTAATCACAGCATTTATTCAACAAAGATTTACTGAAACTTACTATGTGTGCTCAGCTGCTTTAGTCGTGTCTGACTCTTTATGGCTCTCTGGACTGTAGCCTGTCAGGCTCCTCTGTCCATGGGATTCTCCAGGCAAGAATGCTGGAGAGGACTGTCATGCCCTTCTCCAGGGGATCTTCCCAAGCCAGGGATCGAACCCATGCCTCCTGTGTCTAATACACTGAAGGTAAATTCTTTATCCACTGAGCCACCAGGGAGGCCCAGTGAAATAATTATATTTAAAAAGAAAAAATGAATGGCATCTAACACTCTACAGGGCAAGACTCCTGACAATGACAGAAATGCAGCGCATCTACACTGTCCACCCAGTAAACCACTGGCCACATCTGGCCCTGAGCACTGGAGATGTGGCTGGTGAAACAGGGAGTGAACTTTTCATAAACTTTTAACTATTTTTGCCTGTAAAACTTACTTGGCAATGAACTGCATTTTGTAAAATCTTTGTTAAAGATTTTTCCTTAGATATTTCATGGTTTTTTCTGAAATTAGATTAAAACTCAAAGAAAACAACAGTGTCCCATACTTTTCTTCTTTGTACTGTTCTTAACCCACCTGTTTTCTCCATCACTAACTGAATTTTGACAGCTGCCCTGCAAAACTCCACTCTTCCTCAGACCCACAAATAGTTCCTCACTGATGTTTACTATGGCTTCAAATTTATAAAGAAATATGGTGAGAACTCACTGTGAGTTAACTACATTATTACTGAAATATAACTAAGATAGACTTGCTTCCAGTCTCACAACTATCTGAATATGAAAAGATAATGCTTATGAGATAAATATGGACATTTTTGCTACATAGTATAACAATTATTATGACAGAGTATTAACAATAAATGTATTTTAAAAACAAACAATAAAAAGGACAATGCATGAAGAAAAAAGCTGTCCATAGCCACCAGATACTCTGAATTCATAATAATGGTCCTAAGTTGGCAGACTACAGTCCATGGAGTCGCAAAGAGCTGGACATGACTGAGCGACTAACACTTTTCGGTTTCCCTGATGGCTTAGACTGTAAAGAATCTGCCTGCAATGTGTGAGACAGCGGTTCAATATCTGGGTCAGGAAGATTCCCTGGAGGAGGGAATGGTTACCCACTCCAGTATTCTTGCCTGGATGATTCCATGGACAGAGGAGCCTGGCAGGCTACACTCCATGGGGCTGCAAAGAGTTGAATATGACTGAGAACTAACAATAGTATGTTAGAATATAGGTGTTAATTCAGGCAGCAACATGAAAAAAGTTACTACTCTTGATCAAAGTTAGATGTAATCAGAAGTTACATCTGCTCAGTGATATTTAGACTTTAGAGCTATTCTTTTACAATTTTTTTTAAAGAAAGAGCTTTGTTAAAGAAACCTTTAGAGAAGAATAATCCTTTCCTAATATATACCTCTCTAATCTCTTAACTCCATTTTCCTCACTGTAATAACTGTTTTCATACTGCAATTGTGGTTATTTTTAAGATGTCACTACAGAATTAGAGCAGCACACACTATATACGATAAAAAAAAAATTTAGTTTAGATATGAATATTTACTACTGGGTAGAGATATGGTATGCCATGCTAAGTTGCTTCAGTCATGTCCAGCTCTTTGCGACCAATGGTCTGCAGCCTGCCAGGCTCCGTCCATGTTCTCTACCACTAGCACCACCTGGGAAGTCCCTTTAGATAGTATGCTTTTAAGAAACACTTCATATTTTAACAGTCTACATTAATCACTGACTATATAATTCAGTCCAAAGATTACATGGTATATAAATAAAATGGAGTATATGCAAGTAATTTCAATCACACTAGGGTTTCTCTGGCAGTTATTAACTACTAAGAATCTATCTTAATTATAAAGAAGTCTCATTCTGCAGAGCTAGTAAGTAAAAATTCTAGGCCACATTCACTGAGACCACATTTAGTTTTATCTACAACCAAAAAGTCAACAATACAGTCTGTGTATATTTCTTGCTGTAAAAAAAAAAAAATTGGATCTATTCATTAATACTTTAAAAAATTCATTTTGTGTATTAAAAATACTCACCAGAGGGGGAACAATGATATAGAAATTTCGGAGATGTATATTCTTCGGCCTTCGAAATTCTGGAGCAAAAACATCCACAAGCATTTTGAAATATTCTGTGCCTTCAGCTGAATTTCGTGTGTGATCACTGAGGACTGAATCCAAATGCCTAAAATGCAAAAAAAGAAAAAAAGTATTTATTTGGCTCCTTTCTCAAAAGAAGAGGAAGCTTTTAAAATTCATCTCTCATTAGTTTAGATGAGGGCACTCAAAAATATCAATTACTGTAAGACATCTCTAAACTTCCTTGGAGTACAGGATTAACTTTTTTTTTTTAATGAACAGAAACTTATCATTGTTTAATTAACTTAGTCCTTAAAAGAGAATATGTAGTGCCTCTTCAAATTTTAGAGTTTTGTATTTCTTCTTCTCAAAATGAACTGTGCAGAAGTCCATTTCATTGTAAATAAATTCCTTTCATTTTAACTCTCTTCACTAACACTTCTACACTTCCTGACTTCAACTGTAATCGATCTCCTTTTCAAGAATCTAGTTTCTCACTCAACCTTCAGGCTTCCCTCATAGCTCAGTTGGTAAAGAATCAGCCTGCAATGCAGGAGACCCTGGTTCGATTCCTGGGTCAGGAAGATTCCCTGGAGAAGGGACAGGCTATTCACTCCAGTACTCTTGGCCTTCCCTTGGGGCTCAGCCAGTAAAGAATCCACCTGCAACATGGAAGACCTGGGTTTGATCCCTGGATTGAGAAGATCCCCTGGAGAACCGAAAGGTTACCCAACTCCGATATTCCGGCCTGGAGAATTCCATGGACTCTCTAGTCCGTGAGGTCGTAAAGAGTCGGACACGACTGAGCGACTTTCACTCACTCAGAGTCAACCTTCAGAAACATTAGCTGCTGCTTCTACATCCTTATGTATGGCTATTATCACTTTCAAATTACTATTCCTCCATAAATAAATAAATAAATAAATGGTAGAAATCTCTCCTTTGAGATGCATGTGACCCAACTATATCCAACTATCCAACCACTCCCTCCTGAAAGCAGGCATCTGTTAACTGGTTTAACCACTGTACATTTATCTTGAACTATGATACCTGCTCCAGAAGACATTAATGTCCATTTAGAGAATCAATTTATTATCATAACCTCATAACTCCCTGACATCACCTGCCATAATCTTTGTTTCACTTGAGTAAACATCAAGGCAAGAACACAACACAGGTACTTGCCATTACACTGCCTCAGGGGCCCCTGTGTCAGCATGTAAGGTGGATACATCAGTCTCTCCATTGGGAAGGTGTTTTTTCCCCTTTATGATTAATAATCAGTTTGTGAGACAATGTTTTCATAGTGAATACTCTGTTCTCCAAAAATGTTTGAGAATTCATTGATGGTTTTTGTCTGATGTCAAGTACTACAGTGGCAGTTGCAAAACTGGTTTTTTCCCTAAATTTTCCCATCCCTTTCATATTTACTAGCTGCAAGCACTGTAAAAAGGAACTTTCCCTCTGTCTCTCCAACTTTTATTATCACTGTATCACAGACTCTTCTTAAATTCAATATTATGATCAATTTCTACCATTATTCTTTTTGATATTCAAATTGTTTCCACTTTGTCCAAGGGTGCCCCTTCATACCTGAGTCAGTAATTGTTATAGTTATTAATAAGAAAACCCAATTTTCTAAATATGTAACAATTCTGCATGCCTTTTCAAGTTTTAAATTGTGTTCCAAAATCACTACTTATAAGTCTATACATCTGCACTGTTAAGACTGTCATTACCTATTTACATTTAAATGAAATAAAGATTTTATTTCAATTCCCTAGTCCATTAGCCCTATTTCCAGTGTTCCACAGCTACATTTGGTAGTGACCACTGTACTGGACATACTGCTCCAGATTACATACAAGGATGGAGCAGTATTCTAGAACCATGCTGGCAAAGAGGAATATTAAAAAAGAGTAAAAAGAAAGGTAAGGGGCTTCTCTGGTGGCTCCGTGGTAAAGAATTCGCCTGTCAATGCAGGAGACATGGGTTTGACGTCTGATTCGGGAAGATCCCACAGGCCGTGGAGCAACTAAGCCCATGATGCGCTACAACTAGTGGGCCTGTGTTCTAGAGCCTGGGAGCCGCAACAAGGAAACCGGCGCAGTGAGAAGTCCATGCACCCCAACCAGAGAGTGGCCCTCACTCGCCACAAAGAGAGAAAAGCCCACGCAACAACAGAGACGCAGCACAGCCAAAAATAAATAAGAAAATAAAATTATTTAAAAATAGGTGAAATAAATTTTGTTAATGAGATTTTTTTTTTAATTTCTTCTTTTTAAAAATTATTTGGCTGCACTCAGTCTTAAGTTAGAGCACAAGAACTCTTAGTTGTGGGGCTTGTGGGATTTAGTTTCCTGACCAGGGATAGAACCCAGGTCCTCTGCATTGGGAGTGAGGAGTCCTAGCCACTGGACCACCAGGGAAGTTCCAAATTTGTTAATGAGATATTTGGCTTCTTTTTTAAACACTAAATCCTCAAAATTAGTTATGAACTTCATACTTCAGCACATTTCAGTATGAACTAACCACATGTCAAGTGTTGAACAGTCACATGTATTTAAGGGCACCATCTAGAAGATCCCTTTTACTGATGCTGGAAAGATCTCAGAATACTGCAGTCTTAAAAAAAAACTGTATCCCCATAAACAGACCATTATTTGCATAATAAGAACACTGACATATCAGTTTATATGTTATCCTCTAGTCTTTAAATGAACATACATTTTTTAAATCTCCAAATTTAACTTATTTTTCCAAGATTAGATTACCTTGCTGCTTTTAATGTTTCTTCTGCAAGACCTTCTTCTTTGACTAGTTCTTCAAAATTTACAATATCTTCAAGATCAGGTACAAATCTATGTTAAGAATTTTAGAAGGCATTTATTAAAGCAAATTAAATATATGCAATTGACAGACATAAAAGCAGTACTGTAAGACTAAACTTTTCAACAATATTTTTGGAAAGAACTTTGCATTTCAGTTATATTATTAATATCACCAGTTTATATTTGGAACAATTGAGTTCCAAAACTCAATTTCAGCATTTTTAATTATTTACATATAATCATCAAATTATAATCTTTAAAAATTATGCAGTCTATAGAACATTTCAAACTGCACTGATAAAAGAAGTTAACTTCAAAAAATACAGATTTTCAAGTCTGCTATAGTCTTAAAATTTGAGAAAAATATTTAAGTAGTAGGATTAATGGTTTTCTTCCATATTTGATCTCAAAATATATCCACAAGAAAAGAAAAAAGCCCCTTCTACAATATTACTTACAATAAAGACAGATTTAAATGACATAAAATTTCTAAATGGCATAAATAAGGCAAAAATATTGCATCCATACCTAATGGCATTGCTGCTACAATGAAGGCCACCAGATCTTATCATTCGTACATAGCCCATAGCATTACCTTAAAAACCACATACACACAAAAAAATCAGATGTTTATACAAATAACTCTAAGTCTAATGATCAGGAATACAGTTATATATAGCAGTCAATTACAAGGTTTCAACTCATAAAAACCAAGAGATTTTGCTGTATTTTACTTCAGTTTTGCTCCAAAAAAATATAACTTACATATTTGTGCACTTAAAATATTGTTGCTCAGTCATTAGTGTCCAACTCTTTGAATATAAATGTATATAAACTTACACCATCTATAGTAAATATTTTAAAAATAAGTGTTTTGATAAATGCATTAAATTGAGCACATTTTAAAAAATCAAACATTTAAAGATTACTGTTATCAATAGCTTCTTCACTCACATTAAATAATATGTCTGTCTGTCTCTCTCTCTCTCACAAACACACACACAGAGCTGCAAGTGGTATCAAGAAATCCTTATTTGATTCCTCCCAAATTAGTATCTCCAACCGAGACTATTCCTCTAGGCTTTTTTTATCCCATGCCTACATCTCCACGTCTAAGAAGAATTTTTAATTTAAGAAGTTTAACTCCAACTGAAGATCTTCACCTCCAGTTATATTTTCTTCCTCAGAAACTGACAAGTCTATCCTTCCAGTAGCTCAAGCCAAACCCAGAGAAGCCATCTCTGCCTCCTTCCTTACCCTCAATGTCGTTGTTTAGTTTAGTCAGTAGTGTCCAACTCTCTGTGACCCCATGGACTGTAGCCCGCCAGGCTCCTCTGTCCATGGGATTCCCCAGGCAAGGATACTGGAGTGGGCTGCCATTTCCTCCTCCAGGGGATCCTCCCTGTGGTTCAAACCTGTATCTCCTGCATTTGCAGAAGGATTCTTTAGCACTAACCACCAGGGAAGCCCTCCTTTCCCTCAGACTTTAATCAATGGCAAATTACACTGGCTCTACCTTCAAAATGTTACCAGAATTCAACCAGTTTTCCCGACCTTCACAGCTCTCACTCTATTCCAAACCACCAGCAGTTCTTGCCTAGAATATTACACTATGGAATGGTTTCCTGGTCTATTTTCACCTTCAGTATGCCACCCCCCGACAATGTTTCCTTATACAGCAGTTAGTGGTTGTTTGATTCTGCCCCTTGCCACTGTTCTGATACCACACTCTACCATCTGGGTCTTCACTAACTCCATTCCAACCCCTGACTGGTTTCCAAAATTGCTAAGCAGACTCGGAACTTTTGCATTTACCACCACCTCTTCCTGGTAAACTCTTTCCTTAGCTATGCATGCACATGGCTTATTCCTTCATGTTATTTAGGTTCCTGCTCACGTGTCACCTACTTAGAGCTTTCCCTAAATATCATTAAACTATATCATTCCCTGAATATCATTTAAATCATTTAAAATCATTAAGTGTTTAATGATATGTCACCTTACTCAGCACCTATTAACTGATACATATCTTTTTGTCTGTATCTCCCCCCATCAGAATGCAAGATCTATGATATAGCTTTTGTGTTCTTCACTGCTCCACCCCTAAAGCCAACATTTCCTACTCAAATGAAATGAAAATACTTGTGAATAAGGACAAAAAGATAAGAAGCAGTCAATACTTCATATATTACAATAATATAATTATGCACTTAACAGACATTATTTCATCTGATATTGTTAAAAACCTTCAATTAGGTATCACTGAATCCAATGTTTATCCCAATATAAGAAATGATGTTCAAATGCCTCTTTAATATGCATCTTAGAAAAATGAAGTATCTAGTTTGATTGTTTTCCATCAAATTGGTCTAATTGTTTTCCTCCAAATTGGCTGATTAAAATATGTTGCTCTGCTGCTGCTAAGCCGCTTCAGTCGTGTCCAACTCTGTGCGACCCCACAGATGGCAGCCCACCACACTCCCTCGTCCCTGGGATTCTCCAGGCAAGGACACTGGAGTGGGTTGCCATTTCCTTCTGCAATGTGTGAAAGTGAAGTTGCTCAGTCATGTCCGACTCTTAGCGACCCCATGGACTGTAGCCCATCAGGCTCTATGAGAAGCAAATAGGGAGCAGCAGTAAAGAGTAAACCTGTGAGCTAGACTACTGGGTTCAAATCTGAACTCTGTGCTTTTTGCTACAAAACCTAGGTCAAGTTATAAACTTTGTAATTAGTCTCTTCATTTGTTAAATTAAGCTATAATGGGTTAAATACTGGGTTTACTGTCATAGATATTACCAGCACCTAGAAATACTGTACTGTCCTCAATAAGTATGTGGAATGAATGAATATAATACTTACTTCATAGCATTGAGTTTTACATGTGTTAGAACATATAAAGCACTCAGAATAACTCTGGCACATAATGAATGCTCAATAAATGTTAATGGTGGTGCTTATTCATTCAGCAGGCAGGTTATAAGACAAAAAGACCTCTCATTTTGCTCCCAGCTCTAGATTCCTTACTCCTTTTCTCAACAGAGTTAACAAACTCAAAATCACATTACAATTTTTACAGGCAGAGGTAAAGAACTTTTTAGGGAAAACATTGCAAGCCTAACGGAGAAGGCAATGGCACCCCACTCCAGTACTCTTGCCTGGAAAATCTCATGGAGGAAAGAGCCTGGAAGGCTGCAGTCCATGGGGTTGCTGAGGGTCGGACACGACTGAGCGATTTCACTTTCACTTAAGAAAAGAATAAAGAATAAAATACTGGAACAAAGTGAAAAGGATAATATTCACCAATTGTGCAATACATGCCAGGGGCAGAGGCGACATGATTTTTTGGGTACTGGGGAAAAATGTGTATTTTGATGTATATTGGGGGGGAAATGACTAGCGTCCTAAGCTCATGAATTAATGATTATTTCATAGTACAAAACTACTTTTAGAAAATGTAAAAACATGAAATAAGTACTATCATAAGCAGTAGTCATAAGGGGAAAAAAGTTATTGGTGTGTGAATTTTAAAGTTTTAAGCAACACTGCTCTGAAGAAACAGCTCTTAATTTGAGTACCATGGACTCTAGCTTTGGGCATCTGACCTTTGGTATGTTATATACAAAACTGTATGTGAACATGCATAGGGGCAATATTCTGAGGAAAATCAATTCAGTATTTTCATCAAATTCTCAAAAAGAGTTAAAAACTATTGCTCATAAATTTACAATCTAATATGACACTAAATATCACTATGAATGAAACAATACTAGACAGTATCTCACTATCAAATTGTTTAAAATTAAAAATTTACAAAGGTAAAAGTCTCTAAGTTCTTGTACTAATACAAAATAGAAAGTTTTAATGTGTAAACCAATTAATTTATACAACTTTAGCTAGTGCTCCCTGACTTTATTCCCTAACTAAATGTTTATCATACCTTTCCCACTAGTAAACTTAAAGCCTCTTGAGAACAAAAGCTATTTGTATTTTCAGCATCAAGAAAAATATCTGGTATAACAAAGGCTTTATAAATGTTTGATAAATGAATCAATGAATCTCAGGAGGCCAAATTTTGCCAAATTAGAGTCAATAAGGGGCTTCTCCAATGGGTCAGGCGGTAAAGAAACTGCCTGTAATGCATAAGACCCAGGTTTGAGTCCTGGGTCGGGAAAAGCCCTCTGGAGAAGAAAATGGCAACCCACTCCAGTATTCTTGTCTGGAGAATCCCAGGGACAGAAGATACTGGTGGGCCACCATCCATGGGGTCACAGAGTCAGACATGACTGAAAGACTAACAGTTTCAGTTTCAGAGTCAGTAAGAATTTACTGAACTGCTTGCGGTCTGCAACTGTGAAGAATACAAAGTATCTTCGGACATGGAGCCGAAAAACCCTGGTTGAAATCCCAGCAACACTACTTATTTCTGAGTTTCTCTTTTTTTCATCTTTAAAAAGATGATTACATGCCTATCTCAAGCGTTACTGTGAGGACATTAATAGAGGTAATGCATATGAGAAGCTCAAATAAGTATACAGCTTTTTTAATCTTGGATTACTTTTAAGTGAAGTTCTTCCTTTTAAAAAGTGTTACACATTTCAGAAAACAAGTTCTACTTGTAAGGCAGATGGACAACTCAAGAAATTACATATAAATATAAAATGATGGAGCATAGAAAATTAAATAACTTTTCACATAAACACTGCACATCTTTGCATTTAGGCTTAACCTGAGGGAATCCTTTTAAAAGTCTGAAATAGGACCTTGAAAAGAATAGGCACCCAATAAATAATTACCAGTTGACTATTTATTATGAGTATGGCTTTGAGATGAGTTATATTGTTAATTTAACTGAAGAGGTTTTATTTATCCACAAAATATTTATTTATACTATTTTATTTATAAATATTTTATTTATCTATCAATTATTTGTGCACCAACCATCCAATCATACTTGAAAAACTTTTGGTAAGGAAAGGAATTTACTAGTGGAATAAAGCTAAACTTAGGCACACACACATTAAAGTTTATTCCTATGAGATATTTATAATATATCAGACAGATTCCTGGCATTTGTACTTTACTTTCCAACATGTTTACAATAACTTACCAATTTGGCTGATGAGCTGCCTGAACTGATCAAGGTAGCTTTGTCCCTCTGGGGTTATTCCAAGTTTTCTGATGCCTCGATTGAATTTTTCTGCTCTTTCAAAAGGATACTAGAGAGAAAATTTGAAGACTGCCATTATTAATAAAGACTCCTAAAACATAAAATACCTACTAAATCAATCATACCAATATCACTGTTCTAATTTTGCATTTCCATTGTGTTCAAAAAAACAATTACTGAATTTAATGACAAAAAATTATAAATAGCACGAAACTATCAATATTCAAGGTGAAAATAAGTATTTTTAAAGGGAATAATTATGAATGCCACCAAACTTAGATTTCCTATTACCAATATTAGTCTTCCAACTGCTCTATCAGATAGATAAAAGAAATCAATGCTTCCTAGAAACATCTGTTCAGATTTGTAGTAAGTTTCCATGGGCTAAAAAGTATTCAGTTCAGTTCAGTCACTCAGTTGTGTCCGAACCTTTGCGACCCCATGAATTGCAGCACGCCAGGCCTCCCTGTCCATCACCAACTCCCAGAGTTCACTCAAACTCACGTCCATCGAGTCGGTGATGCCATCCAGCCATCTCATCCTCGGTTGTCCCCTTCTCCTCCCGACCCCAATCCCTCCCAGCATCAGGGTCTTTCCAGGGAGTCAACTCTTCGCATGAGGTGGCCAAAGTATTGGAGTTTCAGCTTTAGCATCATTCCTTCCAAAGAACACCCAGGGTTGATCTCCTTCAGAACGGACTGGTTGGATCTCTTTGCAGTCCAAGGTACCCTCAAGAGTCTTTTCCAACACCACAGTTCAAAAGCATCAATTCTTCAGCGCTCAGCCTTCTTCACAGTCCAACGCTCACATCCATACATGACCACAGGAAAAACCATAGCCTTGACTAGACGGAATACCAGACCACCTGACCTGCCTCTTGAGAAATCTGTATGCAGGTCAGGAAGCAACAGTTAGAACTGGACATGGAACAACAGACTGGTTCCACATAGGAAAAGGAGTACATCAAGGCTGTATATTGTCACCCTGCTTATTTAACTTATATGCAGAATACATCATGAGAAATGCTGGACTGGAAGAAACACAAGCTGGAATCAAGACTGCTGGGAGAAATATCAATAACCTCAGATACGCAGATGACACCACCCTTATGNGACCTTAGTCGGCAAAGTAATGTCTCTGCTTTTGAATATACTATCTAGGTTGGTCATAACTTTTCTTCCAAGGAGTAAGCGCCTTTTAATTTCATGGCTGCAGTCACCATCTGCAGTGATTTTGGAGCCCAAAAAAACAAAGTCTGACACTGTTTCTACTGTTTCCCCATCTATTTCCCATGAAGTGATGGGGCCAGATGCCATGATCTTCGTTTTCTGAATGTTGAGCTTTAAGCCAACTTTTCCACTCTCCTCTTTCACTTTCAACAAGAGGCTTTTTAGCTCCTCCTCACTTTCTGCCATAAGGGTGGTGTCATCTGCATATCTGAGATTATTGATATTTCTCCCAGCAATCTTGATTCCAGCTTGTGTTTCTTCCAGTCCAGCGTTTCTCATGATGTACTCTGCATATAAGTTAAATAAGCAGGGTGACTATATACAGCCTTGACATACTCCTTTTCCTATTTGGAACCAGTCTGTTGTGCCATGTCCAGTTCTAACTGTTGCTTCCTGACCTGCATACAGATTTCTCAAGAGCCAGGTCAGGTGGTCTGGTATTCCCATTTCTTAAAGAATTTTCCAGTTTATTGTGGTCCACACAGTCAAAGGCTTTGGTATAGTCAATAAAGCAGATGTTTTTCTGGAACTCTCTTGCTTTTTCCATGATCTAGCAGACATTGGCAATTTGATCTCTGGTTCCTCTGGCTTTTCTAAATCCAGCTTGAACATCTGGAAGTTCACAATTCATGTACTGTTGAAGCCTGTCTTGGAGGATTTTGAGCATTACTTTACTAGTGTGTGAGATGAGTGCAATCGTGCGGTAGTTTGAGCATTCTTTGGCATTGCCCTTCTTTGGGATTGGAATGAAAACTGACCTTTTCCAGTCCTGTGGCCACTGCTGAATTTTCCCAGTTTGCTGGTACATTGAGTGCAGCACTTTCACAGCATCATCTTCCAGAGTCACACCATAAACAGTGGCAGAGCCAGGAGCCCCAACGAGCCCCTCCCTGCATCTAGCACTGTGATGGTAAAGTCTGCGTGTAGCAGTCTAGGACACTGGCAAGGACAGGCTGCCCTCTTTGTTTATGTAAGTTATGTGTCTGGCTTCTGTGCACAGCCTTGCTTAGCTGGACCTGTTCAGCTTTTAGACGAGTGGATGTCTTAGCAGGATCACTTGAGCTTCTTTGGCGCTGGCCTGAACATGGGGATTGGACTTGATGTTCTTTGACGTATGTGGAGACGCTTAACTAATGGCAGGAATACTGCACTAAGACCTGGCTGTTTCATCTTCATCCTTTCCTATCCCTGGATGATTCTGCTCACTCCCAGGTGGGTGTTGTTGTCTCTCACTTATGTATTTTAGACCTAGAAGGTTTACCAATATGAACTTCAGACAGTATGCCTAATTATCTCCACAGATATACATCATCCTTGGTCTAAAACATTAAATGAGTATTTAGTGTTAACTAGCTATTATTGTCTTCCCAGGTGGCACTAGTGGTAAAAAACCTGCCTGCCGATACAGGAGACATAAGAGATGTGGGTTTGATCCACAAGCCAGGAAGACCCTCTGGAGGAGGGTATGGCAACCCACTCCAGTATTCTTGCCTGGAGATTCCCACGAACAGATGAGCCTTGTGGGCTACTATCCATAGGGTCACAAACAGTTGGACACGACTGAAGTGATTGAGTATGCACAGCTAATGCTAATTTGCAAAATGCGAAGACGTAAAATGTCCATTAGGATCAATGATCAAAGAACACAACATATAACAGACAAAAAGACAAAAATTACATATCCATCTCTAAAATTTTACCTTAATGCTGAGGATTCAAGTTAACATTTTCTCCCTCCTGGAAAACGCATCATGAAGTTTGTTGAAAAAGCAATTATCAAGCATTATCCTTAATAAAAACTACTCAGGCAAAATTAACAAGAAAATATTTTAATACTTTCATAGCACAAAATTAAACTGAGACAGGTTAAAAGGAATGTGAGGGGATCTAGAAAACCATAAATTATGTACCTTTATTTTGCCATAACCTAGATGTTGAGAATGAACAGGTGTCCTATGAGCAGTCTCATTTTTCCTCTAGAAGGCACAGTCTGGGTAATGCATCGAACAAACAGGCTTGTCCAGTCCCCTGTCCTGTCACTTACAATGCAAAAACATTCATCACTGCGGGTTCAAATGACAGTCTATCTGTCTGCAGCTCACTTCAACTGCTCCGCAGGCCCCTTTAGGCTGGACTTCTGATTTCTTCTTTCTTTCTGACCCTGAATTCGGTAGAGCTTCTTCCTGAGGTCCTTCTGTCGCTTCAGTTTCTCTTCTTCCTCCTTCTGCTTCATTTTGAAGTGTTCTTTGTTGTGGAGATGCCGCTGCTCCTTGGCTTTCTTCATCTTCTCACTGTGCACTGTACTCAGAGCATCCAGCAGTGCAAGGATCTGACAAGGACAAAACCCACTGAGCATCAAAATATTCTTACAGCTATAGCATGCCTTCGTTCTAAGTTTCAGGGATCTTAAACATTGCAGCTGACTGTATCAAAATGAGAATCAATTCACTATCCAAATGAATATTAATCTAGTGAAAATTAATCCTGAACTAGGGAATTATAATTTGCATGGAAATATAAGTAGGAGCATACGGACTTAGCAAAATACTTATTTAATAGCCTTGACCACAAAACCACCTTTGTTAATCATTCTATGGATACTCTGTACAGCTGATAGAGTGATGTGCCAGCTGTGTGCTTCTTATTCCCCATTAAAATGCATAAGGCAGAGCATGACTAAACCAAAGAAGGGAAATGGATTCTGGCCTTTCTTCTAACTTCCAGATCTAGTGCCCTGAGTAACTCTGACCCTTATCCTTTCCTCATGTAAAGTGAGAATGCAGTAAGAACGCCAAGTGTGTTACTGAAGCATGATTTTCACATCTAAATGCAATGTACTGGAAGCCATCCACTGACAGTACCTTCCTTTCATGAGGCTCCCTTATGACGGCTGGTCTCACTCTGTCCTTTGGAGTCTTGCCTGCCTTTGCCTGGGTCTTGGGCTTGCTCTTAAATGGCAGGGCCTTCTGCAAGGCTTTTGGAATGTGCAGTGAATTAAAATGTTTCTTTTGCCTCACAATTGGCTGAAAAAGAAAAAGAAAACAAAGACTATGACATATTTAAATTATGATCTATGCACACTTAAAATTTGCATGAAATCTTCTCAATGGATTGATTTTTCCTCAAATCAGTGATACCACAGTTTGCTGAACGTGAGAAACGAGGACTCAATTATCCATCAAATATAAATCACTTCAATGAGCATGCACGGCTACAGGCAAAACAAAGAAAATGTATATGGAATACATATTTACAATTCTTCCAAGAAATCAACTGTACAAATTTCTACAGTATGGGCAATGGGATCTTAATAGATTGGATGAAAAGATCCAACCTTTCTGTTAATGCCAAATTCAGGCCTTATCTTTGGAGCACTGAGATGGCTTTTTCTAGCCTGACAAGAATAATCTAGCTTTTCATCTTGACTATCAGCCTCTCTGGATTTAAGGACATAGTTCTTCCTCCAATGAAGAGCCAAAGTGCCTCCACCCCTGATTCTCATTAAGAAGTTTATTCTGCTTCTAATAAAAGGCTGATTTTAAAAAGCAAGATTTAAATGACAAATGAAGGCAAAACTCTCTCTACATTCAATTTTCAAGCTAACCAAATTCTATACTTAAATTGAGATGACCAAAATCCTTAACTGCCTCAAAAGTAGTTAGTAAGCTGATAGTTTTGCCATAAACCTTTACTAAAGTAGACTACATAGAGAATATTTCTGCAATATCTTTAAATTTATTATTAAAGACATCGTCCACAATAATATTCAATATTCTCTGTTTAAAAACCAAAATATTTTAGAATGAAAGAATTCAGAGAAATATCCTTCTCAAAAATAAGTTCAAGTTCAAGTTCAGTCGCGCAGTCATGTCCAACTCTTTGCGACCCCATGAATCGCAGTACGCCAGGCCTCCCTGTCCATCACCAACTCCCGGAGTTCACTCAGACTCACGTCCATTGAGTCTGTGATGCCATCCAGCCATCTCATCCTCGGTCGTCCCTTTCTCCTCCTGCCCCCAATCCCTCCCAGCATCAGGGTCTTTTCCAATGAGTCAACTCTTCGCATAAGGTGCCCAAAGTACTGGAGCTTCAGTTTTAGCATCATTCCTTCCAAAGAAATCCCAGGGTTGATCTCCTTCAGAATGGACTGGTTGGATCTCCTTGCAGTCCAAGGGACTCTCAAGAGTCTTCTCCAACACCACAGTTCAAAAGCATCAATTCTTCGGCGCTCAGCCTTCTTCACAGTCCAACTCTCACATCCATACATGACCACAGGAAAAACCATAGCCTTGACATCCATTGAGTCTGTGATGCCATCCAGCCATCTCATCCTCGGTCGTCCCTTTCTCCTCCTGCCCCCAATCCCTCCCAGCATCAGGGTCTTTTCCAATGAGTCAACTCTTCGCATAAGGTGCCCAAAGTACTGGAGCTTCAGTTTTAGCATCATTCCTTCCAAAATAAGTTAAGCTCCACAAACTGGACAACAGGTACTATGTCCTCAAGTATAGTTTAAGAGCAATTCATGGCAACATGACTCAAATTTTATTAACTATTTTACAGAAAAACTAATGCCTGGAAAACTGTTTCTAGCAGAATGATAAACCAATACCCTGAATTACCCATTTATTACAAAACAATTAAATACCCACCATTAACACAAACAGATCTTTTCAAATGCCTTGTTAAGCTGTGAATAAAATAATGGACGTTCTCAGAGACTAAAACCTGAATGAAAATGGGAAATCAGGCAGGGACTGAGAACTTAAGATTTAAAGCGTAGGATGGGGTGGGCATGGGAGGAAGGCTGAAGGAGGAAGAGACTTATGTATACTTAGGGTTGACTCACAATGTTGTGCAGCAGAAACCAACACAACATTGTAACCCTCCAATTTAAAAAAAAAGCAAAAAAAAAAAATTTCATTGAGCTGTATACACTTATTATTTGTGTACCTCTTCTCCATATGTATGTTGAAAGTGAAAGTCAATCAGTTGTGTCTGACTCTTTGCGACCCCAAGGACTACAGTCCATGGAATTCTCCAGGCCAGAATACGGGAGTGGGTAGCCCTTCCCTTCTCCAGGGGATCTTTCCAACCCAGGAATCAAACCCAGGTCTCCCACGCTGCAGGCAGATTCTTTACCAGATGAGCCACAAGTGAAGCCCAAGAATACTGGAGTGGGTAGCCTATCCCTTCTCCAGTGGATCTTGTCGACCCAGGAATTGAAGCGGAGATTTCTGCTTGTAGGCGGATTCTTTACCAACTGAGCTATCAGGGAAGCTGTATGTATGTTAACACTTCAATAAAAAGTTTATTAAAACCTTCAAAAATAACCTTCCACATTGTTTCAATGAGAATAAGTATATTAATGTTTTTAAAAGTAATATGTGTGTTTAGTGCCAAGAAAAACAGTTCAAATGAGGTATATACAGTGAAAAGTTTAAGTCTCCTTTCTAATACAGAGAAAATAACTTTTACCACTTTTTCTGTGTTCTTTCCAAAATAGTCTATGAACATAAACAGATTCACTCAAGTTTAACGTTAGACTTTCTACTTGAAAATTCAAACCACAAAAACACATTACATACAAAGCCTCTGAATGACACGCATCTACAGAACACATGTGCAACTGTACCTTATAGAGAGAATCCTTGTTGGCTTTTAGTTTGATGCCATGGGCAAGCCGGAGTTGACCAGTTGTCCACATTCCTGACCAGGTGTCTTTCTCACCAACTGGTTTTAACAAAGATGTTACTGGGTTATAGAAGGCTGGAACGGAGACAGGATACCAAGTTCTCATGAAGACAATATCTGGAAAGAGAGTGTATTTATATTACTATTTTCAGGAGAAGATTCATATCCATCTTAGTACACACACAAAAAACAAAATACTCCAAACTTCTCTAGCTGGTTGCATAGTATTTGAAGAGAGACTGTGCCAAGTGAACTACTTTCGAATGGTATAAAAGTTCTCTGGTTGTTGCTGGGCGCAGTGTACAAGATGTTCCAAGTGGGGAGAACTACAGCTGACTCCTGTTTTTCTTTTCTTTTGATGTGTACCACTTTTAAAGTCTTAATTGAATCTGATACAATATTACTTCTGTTTTATGTTTTGGTTTCTTGGTCATGAGGTATGTGGGATCTTAGCTCCCCCACCAGGGACTGAACCCACACCCACTTTGCATTGGAAGGCAAAGTCTTACCCACTAGACCACAAGGAAAGTCCCGACTCCTGTTTCTAAAGATCTAAACTTCCACCTATATTCACACTGGCTAGAAATCAATACTGAACAGTAACATGCTGTTAAGAACACACCACAAAGGAGATTTACCACTCATCAGCAATTTATCCTCAAACGTGGCCCGGAAAGCTCCTTCTGGAGCCCGGAGCGCCTTCTTTATCTGTCCCCTTATTCCACTGACCGTTCGAATCACAGCACCTTCAAATTTGGCCACTTCCAAGGCAGAATTAAACATTCCCTACAGATGTATATATATAAATATTTAAAAGTATATAGACACAAAGTCAGATATTTTACCTCTTAGTTCATAAATATATCCTTGGTTAAAAAACACAATAATTCATTGAAGGGTAATAAAATAATCAAAATGTTATTTCCCCTCAAAGGTAGAATTACTAGGTCAACAGGAATACAACTCTATTTTTCCTGAAATAACACTAATTAAGACTCTACTGTGAGCTCACAAATATGCTCATTACTGCTATCTTTGTAGAAGAAAGGAACAAATGATGTTTATTGGCTGAACTAGCCTAGATGGCCTTTTGCTGTCTCATATCCTATTACTTATGTGCTCACACTCCAAAAATAAAGAAAGCTAGACAAATAAATGCTAATGGTTGTATATTACCTTAAGAACATTTTATGATCATCTTAACTCTACATTTTTAATGGAAACAGCCCACTAATGAAATTTTCAATAAATGTTGCTCAAACTACCTTCTCATGTTATACTGCTTGACATAACATCCATTTCTCCATACCTCTGCCAATAAAGTATTTTGAGAACTGCTTTGTCTATTTTTCTACTGATCTATTTGACAAACCCATGATTTTCCCCCTCTCTCAACACAAACCAAAAAGGTAGGAAACAAAACCTAGTGAATGAGATTACATATTTTCAATATTGGCTCTGTGACAATCTCACAGGGAAATAATAAGCAATAGCCTTAATTACTAAATATGTCTATTGTATTTCACCTTAAGATTCCTGAGCATATTTAAGTAACACAGAGAATAATATATATATAAAGGAGTAAACTAAAATATAAAAAACCAAGTTTAGAGGAGATTTCAAATACTTTTCTGAAGGCATTAGAACTATATCTTAGACCTAAATGAGACGTATTCCATGCCTCCTTTAACAATATATAAATTTTAAAAATTTGAATATATAAAGAGATATACAGACCTTAATGAATGAAGTGTTCTTGAAAATTTTATATGGAAAACCAGTTAGTTTTAATTTCTTTACAATTTTTATAGATTTATCCAGATCAAGGACGACTCCTGTGGCAGCTATCCGGAAATCAGGCTAAAAAGGAACCCCCAAAATTTGAATACAGGAAAAATATCAGCAAGAGAAAAACTACATTTCTCTGTAATGCGATAAATTACTGAAGTGCAATTCACTTACAGTCACCTAAGAAAAAGAATATGTGAACATACAAACCAGTATTTTAACAAAAGTTATCTGAAACTATAATACACATAAGCCAAAACTGCTGATATCTTGAGCATTTTACTGAGGGTGATTTCATAGTAACACAGTTTCACAAAGAAGAATACATGAAAGGGAATATGAAAATTTGGCTACAATGGCTTAAAAATTAAATTTTGGACATTTAGGATGGATTACATTTGCTCATTATTCTGTTTTCTTTGCTGTTAAATGAGGCTAATAAAACCTGCTCTGATTGGTCAAATGAAGGCTGTATGAACATACTTTGCTAAACCAGCATCATTAGGGGTAGTTTAATGTCTAGCTGGTATCCAGTGGAAGTCAGAACCCAGTAGAGTGGTTAGCTCATGGTAAGCACTCCTTAAGTAATTTTAGAAAAACATGTCCATAAAAACATAAAAATATAAAACATTATCAGTACCATTACAATTCTACTTCCGTTTTCTCTGCTCCCACATTTTACTTATGAAAAAGATGCAGGAAAATTGAAAGCAAAGAGAAGACTGTGTTAGTCGCTCGGTCATGTCCAACTCTTTGCGATCCCATAGACTACAGCCCACCAGGCTCCTCTGTTTATGGGATTTTCCAGCAAGAATATTGGAGTGGTTGCCATTCCCTGAAGACCATAAATACCAAAAATGATTAATTTTCAACTTAAAGTTTCAGGTACATATTCATAACCAAGACATTATTTCTCAAACACAATCTATAAAATAAAACATCCAAGATAGTTACCATATTGCCACTGACAGACTGTACTGCCAAGAACCCAGTACCCTGTGGAGTGATAGGACCTTAAAGGAAACAGAAAAAAATAAAAAATACAGTGAACCACATATTCTGGATTCTGTTTCACATATATACTTCAACCCCAGAAAAGAGAAAAATCTTATGAATTGCAATTTCATGAGACGAAAAAAGCAAAACTACAATGATAAATCCTAAAAGGTCTAAATTAACCTATAAACAAGTCTATTCTAATCTGTTTTTACCCCAAAAGGTTGCTCCACAATGCATGTGCTGTGGGGTATATTTTAGAAGCCTCTGTCTTCCATTGTGGTCTTCAATATAATAAAGTGGGATGGTTTGAAACCTCCTCCACCCTACAGAAAAAATGATTGGATCTCGGGACTTAAGGATTTTCTTATACCAACGATGTTTCTTCAGACGCATCTGAGGAGAGAAGAGATTTCAGTAAGATTATTGCCTCAAGTATGACCAAAGAACCTGAGCTGTTAAGTATTCAGCAAAGGGTACCTACCTGTACATATCCAACGTTGCCCTCACTATTGCCCAGACCACCCAAAATAATTGGGTAATGTGGGTCAAAGTTAAGCACAAATTCACAGGGGACATTTTCTATCTCAATTCGGACATACATCCCAGGTCGAAAACCCTCATACTGAACTCTGGCTTCATCATCTTGATCTTCAAATTCTGCCCTGTTAAGCTATATATATATGAGAGGGGGAAAAAGAAAACAATTAAAAATCCACAAGGCTGTTATCTTTACTAAATGTACGATTAACATTTAAAAAAAGCCAATTTCTAAATAAAGGAATCATGAACAGAATTACTTGGGCTTTATCCTAGTTAAAAATAATATATGTTTTATCTTTATAGCTTGCAAGGATATGTCCCAACTGTCGTCTTCTCTAGTGCTCCAAGCTATAGTACAGCAAATACAAACAACTCTGAAGGAAGCCCTTAATGTTGGTTGACACACACCCTGAACTTTTCCATCCACACATTCTCTTTCTACTCTCCAATTATTTCATACTTCTTGTTTCATCAATCATTATCTCCTTCCTCATCCCCATTCTCAACTCTTGACTGTCTCCTAATTCACTCAAAATTTAAGCAATCTAAAAGAACTTCCAATTAGCCCTTCTACCAGGGTTTATACTCATATTTAGCCTTATAGCTCTGCACTATTCAATATGGTAGGAACACATGGCTATTTAAATTGAAATTAATCAAAATTAAATAAAATTTAAGTTCAGTCATTCACAGTAGCCATATTTCAAGTGGTCAGTATCAACATGTGGCATTCCATTATCACAGGAAGCTCTAGTGGGCAGCTGTTAAGAGACTATCCATGCCTCAATTTAATCCCAACCTTTACCTGTACCCTAGATCATGTACTCTTGTTGGACTTTATTCCAACAAATCTTGCCTGTTATTTCTCTCATCTTAAAAATTTTGACTTCATTTCCTATAACTACTGCTCCATTTCTCCACTTACCTTTGAAGCAAAATGCCACAGATGTGTTCTAAAGGCTGGTTCCAGTTATGCCACTCCTATCCTCTTAAATGCTCTAAAATTACACTTTAACCAATACTCCATTGAAATGCTTGTCAAAGTTACTAAAGGCCTCACAATCTAGTGGTCAATTTTGTCTTCACCAAAATGAATACATCAGCAGGATCTGAAACGATTTATCACTTCCGTCTACAGTGGTTTCCAGTGTACCTCCTGTCCTCTTAGAGTTCTTCTATCTCCTGAGTGCTGCTCAGTCCCCACTGCTGCTTCATCCTGTCTGCCCAGCCACACGGAGTACCTGGGGTCAGTCTCAGTCTTCTCCTCTCCTGCCCCTACACTCACTCCCCAGGTCACTCTACCCATCTCACAGCTTCAAAAAGCAACCAATGCTGAGGACAGCACATCTCAGTCCCTGGCCCCCAACAGCTCTCCTCATTAACCACCCGACACTCTTCTTGTCCAAAAAGTATCTCAAACCTAACCAATCCCAACTTCATCTTCCTTAGTAGACTGACACCAGTGAAAGGCTTTCCTATTTTAATTATGACAACCCAGTCCTTAGAGTAAGTCATCCTTACTTCCCCTTGTACATCTCACATTCAAAGTTCTTTATAAATGACCCACAATGTTCCAGGTGATTTTAAACAGAACTAGTCTTATACTTTGGAGAAGGCAATGGCACTCCACTCCAGTACTTTTGCCTGGAAAATCCCATGGGCGGAGGAGCCTGCTAGGCTGCAGTCCACGGGGTCGCAAAGAGTCAGACACGACTGAGCGACTTCACTGTCACTTTTCACTTTGATGCATTGGAGAAGGAAATGGCAACCCACTCCAGTGTTCTTGCCTAGAGAACCCCAGGGACGGGGAAGCCTGGTGGGCTGCCGTCTATGGGGTCGCATAGGATCGGACACGACTGAAGTGACTTAGCAGCAGCAGCAGCCTTACACTTACCTAGTCACTTCTATCAAAGGTGAGTACACACTAGGAATCACTATGTTAATGACTAACCATACTTCTTTGACTAAATAAAGGACTAGGTTGAGCACACCCTTCAAGTGCATCTTCAGAAATCACATACTTTTAAAAATATTTATTCATATGGCTGCACTGGGTCTTAGTTACAGCATGCAGGCTTAGTTCCTCTGTGGCATGTAGGATTTTTGATCCCTGACCAGGGAGCAAACCTGCAACCCCTGCACTGGAAGACGGATTCTTAACCACCGCACCACCAGAAAAATCC
The DNA here is from genome assembly GCA_006408695.1 of Aepyceros melampus. NCBI lineage: Eukaryota > Metazoa > Chordata > Mammalia > Artiodactyla > Bovidae > Aepyceros > Aepyceros melampus. The sequence goes on from SJXQ01006511.1 coordinate 206,134, forward strand.
CTAATAAATCTGCTCAAGACATATTAAGGTGTGCTCCAGTTTACAGGGATTCTTGGTGGCCCCATCTGTCAAAGCATAACTTAAATACTCACCATCAACTATGTATACATCTTTGTGCCTCTAACTTTAGAGTTCATCAACTCAAACAGCCTGCTCAGCATCCCCAGACGCAGAGAAAGACCATCTCCCTGTCAGCATTCTACATGCTCCCTTTACCTCTGTATCTGACCTTACATTCAAAGTATCCTTTGAACTCTCATCAAGGAGGGTTTTCAGAAAAGCTTCCCTGGAGAGCGCTGGTATGCGCATAAGCCACACAAGGCCAAGAATCACAGGCCCATTTAAAATATTCAGCCATCACTCCAGGGAGCAGTAATCAAAATACTAAGGCAATGCCTGCATGTAAATAAACACACTGTCTCAAAGCACTACACTGTAAGATCCTCAAAAATGGAAGCCATGTCTCAGCCATTTCTGCCTCCTCAACATATAATGCTTAGTACAAAATAGATACTGATATAATTCTGGTGAATGTCTGACTGAAGAAATAATAAGATGACTGCATGAATAAACACACTCATCTGCATCTCGACCTAGGAGTGCAAACAAGAAGAGGCCTAGACGCGGGTCAGGGAGCAGAGACCTAAACAAAGTTACACATTCACATCACTACTACAACCTTGAAATGAGGCTGATAGGAACTGAGTTTTCTCACCTGTGCTTGTTTCTGCATTTCTCCTTTAAGATCATCAAAGTATGTGCTTTCTCCTTCATCATATTCTGCATCAAACATCTCCTTCAATTTTCTCTTTTTCTCTAAGTGCTTTTTCTTGGCACTTTCCTCTGCACTGGGGTCAATTTCTTCTTTAACTTCTTTGTCCACATCTTCAATCTTAAATTTCCAGAAGAGTAAATTTTGTGAAAATTTGTGGAGACCTTTTCTTTATATATTAAATATTAAGGCAGATTTTAAGAGTTCTATTTGAGCTGCAAAAATCATAGTTATGCTCATTATGAAAACAAAATAAAGCAAAGCCTTTGGCTCTAAATAACATGCACTGCAACAAGAGACATTTAGACAACTACATTACAATTAACTGCAATTCCTTAATATGGCTGGGAATGCCAAACATGAATAAAAGTAACAGCAAGTATCCCCAACCCAAACACTGCCAGGAACTGTTCTAAAAAATTAGGGCGAACAGGGAATTAGTTTTTTTAAAACATCACTTAGTGTAAGAAGAGGAAAATGATGATAAATGACAGTGACCCAGGAGCTAGAACTTTCAATGACTGAAGAATCATAACAAGAAGAGATAATCAGTATCATTCAAAAAACTCAAGGAATCAAGGACAACAAATAAACCAACATTTTTTACTCTGTTCTCACCCACTTCACTTTTAGGAAAAAATTCATCCAGTCTGTAATCTACACAGATAAGCAAGACTTGTGTTTCTCAATATGGGGCCTCCTGCAGAACATACTGATCACAGATCAAGGAAGGGCCAGTGGCTGACAGCGAGCCATGGCCAAGTCATACCTGAGTATCTGGGCCTGGTTTTCCCTTGTGCACGTCCCCGGTTTCCAGGTCTTCAAAGTCACCATAGAGTTCCTCTGGGAAAAGAACATTCAAATGACTCCCCTGCGTGCGACACTCTAGCACTGCCGAGCACTAAGTGTTGATTAGCTGAGATGCTCTGCACCTGAAACTTCATTTCCATTGTTCTTATAGCTGCTGCTGCTGCTGCTAAGTCGCTTCAGTCATGTCCGACTGTGCGACCCCATAGACGGCTGCCCACCAGGCTCTCCCGTCCCTGGGATTCTCCAGGCAAGAACACTGGAGTGGGTTGCCATTTCCTTCTCCAATGCATGAAAGTGAAAAGTGAAAGTGAAGTTGCTCAGTCATGTCCGACTTAGTGACCCCATGGACTGCAGCCCACCAGGCTCCTCCGTCCATGGGATTTTCCAGGCAAGAGTACTGGAGTGGGGGTGCCATTGCCTTCTCTGGTTCTTACAGCTACATACCCCTAAAGAATCTTGCATTTACACAGTCTTTTTTTTCTTGTCAAATTTTGTATTACATCACCTATTTAGGTTAAGTAAATGAACTTAATCCACTTATAATATGGGGCCTCCTGCAGAACATACTGATCACAGATCAAGGAAGGGCCAGTGGCTGACAGCGAGCCATGGCCAAGTCATACCTGAGTATCTGGGCCTGGTTTTCCCTTGTGCACGTCCCCGGTTTCCAGGTCTTCAAAGTCACCATAGAGTTCCTCTGGGAAAAGAACATTCAAATGACTCCCCTGCGTGCGACACTCTAGCACTGCCGAGCACTAAGTGTTGATTAGCTGAGATGCTCTGCACCTGAAACTTCATTTCCATTGTTCTTATAGCTGCTGCTGCTGCTGCTAAGTCGCTTCAGTCATGTCCGACTGTGCGACCCCATAGACGGCTGCCCACCAGGCTCTCCCGTCCCTGGGATTCTCCAGGCAAGAACACTGGAGTGGGTTGCCATTTCCTTCTCCAATGCATGAAAGTGAAAAGTGAAAGTGAAGTTGCTCAGTCATGTCCGACTTAGTGACCCCATGGACTGCAGCCCACCAGGCTCCTCCGTCCATGGGATTTTCCAGGCAAGAGTACTGGAGTGGGGGTGCCATTGCCTTCTCTGGTTCTTACAGCTACATACCCCTAAAGAATCTTGCATTTACACAGTCTTTTTTTTCTTGTCAAATTTTGTATTACATCACCTATTTAGGTTAAGTAAATGAACTTAATCCACTTATCCATATTTTACTTCAAAATCCCACTTAGCCAAGAGCTATTTTCCCAGGATTAGTGATAGATATTCTGGAGTAGAGAAGTATACAGAGGTAGCAAGTATGGCCATGTACATCAGTCCCCAAACCAAAAGTTCAAAGAGTGACTTGAAAATCCATGTCATGATAACAACATATGTGCAAGAGTCTCAATATAAGATTAACACAGTACAACCATATGATATACCTAAGGAAAATCTTGTTGTTGTGTTATTGTTTAGTCACTAAGTTGTGTCTGACTCTTTTGTGACCCCACGGACTGTAGCCCGCAAGGCTCTTCTGTCCATGGGATTTCCCAGGCAAGAATACTGGAGTGGTTGCCATTTCCTTCTCCAGAAGATCTTCTCAACTCAGAGATCAAAACCAAATCTCCTACATTAGCAGATGGATTCTTCACCACTGAACCACCAGGGAAGCCCAGGGATTACACAAAACACAGCATTGAGAGTAATAGTAGTAACCAAAGGGATATCAAGCCCAGAAGAAGTGTTCATTCATTCATTTTTAGAGCTCTAAGTTTAGTTATGGATCCTACCCCTAAAAGAAACAGAGAAGTTAAACTTTGGGAGGCATCATTTAGAAAGGTATCAAATATTTTCATGTAACATAGAGCAAAAGGACCAGAAGAGATACAAAAGATGGGAAGCTTTCATTTGTAATAAAAATAAAAAAGGATAAAATACTTAGGACTAATCTAAACAAGAAATGTGCTCGAACTTCATTTTAAAAATGCTAAAAGTTTTAATATGCTTTTTAAAGGACACATGGCATAACCTTAGCTGATGCTTTTAAGTGCTTTACATACTAGGCACTGTTCTAAGTTAAGTTCCTTAACTACCTTCTTCAACATGGCTCAATGAAGAAGGTATTATCTACTGAACAAACAGACTACTATGTGTTTGGAAAGGAAGATTCAGTATCATGAAGATTCTAATTCTCTTGTTTACATAGTTACAATGAAAATAATCACCAAGGCTTTCTAGTCTGGAAAAGATCGTATAGACATATTTCTTCTGTTCCTCCAGACTGTGTATAACCATCAACTCTAGAAATGATGCAAGAGCACAAGGGATAACCAGAGGAGAACTCTCAAAGGTGGAAAGATAAAGATGGGTTGGTAAGGGTGTCCAGGACCAGAGGAATGACATAGTGGCCTGTGTCTCCCTATACCACAACCCACAGAAAAGCAACTTAATGCCAGTTTCCCAACTCCCAAGCAGCAAGAGAAGGCAGCCCAGACAGCCTCATTCTTGCCTCAGACTGAACTAGATCTCACCAGCAATCCAGGTAAATCAGGAATCCCACTGACAGTAAGTGATGAAGGAAAGTGCTCACTTCCCAAAGAGCTTGAATCTCCTTTCCTCCACCGAGATACACCAGGTACCCAGGGGTTATCAGCAAGGGGGAATTCCATTGGCCATGAGACTCTCCTCTTCCACCTTAGACACAATATACATCCAGGCAGAACCAGGCAAAGGAGATGTCCAAAGCATTTCACAATTGACTAGCATCTTCAACTTGACTATTAAAGATATGAAAGAAAATAAGTTATAGAGAAGGCAGTCTTCTCTGAAGAATACAGTACTTTACTTACCATCTTCTGCTAAGATCTTGGCTGCATCTTTATCCTCTTCCCACTTCCCAGTCACGAAGCAATCTCTGATACTGTTCATAACCTTATACAGAAAAGTCAGCACTCAGTTGACAGGCTCCAATCATTCAATAAATAACCACTTTTAGAAACAGTAGCTGACAATTTGCCTTTAAATGTTTTTCAAGATACTTCTATAGATATATTCATTTTAATTCTATGGATATTTTCATTCCAAACTTTGACGTAGATAGTATAATAACAGAGATAAAAACATATATACTATAGCATTAACAGTGGATAGGGAAGTACTATCTGCCTAGTGACTTCATAAGTAAACAATCAGACATTTAACAATTCATTAATCTGTAGTTATCGTGGCTGTTTGAGAACTTAATTCCTCTAGCCAATACTCTAACAAACGCAAAATGTCCTTTATGAGTACAACACTGCAAAGAAGTACTGAGGCTCCCAGTCCCAGATCTGCTAGATCATCCAGTTTACACGTGGAGTGGATGCTAGGTGCACTTCTCAAATATAGACTAAAACTCGTACTCAACTCTGTGTTTCAGAGCGCTTCCTAGGGAACCTGACCTAAGACAGCACACGCCCCTCACTGCCAAGGGCTCAAATCTTCACATAACATTTTGATCATGATTCATGTTTTTCATATATAACCCCACTCTCTAAGAGTAGCCTTGGGGGACTTCCCTGGTAGTTCAGTGGTCAAGACTCTGTACTTCTACTGCAAGGGGTACAGGTTCAATCCTTGGTCAAGTAACTAAGATCCCACATGCCACATGGAGTGGTGCCCTCCAAAAAAAAGAAAAAGTAGCCCCAAAGCTAGTATGATTACAATGGTTGCAAAAGCAAGTCTGTGCATTCACTCATCCCTTCATGTCTACAATCACTCACTAATTATTACTGAACATCTGTTCTATGCCAAGAAGCTTTGCGGGCACTGAATGACAAACTGTTCTAAGAAGATCCTTGCTGTTATGAAGCTTAACAACTGACTTATGGAAACCAGGGATCAAGTAAATTTTCAAAAACAGACCCTCCATGAAAAAAAACACTCAACAACTTAGACAGGAACTTCCTAAATCTGATAAAGGGCATCCTTTAAAAAACCCACAGCTAACATCATACTTAACAATGAAAGACTGAGAAAACTTTCGCTCTAAGATCAGGAGTAAGATAAGGATGTCTCCTCTCATCACTTCTATCCAACATTGTACTAGATGTTCTAGTCAGGACCATTAGGCAAGAAATTTAAATAAAAGGAATTCAGTTCAGAAAGAATAACTATTTCTATTCGCAGATGGTATGATTTTACATATGGGAATCCCTGAGGAATCCACAGAAAAACTATCAGCATTGCAACTACTGGGACCTCGTGCTCTAGAGCCTGCATACCACAACAAAGATCCCACATGCTATAATTAAAACCAGATGCAGCCAAATAAATAAATATTAAAAAAAAAAAAGAACACTAGGAATAAATTCAACAGAAGTGCAAAGCTGATACTCTGATAACTACAAAACATTATTGACAGAAAATATTTAAATGAATGGGAGGGCATCCTATGTTAACACATTAGAAGACAATATTGTTAAGGTATTGATACTACCCAAAATACAGATCGAAAGCAATTCTTATCAGAATCCCAGCTGGTTTCTTTGTAGAAATGGAAAAGAGGATTCGAACACACAAAAAGTCCAAAAGATGCAGTAAAGAAAAATATTCTTGAGAAAGAACGACGTCAGGAGATTCACTTCCTAATTTCAAAACTTACAATGAAATGATAATCAAAATACTATGATACTAGCACAAGGACAGCTGTAGAGACAAATGGAATATAATTAAGAATGCACAAATAAACCCATGTATCTAAGATCAAGTGATTTTCACCCAGGGTTTTAAGACAAGTCAATGGAGGAGAGAACGGACTTTTCAACAGATGGGGCTAGGACAGCTAGATATCCACATGCAAAAGAATGAAGTTGGGCTCATCTCACACCAAATTCAAAAATTAATTCAAAATGTTTCAAAGACTTAAATCTAAGAGTTAAACTATAAAACTCTAACACAAAATCATAGGAGTCAATTTTTACAATTCTGGATTTGACAATGGTTTCTTAGATATGATACCAAATAAGCAACACACATTGAGATGTGTTGTCCAGAGGGTAGCTATAACATGTGGTTATTTAAATTCTAATTAAGATCAAACAAAACAAACAAAATTTTAGTTCTTCTGTCTCAGTAGCCACATTTAAAGTGCTCAATAGCCACAAGTAGCAACATAGGATGGTTCTTTGCAGATCATTTTATTATTCCTCTTCTGTAGAGGAACAAAATCATAGGAGTCAATTTTTACAATTCTGGATTTGACAATGGTTTCTTAGATATGATACCAAATAAGCAACACACATTGAGATGTGCTGTCCAGAGGGTAGCTATAACATGTGGTTATTTAAATTCTAATTAAGATCAAACAAAACAAACAAAATTTTAGTTCTTCTGTCTCAGTAGCCACATTTAAAGTGCTCAATAGCCACAAGTAGCAACATAGGATGGTTCTTTGCAGATCATTTTATTATTCCTCTTCTGTAGAGGAGTGGACTGTGACTAGGATGGACACATGGTGGTTACAGAGGTACTCACCCAGTCAGCCATTAAGTCAACCAATTACTTTATGTGGTTTTTCTATAATCTGTATTAAATTTTGCTCCCGCCCTCCAAAAAAGGATTATATAAAATAAATTAAAACAGATAATTGACAGTGACTGGCCCTCCCTGAAATTTCAACTAAACTGAATGATCAAAAGAAGACAGCCATGGAAAGGTCAGAAGAACATTCCAGAACAGAAAATAGAAGGCAAGAGGTCTAAGATGGGATTAAATCTCGAAAGTCTGAGAACTGAATGAATTCTGTGAGTAGACAGTGATGAGTGGGAGATAAAAATTTACCAGTGTTATGGATATGTTTCCTTACAAATAGTAGAAATTCTAAATGTTAACTCAGGGATATTATATATCTCCTAGCTATAAAACACAAAATATCTCACATGCATGAAAACCTACATGCAACACTTCAAAATAAAGATTAATAATACTATCCACACTAAGAGCTAACCATTCTCCTTNATGCTTCGGAGGCTACTGTACAGGGCAAACAGTTCCTTCATCTGTGAAGAGGTTATAATTTTGTGACACCGTGCAACACTGTTCGCCTCACTTCTTGGAGATTTCAGTATACACGTTATAATCCTTCCAACAACCTCTTGGCTCCATGAATGACACTTTTATCCTCTGCCTTACTTCAAGCTTTCACGCTCCCTAAGATTGTACCCTACCTGGACTTTGTCCTAAGGACTGGAACCCCCAGAAGCATCCCACTCCAACCACCACTTGCTTTTTTTACAGTTTACTCCCTCTAATGCCCTGAATCAAGACTTCATGACCCAACCCATATCTCCAACTCATATAGTACTAACTTATTCCCATATGGCTTCTCCCTCCCTAGTAAACTAGTTTCAAGTCCATGGTCAATCATTATAATCAGTGTCTTGTATCCTCAACCTCACCTCCCTTTCACCTCATCTTTCAGTTCAGTTCACTCGCTCAGTGGTGTCCGACTCTGCGACCCCATGAATTGCAGCATGCCAGGCCTCCCTTTTTTTACAGTTTACTCCTCTAATGCCCTGAATCAAGACTTCATGACCCAACCCATATCTCCAACTCATATAGTACTAACTTATTCCCATATGGCTTCTCCCTCCCTAGTAAACTAGTTTCAAGTCCATGGTCAATCATTATAATCAGTGTCTTGTATCCTCAACCTCACCTCCCTTTCACCTCATCTTTCAGTTCAGTTCACTCGCTCAGTGGTGTCCGACTCTGCGACCCCATGAATTGCAGCATGCCAGGCCTCCCTGCCCATCACCAACTCTCGGAGTTTACACAAACTCATGTGCATCGAGTTGGTGATGCCATCCAGCCATCTCATCCTCTGCTGTCCCCTTGTCCTCCTGCCCCTAATCCCTGCCAGCATCAGGGTCTTTTCAAATGAGTCATCTATTTGCATCAGGTGGCCAAAGTATTGGAGTTTCAGGCTCAGCATCAGTCCTTCTAAGAACACCCAGGACTGGTCTCCTTTAGAATGGACTGGTTGGATCTCCTTGCAGCCCAAGGGACTCTCAAGAGTCTTCTCCAGCTCCACAGTTCAAAAGCATCGATTCATCGGTGCTCAGCTTTCTTCACAGTCCAACTCTCATATCCATACATGACCACAGGGAAAACCATAGCCTTACATTTCTGCTTGGTAAATTGAAAGCTCTGGATAAACCCAATTGCGCATCTATTCCATGCTGCTGCTGCTGCTGCTGCTGCTGCTAAGTTGCTTCAGTCGTGTCTTACTCTGTGCGACCCCACAGACAGCAGCCCACCAGACTTCCTCACCCATGGGATTCTCCAGGCAAGAACACTGGAGTGGGTTGCCATTTCCTTCTCCAATGCGTGAAAGTGAAAAGTCAAAGTGAAGTCGCTCAGTCGTGTCCGACTCATAGTGACCCCATGGACTGCAGCCTACCAGGCTCCTCTGTCCATGGATTTTCCAGGCAAGAGTACTGGAGTGGGGTGCCATTGCCTTCTCCACTATTCCATGCTACAGCAATGCAAATAAACATAACTGGAGGAAAACCCAGAACCACGCTACTGCCCTCACTTTAATAATTCTAACTTTGCCTGATCTATGCCATTATTCTAAATGAGTATTTCACACCTCATCTTCTCTTTTTGATCCTTCCCACCACCTCTCCCTTCTTGCTTCCCATTTCACTAAGAAAATGGAAGTGGAGACTCCCACCACCAAAGATTTCCACTACCACATCCACCCATGTAGCTCTCTGCTGCCTGCCTGTTACTGTAGATTAATTACCACCGTGTCCACCTGAAGGAATTCTGTACTTGAGTGCAGGATCCCTTCCTACTCCAGGATGTTACTCCAGTATATATCCAGCATCATCAGTTTTACTCAATTATTCACTTATTTACTGTGTACAGTCTAGTACTGGGTTATACTATGCCATTGATTTATGCCCTGACAACAAAATGGTGAGAAGGCACTTCACTTCAGTTCAGTTCAGTCCCTCAGTTGTGTCCAACTCTTTGCAACCCCATGAATTGCAGCACGCCAGGCCTCCCTGTCCATTACCAACTCCCGGAGTTCACCCAGACCCATGCCCATGGAGTCAGTGACGCCATCCAGCCATCTCATCCTCGGTCGTCCCCTTCTCCTCCTGCCCCCAATCCCTCCCAGCATCAGAGTCTTTTCCAATGAGTCAACTCTTCGCATGAGGTGGCCAAAGTACTGGAGCTTCAGCTTCAGCATCATTCCTTCCAAAGAAATCCCAGGGCCAATCTCCTTCAGAATGGACTGGTTGGATCTCCTTGTAAAGATACTGCTTTTGCATGGGAAAACCTCACTATTAACTGTTCTTTATACAAAATGAATTTCAAGACTGTAAATATCAGTAAGATTCAACTAACCCTATCAAATGCTCAACTAAAATGATGCTTGTTTCACAACCACTGTGGTGAAAAGTATCTTCCTTGGATCTAATACTACAGTATATGACAATGGAAAGCAACATGTATAAGTGTATGGGCTTCCTTCATAGATCAGTCGGTGAAATCTGCCTGTAATGCAGGAGACCCGGGTTCGATTCCTGGGTTGTTCCTTCCAAAGAAATCCCAGGGCCAATCTCCTTCAGAATGGACTGGTTGGATCTCCTTGTAAAGATACTGCTTTTGCATGGGAAAACCTCACTATTAACTGTTCTTTATACAAAATGAATTTCAAGACTGTAAATATCAGTAAGATTCAACTAACCCTATCAAATGCTCAACTAAAATGATGCTTGTTTCACAACCACTGTGGTGAAAAGTATCTTCCTTGGATCTAATACTACAGTATATGACAATGGAAAGCAACATGTATAAGTGTATGGGCTTCCTTCATAGATCAGTCGGTGAAATCTGCCTGTAATGCAGGAGACCCGGGTTCGATTCCTGGGTTGGGAAGATCCCCTGGAGAAGGAAATGGCAATCCACTCCAGTATTCTTACCTGGAAAATCTCATGGACAGAGAAGCCTGGCGGGCTACAGTCCATGGGTCACAAGAGTTGGACATGACTTAGTGACTAACCAGCACCACATAAGTGTACATCCATGTCGTAAAGGACATTTTTGCATTTCCTGGGGAGAATGCAAAAGAAAATTATTAGATAATAGATAACCTAATGGATTAGGTTGACAGAGTGTGTGTCCATGGAAAGAAGGGCAGAAGCAGAACACCAGAAGCTGCAAGATTTCCACCAGAAACTTGGAATGTTTATACTCAGTACTAAATGGTGATCAGAAGACAAGCAACACAGTGAAGGTTGGCATAACAAATCTCAAAAACAGATGGTAGTGTATCATCTTTCAATTTGGAGATCTGCTGAAGTGTTAAAGGATGAATAGCAAAGCAGTGAACAAGTTATCACCCAGTTCTTGGTGGTCACATTCAAAGATGGCCACCCCAACTTCACAGTGAAATTAACAAAATCAAATTCATGTAACCAAAATTGTTAGCAGGTATAATGAATACGAAACCAATAATCACTTCAATACATACTCAAGAGCAATTGAACATAGACTTAAGAGTAACCCTGTCAGACTTTATGACAAGGAAGAATAAATGTGAAATCCAAAATCCATCATGAATTACAACAAAAACAAGTTTTTGATGAAGTTAAATGTTTGCATTATTTAATGAATACTACCTACTACAGTGAAAATACTATGTAAATAGCTATAAATACAATGTAAATGGTCTGTAAATAGTACTGGCATGCAGCAAATTCAAGTTTTGCTTTTTGGAACTTTCCAGAATCTATTTTTCAAATATTTTCAATTCATGGTTGGTTGAATGCATAGACGTGGGACACTTGGATATGGAGAGCCAACTGTATCTTACAATTTTGTCAATTATATGTCAAAAACTGAAATGAAGTTAGATCATTATCTTCTGTATCATATGAAGGAAAGGTGGACAATGAAAAAAACACAACATTCTGCTGTCATGGAACAAATGAGAGACAGCTGTGGAATATCTAAAGTCTATAAAAGCTCCTACAAATCTTTTGTGAGGAAATTACACTATTCACAGAAAAGCTAACACTTATACTCTAAACAATGATCTAAGTAGTTTACATTTACTAACTTACCTAATCTCCACTGGGGTAGGTAATATCATTATCATCATTTTGCAGATAAGGAAATTGCAGACCAGATGTTAAGGGATTTGGCCCAGGTCACCCAGCTAATATGTAGTAGAACTGGGATTTGAGTCTAGTAACTGTGGTTCCAGAGTCCATCTCTCAACTGCTTTACCCAGAGATCAGTATACTGGCCCAAAGGCCAGATCTGACCAACAGCCTGTTTTTCAATGGTCCTTGAGCTAAGAATGGTTTTTATAGGTTGTTAAAAAGGAAAAGTGACAGAAAGCAAAGAGGCCTACAAGTTTAAAATATTTATTTTATGACCTTTTACAGAACATGTCTGTCAACATCTGCACCACACTATCCATGGCTGCTAACACTGCGAAGTAAAGACAACAGTATGTAGCATGTTACTGTACAAATAATTCCTAAGTACATCTAACTTAGACTGGCACATTCAAACCTACTTCAGTTCAGTCGCTCAGTCGTGTCTGACTCTTTGCAACCCCATGAAATGCAGCACGCCAGGCCTCCCTGTCCATCACCAACTCCCGAAGTTCACTCAAACTCATGTCCATCGAGTCGGTGATGCCATCCAGCCATCTCATCCTCTGTCGTCCCCTTCTCCTCCTGCCCCCAATCCCTCCCAGCATCAGCGTCTTTCCCCCCATTTAAACATTTCAGGATATTGAAGAGGAGGTTATTTTCTCACTGAGCATATTTTATGGTGATAAGCAAAAAGAGCATTACTGTTCACACATGCTTTCTTAACATCAGGTTTACGGTAGAGATAAGAATTGTTAACTTAGCCTCTTCAGTTCAGTTCAGTCGCTCAGTCATGTCCGACTCTTTGCAACCCCATGAATCGCAGCAAGCCAGGCCTCCCTGTCCATCACCAACTCATGCAGTTCACTCAGATTCACATCCATCAAGTCAGTGATGCCATCCTGCCATCTCATCCTCTGTAGTCCCCTTCTCCTTCCTCCCAGCATCAGGGTCTTTTCCAATGAGTCAACTCTTCACATGAGGTGGCCAAAGGACTGGAGTTTCAGCTTTAGCATCATTCCTTCCAAAGAAATCCCAGGGTTGATCTCCTTCAGAATGGACTGGTTGGATCTCCTTGCAGTCCAAGGGACTCTCAAGAGTCTTCTCCAACACCACAGTTCAAAAGCATCAATTCTTCGGTGCTCAGCCTTCTTCACAATCCAACTCTCACATCCATACATGACTACTGGAAAAACCACAGCCTTGACTAGACGGACCTTAGTCGGCAAAGTAATGTCTCTGCTTTTGAATATGCTATCTAGGTTGGTCATAACTTTCCTTCCAAGGAGTAAGCGTCTTTTAATTTCATGGCTGCAGTCTCTACTTCATATGTAAATAATTATTTGAGAAACATGTGGCTGGCAAAAATACCATTGATTTCTTTACTGAAGAGGTAGTTCAGTAACAATGCTCATACTTATTAATGTATGCCATAAAATAGTAGAGAAAATGTGTATACAGTTGACCCTTGAGCTGTGTGGGTCCATTCACACGTGATATTTTTTCAGGAGTAAATACTACAGGACTATATAATAAATGGTTGGCTTAACCTGTGATTGTGGAACTGAAGATATGGAGGCCAGTACTTTATATTCTTATTTTTCAAGTGCACAGAGGTTCAGTGTCCCTAACCCCTCCATCATTCAAGGGTCAACTGTAGTATGATACTTTAAATGTGTCAAGCATTATTTCACATAAAATATATATTGTGGTAAAATATAAAAGACTACAGTGACATTAACAATGATAAATATGTCATCAGTTCAGTCACTCAGTCGTGTCCAACTCTTTCTCAAGAGTCTTCTCCAACACCACAGTTCAAAAGCATCAATTCTTCGGTGCTCAGCCTTCTTCACAATCCAACTCTCACATCCATACATGACTACTGGAAAAACCACAGCCTTGACTAGACGGACCTTAGTCGGCAAAGTAATGTCTCTGCTTTTGAATATGCTATCTAGGTTGGTCATAACTTTCCTTCCAAGGAGTAAGCGTCTTTTAATTTCATGGCTGCAGTCTCTACTTCATATGTAAATAATTATTTGAGAAACATGTGGCTGGCAAAATACCATTGATTTCTTTACTGAAGAGGTAGTTCAGTAACAATGCTCATACTTATTAATGTATGCCATAAAATAGTAGAGAAAATGTGTATACAGTTGACCCTTGAGCTGTGTGGGTCCATTCACACGTGATATTTTTTCAGGAGTAAATACTACAGGACTATATAATAAATGGTTGGCTTAACCTGTGATTGTGGAACTGAAGATATGGAGGCCAGTACTTTATATTCTTATTTTTCAAGTGCACAGAGGTTCAGTGTCCCTAACCCCTCCATCATTCAAGGGTCAACTGTAGTATGATACTTTAAATGTGTCAAGCATTATTTCACATAAAATATATATTGTGGTAAAATATAAAAGACTACAGTGACATTAACAATGATAAATATGTCATCAGTTCAGTCACTCAGTCGTGTCCAACTCTTTGTGACCCCATGAATCGCAGCACGCCAGGCCTCCCTGTCCATCACCAACTCCCAGAGTTCACTCAGACTCACATCCATCGAGTCGGTGATGCCATCCAGCCATCTCATCCTCTGTCATCCCCTTCTTCTCCTGCCCCCAATCCCTCCCAGCATCAGAGTCTTTTCCAATGAGTCAACTCTTCACATGAGGTGGCCAAAGGACTGGAGTTTCAGCTTTAGCATTATTCCTTCCAAAGAACACCCAGGGCTGATCTCCTTTAGAATGGACTGGTTGGATCTCCTTGCAGTCCAAGGGACTCTCAAGAGTCTTCTCCAACACCACAGTTCAAAAGCATCAATTCTTCGGTGCTCAGCCTTCTTCACAGTCCAACTTTCACATCCACACATGACCACTGGAAAAACCATAGCCTTGGCTAGACAGACCTTTGTTGGCAAAGTAATGTCTCTGCTTTTTAATATGCTATCTAGGTTGGTCATAACTTTCCTTCCAAGCAGTAAGCGTCTTTTAATTTCATGGCTGCAGTCACCATCTGCAGTGATTTTGGAGCCCAGAAAAATAAAGTGTGACACTGTTTCCACTGTTTCCCCATCTATTTCCCAGAAGTGATGGGACCAGATGCCATGATCTTAGTTTTCTGAACGTTGAAGTTTAAGCCAACTTTTTCACTCTCCTCTTTCACTTTCATCAAGAGGCTTAGTTCCTCTTCACTTTCTGCCATAAGGGTGGTGTCATCTGCATATCTGAGGTGATTGATATTTCTCCTGGCAATCTTGATTCCAGCTTGTGCTTCTTCCAGCCCAGCATTATAGTGGGCATTAAGTTCAGGATCTTGATGTTTTAGTTTTTCTTGAGTGCCAGTGAAAACTTTAAACACAGAAAATAATGTATACTTTCATATAAAAGTCCACCACAGTTCAAGAGCTTTTCATAATACTATATACCTGATTAATTAAAAATGTTTTTGATGTTTTACAGAACCACATGTACTATAGTGGCTACATTTATAGGAAATATTTTATTATAGAATTTTGTTATCAAAACATTAAAAAATTTTCTCTATTTTTTCTAAATTGCTTCCCTCAATAAGAATTCTCTGAAATATGATAAAGTATGTTTTACTGAAAACTTTCAGAAAGCCAAATGTTTATAAAGTTTTATTCTACTGATTTACTTGAGGTTCAATAAAATATCACCTTTTGGTAAAGTCTTTCTATATTTGTTTGTAGCCAATAGATTTTTTGACTCTGATCTTTCCAATTAAAATTAGTTTGATTTATGGATGAGCCTTCTAAACATTCAGGATTTTGATAGAAGTCTCTACTCTTGTGTCAGTTCACCAGTATACAATGTGTACAGACCTCTCAATGAAAGTCAACTACATTCCTACCCCACAGAGAACAGAGAACATGAAGGACTGCCATGGAGCCCATTATGTCTCAGACTTGGAAGTGAATGACATCATTATGTTCACATCCCATTCGCCAGATCTCATTCACATTGTCCCGCATGGATGTGAGAGGGGCTGAGAAATATAGATGAACAATGTGTCCAGCAGCAAAGGGAAATGCATTTTTGCATATAAAAACACTGCCAGGATTCTTTCCATGTGGTTCTCTGATGTAACTGAACGCTGACTTCTGGTACAAGGACTTCCCACATTCATTACATGCATAGAGTTTCTTTCCCAAATATAGTTTCTATCATACCAAAGGCTCTGAATTATGGGAAGAATGTTTTGTACACCCATCTTTACATTGTATCTCTTCTGCATGTAATCTCTGATGTGTGACAAGAGTTGGTTTGTACCTGAAGGTCTTCCCACACTCATTACAATTATAAGGTTTCTCCACTGAGTGAATTTTCTTATGTTTAAGTTGGGTTGAACTGTCATAGAATGATTTTCCACACTCTTCACAATCAAAGGGCTTCTCTCCTGTGTGTGTTCTCTGATGTACATAGAGGGATGCCTTCTGGCAAAATGTTCTCCCACATTCTTGACATTCATAGGGTTTCTCCCCTGTATGAATCCTCTGATGTTGAAAGAGTTGTGACTTTTGGCAGAAAGCTTTGCCACACTTGTTACATTCATAGGGTTTCTCCCCAAAATGAATCCTCTGATGTTTGGTAAGGGTTGACTTCTCAGAAAAGATTTTTCTACATGCAACACATTCACAAAGTTTCTCTCCTGTATGAAGTCTCTGATGTTTAAGAAGAACTGACTTCCCACAGAAGGTCTTCCTACATTCAGTGCGTTCATATATTTTCTCCCATGTGTGAAGTCTTTGATGTTTACCAAGGGTTGACTTCATATAACAAATTTTCCCACATTAACTATATTTGTAGGCTTCTCCCCTGAGTGTATTCTCTGGTGTATTATGAGTTTTGACCTTATACTGAAGGATCTCTCACACTCATCACATTTATAAGATTTTTCTCCCATGTGAGACCTCTGATGCACAGTCAAATTTGACTTTTGGGAGAAAGATTTTCCACACTCACTATGTTTATAAGGCCTCTCCTCATGTGTGTTCTTTGATGCTGATGGATGGCTGAGTTCTGACAGAAGGTTTTCCCACACTTAGTATATTCTTAGAGTCTCTCTCCTGTATGAATTCTTTGATGTACAGTGAGGGCTGGCTTATGTAAAAAGATTTCCCACTTCATTACATTGACAGAGTTTTTCTCCTGTGTGTGCCTCTGGTGTACTGTGAGGTTTGGCTTCTGGAAGACTTTTTCCACATATGTTACACTCGTATTTCTCACCCATCTAAAGTGTATGACATTTCTTCTAGAAGACTGACTTATCACAGGTTTCCTTAGATGCATTGTTTATAGTGAGTCTTCCTTGAGTAAATTATCTGAGTTAACATAAGATTTGACTCATCCCTGACGGTTTTCTCACAATCATCATAACTACAGAGTTTCTCTCTAGTGTGAGTTCACTCTTGAGTAATGAAAAGAGCATTGCTTTGGAAGGCTTTAATGCACTAATTATATTCAAATAGTTGCTCCACACTGTGCCTCTCTCTTGTTGAATAAAATCCTCATTAAGATAGAAAGTGTTCCCATTTTTATTAAATTTATTATGTTTCTCCCCAGTATGAGTTTTTTCATGATTAATTTCAGGAAGTAACTTCTCACATCCATTGTTATCACCAGATTTCTTTCTTGAATAGTTTCTATTATTAGTGGTTAACTCTGACTTATTTTCTAAACTGATTTCTTCTAGGTTATATTTAGTCCACATTTTCCTGGAAGGAATAGTCTATGTAAAAATTAAATGACTTTCTTAATATATTCTCTTTCTCTGTAATTACTTTTTTGTTAATAATAAAGGCACCTTGCCATATATGTTTATCTTGGTTTTCTTTGGTCTTTATCATGCCATCAACTTTCAACTCTTCTAAAGACAAGAAAAATTAAACATATGTTATGAATGAAAATAATTCTTAAATTGGGCTAATACACAAATACACTTTATTTATCTCTTTGGTTTCAGAACCATCTTTTTGAGATATAATTCTCAAATAAATTTTCCCATTTCCTCCACTTTTCTGAGGATTTGAGGGAAAGGGGTGACAATGAACCAACTAATCAAAGCTACTTTGGGGTAGAAAAGGGGAGAGGAAAGTTGGCAATGAATGTACATATATTTATGTGGCCCTCACATACATACGTTTCAAAATGGATAGAATAGGTGAAAGAAACATCAGGAATAGAGACTAAAAGGTTGAGTAAGAATGGATGAATTACAAAGAATAGAATTCACCATAAAACATGCTCAATCAGAGAATTATGCAGTAAATGTGGCATGGAGCACAAGCAGACAAGGATGTTGTTCCAAGAATTTATCAGAGGAATGAAAATGTTCCAAGAAATTATCAGAGGAGGTATATTAGAGTCTGCATGCTAATTTTGTTAACCTCACTGTCGTCATATACCTAGAATGCCATCACTATATATACTCTGTCCTCCTAAGCCTGGCCCATGGCACTATCACTTTTCCTGACTGATCTCCTTGTTTCTACTCTCGCCACTCTTCTAAACCATTTTTTGCAGTCACCTTCCTGTGTCTGTTTCCTGCAAATATGTAAATTCCCTAATAGCAAAAGACTTAGTTCATCCACTGTGGTATCTCTTTCACTTAGAACATGATTGGAATGGATCAAATACTCAATTTAGTATTGGTTAATTAATTAACTCCTGAAAACAAAAGAAGTCCTTGATAGGAGGGAATGTGGGCAACTGAGAATGCTAGAGGAAAGAGAACTAATAAAGATAAAATACTTATTACAAGACAGAAATGAAACTCAAGGTACAGGTAATAGGGATTAAACTCCTAAAAAAGCCAAGCCAAAAAGAAAACATTTATGTGTGAGACTATATCTTGTGGTGAATTCAGGTATCTGAGGCAAGTAAGCTAAATATCCTTAGTCATTTCCAAACAGATTGAGCTTCTAAAGGGATTTGTTGAAAATGCTCCAAAGATTTTTTGTTGTTGAAGCTCCAAAGCTGCCTGTACCTAAAACAACCACCAAGGATCTAGTTTCCCCTGGATTACTCACCTGGGTAACACTGACTTGTAAATTCTTCCTCTGATATCCATGGTGCTTCTTGCTCTAACTTGATGATCTCCTTTGGTTTGGTAATGCAATACCCTGACAGTAGAAAGTGATATAGGACATAGGAAAGCTGTCTGTCTTCAGGAATTTAGAAGAAAAACCAAGGTCCAGCTTCAGGAGCTGCACAATGAAATCTTTCAATGGGGAGGTGAAAACACAAACAATATTCCTGATCCATGCAGTCACTAAGTTGTGTCTGACTCTTCACGACACTTTTGACAGCAGCCCAGCGGGCTCCTTTGTCCATGGGATTTTCCAGGCAAGAATACTGGAGTTGGTTGCCATTTACTCCTCCAGGGGATCTTCCTGACTCAGGGATCAAAATCACATCTCCTGCATTGGCAGGCAAATTCTTTACCATTGGGCCACCTTATATTCCTGGTATCCAAAATCAAATATCATTAAACTCTACAAAGGATCCATATGTTCTGATAACAAAGAGAGGATAGGCCTGATGCTGCTACTCTGCTTACCCAGTGAGATAAGGATGCTGTATTTCTCTAGCATTATGTCCCTGTACAAGACCCTCTGAGCAGGTGAAGTTCACAGTCGCATCCTCCAATGAAATTCATCCCTATAATAGGAAATATCTGATTAATCTGAAATAATCACAATTATAAGATAGAGAAAAGACATTTAGGAACTAGTTCTTCACCAAGTTCACTATTGAGTTAATTAGAAAAAGTTTACATAAGATGTTTACTACACTACCCGTTTTGTGTTATTCGTGGTGAGAGAAAGAAAAACATAATGAAAATTCCCAATTAATTTATTAATTCATGTATTAATTTGTCAGGGAGGAATAAATTTTCCTCTTTCATTCTAGATTTTTCTGACTGGTCTAAGAATTAAATTGACATGAGAGTTTTACCTCTTCCTTTCCAATTTGGAAATCACAAAGATATAAAAAAAATTAGAATAGTAGGAAACAGTTATATGCCAACAAATTGGAAAATCTAGAAGAAATGGACACATTTCTAGAAACAGATAGCCTGTCAAGACTGAGTCAAGAAGAAACAGACAATTTGAACAGACCAATCACTAGAAGTGAAGTTGAATATGTAATTTTAACACACCCTGGACAAAAGTTCAGGACCAAGAGGCTTCACAGGGGTATTCTACCATACACCTATCTCAAACTATTTCAAAAAACTGAAGAGATTACTGTATGCAAAACTGACAGCTAGTAGGAAATTGCTTTATAACACAGGGAGTTCAACCTGGTACTCTGTGACAGCCTAGAGGGATGAGTGGGGAGGGGGATGAGAGGAAGGTTCAAGAGGGAGAGAACATATATATACTTGCATGATATTTATCATTCATGTTGATGATATGCTGCTGTATGACAGAAACCAACACAACATGGTTAAACAATTATCTTCCAATTAAAAATAAATTCTAAAAAATAAAAAAGGAAACTTGAGGATCAAAAATAAATAAATAAACTGAAGAGGACAGACACTTCTAAATTCATTCTATGAGGCTACCATTACCTTGATAGCAAAACCAAAGACACTACAGAAAAATAAAATTATAGGCCAGTATGTTTGATGAATACAAATGCAAAAATCCTCTACAAAATATTAGCAAACCAAATCCAACAATATATAAAAAGGATCATACACTGTGACCAAGTTGGATTTATTTTAGGGTCACAAGAGTGGTTCAACATTTGCAAATCAATCAATGTGATACACCACATTAACAAAAGATAATATTCTCTTTGTCAAGCTTGTTTTCTGTATCTGTTAGTCTGTTTCAGTTCTGCATATGCATCATTTGTACTATTTTTCAGATTCCACATATAAATGATATCATATACTTTTGTCTTTCTCTGTCTGATTTATTTCACTAAGCAAATATTTTCTAGGTCCATCTGCCCTGGAGCAAATGGCAAAGTTTCATTCTTTTCTATGACTGCGTAACTCACATCCTAATTCAGTCTTCTGTTGGGCTCATGAGTTGCTTAAATGTCTTGGCTATTAAAAATAATGCTGCTATAAACACTGGGTGCATATACCTTTTTTGAACCAGTGTTTTCATTTTTTTCTGGGTATACAGCCAGGTGTGGAATTGCGGGATAGTATGATAGTTCTATTTTTAGGTTTTGAAGAAACTCCATACTGTTTTACATGATGGGTGCACCAACTTACAATTCTCCCCTCTACGGGGAGAGGGAAAAGGAGAGAGACAAATTAGGGTATGGGATTATCATATACAAGATACTATGCATAAAACAGATAAGTAACAAGGATATACTGTACAGCACAAAGACTTATAGCCATTCTCTTGTAATAACTGATAATGGAGTATAATCTGTAAAAATACTGAATCACTATTCTGTACACCTGAAACTAACACAATATTGTGAATCAATCATACTTAAATAAAAAAAAAATTAACATGTAACAGATTAACAATAGAAAATCAAACAAAATTTTAATAAAATGTATAGAGGCAAAGTAACTTGCCAAAATGGCCCAAAACCCTCACTTTAAACATCATCCTCAGCAAAAGACAAAAAAGGATGTTGGTGTCAGTGATTTGGGATTTCAAATGAGAGGAAGGCAATTTACCTGGAGATGGAAAAGCAAATGTTTGATGAACAAATGTTTGCTGGGCTCTGCAGAGACAATGGAACACAGAGTAGGTTGGGATCTCTAGACTGCAGTTTCCCCCACTATGCCCAGCCTTCATTCTTTGCAGATTCTCTGGTAACAGCTCTACTCCAGGAACTGGCCCTATATCTAAATTCTTTATGTACAAAGATGGACTTCCTGAGTCTTCTGTTTCTTAAAAATAATCAGCTTAAGTTAATCCTCATACCAAAGGACACATTTTGCGGTTGCAAATTTTGCTCCCTTACACTATATACATATATATAAGTACACACAAACATAAAATACATTGTAGGCGTGAAAGCATCCTAGCTTCTGTGGATATATAAAATACATAAAACACTGTTTCTACTCTCAGGAAGCTTAGAATCTGGTATGGATGCAAACTGGATTAACAAATAGCATCAAGTCAGGAGAGAACTGAATTTGGGTCTTTAATGATATAGAATGCCCTGGTCTGTTCAGGGCATAGATAATGTGTAATCTTGGGAACACTCCTTTACACAAGAGTTCCCTAAGTATCTAAAGACCCACTCTGCCAGGAAAAACTTTTAAGCATCTACAAATTTGTGTTAATAGATATGTATGAAAATCTATGTCTACACAGATCGTCCAACTTTGCATGGCTTTGATATGCACGAACTTCAGTCACCACTGTTTAGTTGAGTAACACCAGCCAAACAACACAGGTCAGATTTTTAGTTATTATGATAACTGTAATACATAAAGTACAAACTTCACTGCTTGTTTTTCAGTTCACAAATCACTACAAAATAACAGACATACATCATGAACAATGATCAGTCATGTCATCTTCAAGACTCTGCCTGCCAGTCACTGGTTGCCATGCATTCGTCATACAGACAGCAAAGTGCGTAGCTGTATTACCTCCTTATCTCTTAGTAATAAGACATTTGCAAGAACAGTTAACTGCAACAAGGCCAACAAAGATGAAAGAGCAGTAAAGAAATGCAAAGTGATTATATTAGATGTGAAATTCAAATTGAATATAAATGGAGTTTGAGAAGAAATACTCGACTGTGGGAATGTTGGTACTTGCTGCCACTGGAGACATTTGAGATCTGTAGCCAGAGGAACTTAGTGAAGGGGAACTTGGTGTTAAATATGAGCTCTACTATTTTTAAACTTCCATATCTACAACAGTCAGACATGCCTGAGCAACTAAGCACACACACACTTATATTTTTGGGTTTCCTAGGTGGCACTAGCAGTAAAGAATGTGTTTGCCAATGCAGCAGATTCAAGAGATTTGGGTTCGATCCCTGGGTTGGAAAGATCCCCTCGAGGGAGAAAATGGCAATCCACTCTAGTATTCTTGCCTGAAAAATTCCATGGACAAGTCTGACGGGCTACAGTCCATGGGGCCAAAAAGAGTTGGACACAACTGAATTGACTGAGCACACACACATACATTTATAGTTTCCAGCTTGACAATCTGCCCTACAAATTTTTTTTTTTTTTAGTATTTATTTATTTGGCTGTGCAGGATCTTTAGTTGCAGCATGCAGGATCTTAGTTCTGACATGCAGACTCTTAGTTGCAGCATGTGGGATCTAGTCCCCTGACCAGGTTGAACCTGGGCCCCCTGAACTGGGAATGTGGAGTAACCACTGGATCACCAACAAATTTTCTGCCCTACAAATTTTAGACTTGCCAGCCTCCACAATCACATGAATCAGTTCCTTAAAATGAATAAGTATATGCATGTATAAATACATATGGTTGTGTGTATGTGTATTATCAGTTCAGTTCAGTCGCTCAGTCATGTCCGACTCTTTGTGACCCCATGAATCGCAGCACGCCAGGCCTCCCTGTCCATCACCAACTCCCGGAGTTCACCCAAACTCATGTCCATTGAGTTGGTGATGCCATCCAGCCATCTCAACCTCTGTTGTCCCCTTCTCCTCCTGCCCCCAATCCCTCCCAGCATCAGAGTTTTTTCCAATGAGTCAGTTCTTCACATGAGGTGGCCAAAGTACTGGAGTTTCACCTTTAGCATCAGTCCTTCCAGAGAACACCCAGGACTGACCTCCTTTAGAATGGACTGATTGGATCTCCTTGCAGTCCAAGGGACTCTCAAGAGTCTTCTCCAACACCATAGTTCAAAAGCATCAATTCTTCGGCGCTCAGCTTTCTTCACAGTCCAACTCTCACATCCATATATGACCACAGGAAAAACCATAGCCTTGACTAGACGGACCTTTGTTGGCAAAGTAATGTCTCTGCTTTTGAATATGCTATCTAGGTTGGTCATAACTTTCCTTCCAAGGAGTAAGCATCTTTTAATTTCATGGCTGCAGTCATCATCTGCAGTGATTTTGGAGCCCCCCAAAATAGTGTGACACTGTTTCCACTGTTTCCCCATCTATTTCCCATGAAGTGATGGGGCCAGGTACCATGATCTTAGTTTTCTGAATGTTGAGCTTTAAGCCAACTTTTTCACTCTCCACTTTCACTTTCATCAAGAGGCTTTTTAGTGTATTATATGTATACATATATACAAACAGCTCCCCAGGTGGCAGAGTGGTAAAGAATCGCCTGCCAATGGAAGGGACACAAGAACCATGGGTTCGATCCTTGGTTAGGGAAGTTCCCCTGGAGAAGGAAAAGGCAACCCATTCCAGTATTCTTGCCTGGAAAATTCCATGGACAGAGGAGTCTGGCAGTCTACAGCTCATGGGGTTGCAAAGAGTTGGAGGTGACTGAGCACACGGGTGCACACACACACAGATACTATAGTTCCTGTTTCTTTGGAAAATCCTGACTGATACAGGTTTAAGGATATATGTTTTTTATCTTGGTTTTTCTTTCCATTCTGTCTCTCCCAACAGCCACCAAAAGCCAAAAGGGATGGTGAATAGAGTCTCTTCTAGAACCTTAGCAGGAGTGCAGCCCTGACAACACCTTGACTTTAGACTTCTAGCATCCAGAACTGCAAGACAATAAATTTCTGTTTTTCTAGGCTAATTTGTAGTAACTTGTTACAGCAGCCACAGGAAATTAATATACTAACTTTTGCAAAAAACTCTATAGAAAATCAACAGTTTGCGTTGAGAATATATCTGGCCAGTGACAGGTCTCACTTATAAAATTCAGTTTCTTAATTTCAAATGTGGAGTGGTTGTCTCAATCTCTGATATAGTTAACAATCCATATGATATGAAATTAGTCAAGAATAGTTAAGGTAAGAATTATAATGGGCCAAGGATGAATGCTTGGGGATAAGCTTTGCTAAAAGGCAACAGGAAGAATACCAAGAAGCAGACAGAAGAGACTGTCAGCTTAAATCCACTGAGTCATGCTTTGGCTCTCTTCCCTTTGTGCCTGCTAAAGAACAATCAGAAAAGAAAAAGAGAGGCAGCATTCATTTCAGGCTTGTTAAGAGAGGTTGTCAACCACCTCACTTTCATTAAGCAGAGAAATGTTTTCAGACTTCAAGCCAGGGAGTCTTTATGTTCCATGGAGAATTATTTTTATTTATTCTTATAATCAAGGAAAAGGGTTTTCCTTTTGATTAAAGTATCAGAGATAAAGCCACATAAAATTATTATTATAAAATGATACTTATATGTATAATATACATACGAACAAAGCAATTATGATTATCTCCATATAACTAAAGGTTGACTTTTCCTTGTTTTAGATCTGTTAACTCTCTCTATATATTCCTTAAAAATTTTTATCATTTTAATCTTTAATTATTTTTGCAATGGAAGACAATGTGAGAAATGAATAAACAAAAAACTCACCTAGAACAAACATTCTTTTTCTGTCCTTTTCGGGAAAATACAGAAAAGGCTGAATGCACATCTATGAGAGAAGAATACAGGAGTGGGTCATGTGAAATACGGCTTTTATGAATCTTTGAGACTTAGCTTCCTAAAAATTTCTGCCTACCAGCTTGTTGAAAGCCCCTCTGGGAAAAAGTTTCTCTGGCCCCTGAGAGTCAGCAAGAACCACGTGGGGGAAGAATTAACATGTGCAACTCTGACAGATAATTTATAGAGTTCGGCTGAGCAACTTAACCCTGGGTTTACTCCCTAATGACTTATTAATTTGACTTTTCTTTTCAAACCAATTTAGAATTAACTGAATAAATAATATTATACAGAAGACAAACCATTATTTTTCATAATCAGTGCTGTAGGAAAAATACTCAAGATATTTGTTTACTTATATTCCTGAGTTGCCTATCCTTAGAGTCAGGGAAATCACCCTGCAGAAAGGGACTGGAGGTTCCTTGAGGAAAGGTCTACTTAAAAACTTGTGTATTATAAAGTAATTAGCCTCCAATTAAAATAAATTAATTAATTAAAAAAAAAACTTGTGGGACTACCCTGGTTGTCCTTTGCCTAAGACTCTGCATGGGACATGGGTTCAATCCTTGGTCAGGGAACTAGATCCCACATGCCACGACTAAGACCTAGCACAGTCAAATACATAAACACATTAAAAAAAAAATCTTGTTTCTAACTAAGTTGTAATATAATCTGGTGGGTAACACTTTTAACAGGAACAGACTTTTTCTACTTCTGGTTCTACCACTAACAAACTGGGTGTCTCTGGCCAGGTTACTTGTGACTCACAGTCAAGGTTTATCAGCTTTCAAATGAAGCAGACACAGATGACTCTATTCTATGACACTCCTTGTGGCTCAGCTGGTAAAGAATCCACCTGCAATGCAGCAGACCTGAGTTCGATCCCTGGGTTGGGAAGATCCCCTGGAGAAGGGAAAGGCTACCCACTCCAGTATTCTGGCCTAGAGAATTCCATGGACTGTGTAGTCCATGGAGTCACAAAGAGCTGGACACGACTGATCGACTTTCACTTACATAAAATCAGGGCGGATGAAACAATAGCTTCTCTCTAGAGGGACATCATAGGAGAGCAGCTCAGAATTTGGAGAAAGTGCAAGGAGGCTGAAGGCATGGTTTACTTCTCAAAAGCTGTGCCTAATGATCTCTCTGAAGACAACGCCCATGGGAACCCTCCAAAGAATTAATACTTTCCTGTCCACCGTTCTCAGGGCCCCACTCACCTATCTTTTGTGAAGCTTGGTTTAGACCTTTCACTCTCATGGTGAGGCCTTCTGGATGTGGTGATATTAGTAAAGTAGTGAAGTGTTGCTCATTCTGAGCAAGACAAAGACTGCTACTTGCAAAGGAACTGGAACCTAGGCTTAAAGGACAAAATCATTTTATTTAGAAGTTTCACCCAGGGCTCCACATGTCACGGACTTGTCTAAACTTCACGGCCACTGAGGATACTGAAGTTTGGACAGTGCAGAAGTCCAAGCAACTCATTATGCAATCTGCCCCCAGGGTTCTGAGATGCAAAGAAATACCAGAATATGTGATTATGTGAGATTCGATAGCACATTTTAGGATTGTTTCCCTGTGCCCTGAGGGAGGTGCTGCAAGAAACACAATGCTGGTTTTAGGCAAGATGTCTACTACTGGGATTCTCCAGGCAAGAATACTGGAGTTGCTTGGAGAATCCCATGGGGAGCAGGCTACAGTCCATGTGGTTTCAAGAGTCAGACACAACTTAGCGACTAAACCACCACCACCACCTACTACTGCAGTGTGACCTTGTGTATTTCCTTGAATTCTTGAAGCCTCAGTTTCCTATTTTGTCAAAACAGAAAGCAGTTACATGCTTATTCATGAAAACAGAAATAAGAGTTACAGATGTAGAAAACAAACTTATGGTTACCAGGGAGGAAGGGGGAAGGGATAAATTAGAAATTGAAACTGATGTACACAAACTATTGTGTATAAAATACCCAATATATAAAATAGATAACAGTGTATAAAATAGATAACAAAATAAGGACCTAATGTATAGCACAGGGAGCTCTCCTCAATACTCTAATGATCTATATGGGAATAGAATCTAAAAAAGAGTGGATATATGTATAAATGATTCACTTTGCTATATATAATTGAAACTAACATAACATTGTAAATCAATTACACTTCAATAAAAAAAATTTTAAAGAGTTACATAAAGGCTGTTGTAAAGATTAGATTAAGCAATATTTAGCTAATGAAAAGAACAAAGTATCTTCTAAACATGTTATCAGCTAATATCAACTATTAAGTTCTGTGCTATATGTAAAAACTTGATATATGTATTTTTAAAACATATGTAAAAACTTAATCTTCAGAACAATCCCATGTGGTACATATTAATATATTTGTTTCACAGGTGAAGAAATCTAGCCTCAGGTAGATCAGTCATCTTGCCAATAGTAATTAATTTACAAGGGAATTCCAGAAAAACATCTGCTTCATTGACTATGAGAAAGCCTTTGACTGTGTGGACACAACAAACTGTAGAAAATTCTGAAAGAGATGGGAATACCAGACCACCTTACCTGTCTCCTGAGAAACCTGTATGCAGGTCAAGAAGCAACAGTTAGAATCAGACATGGAATAATGGACTGATTCAGGATTGGGAAAGGGGTATGACAAGGCTGTATACTGTCACTCTGCTTATTTACCTTATAAGCAGAGTACATCATGCGAAATGCTGGGTTGGATGAATCACAAGATGGAATCAAGACTGCTGGGGTCATAAAGAGTCCCACACGATTTAGCCACTAAACAACAAGCTCCTGGATACAAAGCTCA
>SJXQ01006511.1:234623-375823 GCA_006408695.1 Aepyceros melampus
AGCTGAGGCCACCCCCACCCTCCCTCGCATGCTCACTTACCGAACTCCAGCCGCCGGGCTCCTCCCCCTTGCCACCCCTCATCGGTCCTCAAGCGGCACCAGCATCCCCTTGGCCTCGTCCAACTCTGGGGGATTCACCTGCAGTTCTGGCTCCAGCTGCACCTGCTTCTTGAGCACCCCCAGACCTAGAATGGAGGCTCCAGGATTTTCCCCGATAGACCTGGAAAAGCGAGACTGAAGTGCACATGCGCAGAACGAGCCGGGGAAGCCCGGTTCGGGAACCCTGCAGGGTGAGAGCCAGGGGAATGTAGGACTACGGCCCTCCTGCCATACCATCCCGGCGGGTTTAAAGGACCTCTGCATGAAGGGCGAGGCTTCTCTCCCTCCGAGCTTGGTCTTGGAGTTCCCTGAGCATGCTTCTTTCAGTACTGTGAGAGATTGCAAACACCATAGTGGGATGCGGGGGTTATTGAGTGAATCTATTTAAAAGAATAACCAGCAGGGACTTCCCTGGTGGGCCAGTGGTTAAGAGTCCCTGCTTTCACTGTAGAAGGAGCAGGTTCTATTCCTGGTGGGGAACTAAGATCCCACGTGGCACATGGCACAGTCAGCGGGGGTGAGGTGGGGTGGGGAGAATAACTTGTAAAGGAATTTTAGGAACCTTTTGGGAGATGTGACACTACACAGTTAATAAGATGGCTAATTTTGTCCTTTGTGTTGAGTAATACAGTGTACCCTCACCTTCAGATTTCATATCCATCTGCCACATCAGAAGGTGACCATTTTTGAAGAGTCTTCCTAGATGTAATTAGGTTCAAATGATGTCATATTGGAAGGTGGAATCAAGATTGCCGGGAGAAATATCAATAACCTCAGATATGCTAATGACACCACCCTTATGGCAGAAAGTGAAGAGGAACTAAAAAGCCTCTTGATGAAAGTGAAACTGGAGAGTGAAAAAGTTGGCTTAAAGCTCAACATTCAGAAAACTAAGATCATGATACCTGGCCCCATCACTTCATGGGAAATAGATGGGGAAACAGTGGAAACAGTGTCAGACTTTATTTTTAGGGGCTCCAAAATCACTGCAGATGATGACTGCAGCCATGAAATTAAAAGATGCTTACTCCTTGGAAGGAAAGTTATGATCAACCTTGATAGCATATTCAAAAGCAAAAACATTACTTTGCCAACAAAGGTCTGTCTAGTCAAGGCTATGGTTTTTCCTGTGATCATGTATGGATGTGAGAGTTGGACTGTGAAGAAGGCTGAGCACTGAAGAATTGATGCTTTTGAACTGTGGTGTTGGAGAAGACTCTTCAGAGTCCCTTGGACTCCAAGGAGATCCAACCAGTCCATTCTGAAGGAGATCAGCCCTGGGATTTCTTTGGAAGGAATGATGCTAAAGCTGAAACTCCAGTACTTTGGCCACTTCATGCGAAGAGTTGACTCATTGGAAAAGACTTAATTGATGCTTTTGAACTGTGGTGTTGGAGAAGACTCTTCAGAGTCCCTTGGACTCCAAGGAGATCCAACCAGTCCATTCTGAAGGAGATCAGCCCTGGGATTTCTTTGGAAGGAATGATGCTAAAGCTGAAACTCCAGTACTTTGGCCACTTCATGCGAAGAGTTGACTCATTGGAAAAGACTTTGATGCTGGGAGGGATTGGGAGCAGGAGGAGAAGGGGACGACAGAGGATGAGATGGCTGGATGGCATCACTGACTCGATGGACATGAATCTGAGTGGGCTCCAGGAGCTGGTTATGGACAGGGGGGGCTGGTGTGCTGCGATTCATGGGGTCGCAAAGAGTCGGACACGACTGAGGGACTGAAATGAACTGAACCTAATCCCAAGACTGGTGTCCTTGTAAAATAAAACAGAGGAGTCAAACACAGGAAAATGCCATGTGAATATGAAGATTAGAGTGATGTGTCTACAACCAAGGGATGGCAAAGATTGCCAGAAGCCACCAGGACCAAGGAGAAAAGCATGGAATATATTGTCCCTTAGAACCTGCAGTAGGAACCAGTCCTGCTGACACCCTAATTTCAGACATCTAGTGCCAGGACTGTGAGAGAATACACTTCTGATTCTTGTTGTTTTAAGCCACCCAGTTTGTGGCATTTTATTATGACAGCCCTAGGAAACTAATAATATCATTCAATGGTATGGTTGTGTTAGGTAGTTAGAATAGGGAAAAGGAGTCCAAAATGGCAGTGGCTAAAAGACAAGGAAGGGAAAAGCCTGCGAAAATAGAACAAAGGAAGATCAAAGAAAGGTTCGAGGACTGGAGTGAGGACTTCAGGTAGAACAGCACTCCTGGCTGAGCCCAGTTTGCATAGGGCAGGCCCACGGGGGAAGAAAACATATGAAAGGAGGAGCCAAGCGCGCGCGCGGGCTCTCTCTCCCTGCCACCTGCTTATGCGCTCTCTCTCTCTCTCTCTCTCTCTCTCTACCCTTCACCCCACTGCCACCCTGCCCACGTGTTGGCATGCTCCTCCACTCTCTTCTCTACTTCCAGGATGGATTCTCCTGCTATCTTCTATATAAAATAGAGCTGTAACACTGATTTGTCTAAGAGCTATGACACGGTTTGTTCAAGACCTGAGAGCTGTGACGCGCCAAGGGCTTTAATGCCCGTTGCTCCAAAACGTTGTTATGATGAGACAAGAACCGAGAAACATATACTCACCTGACAGTTGGAAATTTTGGCAAATTCTTCAGACTTTCCTGGCCTTATGGGCTGGATCACTAAACCTAGATTCTGGTCTCAATCCTGGAATATAGATGGATGTTCTGTGTGATGGAATAATAGCCAGATGTCTATATTCTTTACCTGGATGTTTCAAATCTGATCTCTTGGTCCACTGATGTTCATTGTTGAGAGGTCCTTTTCTATGGGAGTCCACATGGGTGACAACAAGGATAAGGAATGCTGCATAATTGGCTTTATAATTGGCTTTATACCCAACAGGAGCTAGGGCTTGATCCTGCTGCCAGGCATTGAACTGCCATCCTGTACTGCCTGAAGGGGTGGAGGGGAAAAAAAAAACCTGTACAGTTTCCCTAGACCATAGATACAGCCTGAAATTGATTGATGGATGGTCATCCTGTCTGTCTGATAAAAATTTAATTGTTGTTCCTTTGTACATTTCAGAAGGTAGCGTCCCTCCTACAGGTACTTGCTGTCATTTAAGACCCCTCACATAATCCCAACTTTTAGACTTGTAAGAATTGGATCCTGATCCCAAGAATTTTCAGCCAGGTAGACAAGGCAGAGTATGTGTAATTACCATAACCTCTTGCTTCAGTTGGATTACTGAACCATGGAAAGGGAACAAATCAATCTCTCACCTTGGAGAGAAAGTGAAAGTTGCTCAGTTGTGTCCGACTCTTTGAGACCCCATGGACTGTGCTGCTGCTGCTAAGTCGCTTCAGTCGTGTCCGACTCTGTGTGACCCCACAGACGGCAGCCCACCAGGCTCCCCCATCCCTGGGATTCTCCAGGCAAGAACACTGGAGTGGGTTGCCATTTCCTTCTCCAATGCATGAAAGTGAAAAGTGAAAATGAAGTCACTCAGTCGTATCCGACTCTTAGCTACCCCATGGACTGCAGCCTTCCAGGCTCCTCCATCCATGGGATTTTCCAGGCAAGAGTACTGGAGTGGGGTGCCATTGCCTTCTCCACCATGGACTATACAGTCCATGGAATTCTCCAGGCCAGAATACTGGAATGGGTAGCCTTTCCCTTCTCCAGGGGATCTTCCCAACACAAGGATTGAACACAGGTCTCCAGCATTGCAGGCAGATTCTTTGCCAGATGAGCCACAAGCAAAGTCCTTAGAGAGAATGGCTTTTTAATTTCAGAGATACCTGCAACATATATACCTGTCTTGGCTCTGGATGCAGTCATCCTGGTCAAAGTCTTCCCTCTAAGTGGGATTGATTATTCTGCTGGTGCACAGAGCTGTGATCATCCTCATCTAATCCTGTCTAAGACAATAGAAAGGATGGGTATAATTAATTAGGGAATATGATGGGATAGCCTATGCTTCAAAAAAATTTTAACTGTTTACATGAAAGGTTGAGAGTAGGGTTATAAGAAATATCTCTTCCATGACACACTGGTGGGCTGGTACATCTACTGAGACTTGGTGGGATACAATTCCTTTTAAAACAAAAGGAGAGGGACTTCCCTGGTGATCTAGTAGTTAAGACTCCACACTTCAATGCACAGGGTGTGGGTTCAATCCCTGATTGGGGAGCTAAGATCCCACATGCCTTGTAGCCAAAAATCCAAAACAGAAACAGAAACAATATTGTAATAAAGACAAATAATATTTAAAAAATAAAAAAAAAAGGAGACGAGCCTGGTAAGAAGCTGCCATGAAACAGTTTTGCATGCCTGTTTTGTAGGATACTGGTACAAGTCAATTTCTCATCCATCTCCTTAATCTCAGTTGAGTGCAGGAATTTCCACCTTCCCATCTTCTCATCTTTCAAGAATAAAAGATCTAAGAATAAATTTAACCAAAGAAGTTAAAATCTTCTACAATGAAAACCAGAAAGCTTTGCCAAAAGAAATTTAAGAAGACTTAAATAAATGTAAAGACGGCCTATGTTCATGAACTGGAGATTTAATATTATTAAGATATCAATACTTCCTTCAAGCAATTTATATATTTAATGCAATTTCTGTCAAAATTCCAATGTTTTTTTTTCCATAAAAGGACAAGCCAACCCTCAAATTCATATAGAAATGCAATCTGGAAACAGAATAACAAATTTGGAGACTCACACTTCTTTGATTTCAAAACTTAATACAAAATTACAGTAATAAAAAACAATGTGGTTACAGCATAAAGACAGACCAATGGAATAGAAATGAGAGCCCAGAAATAAATCCACGCTGGTCCACACCATCACAATGCTTACAAAATTAACTCAAGATGGATCCATGACCTAAGCATGAGCTAAAACCATAAAACTTTCAGAAGAAAATGTAGGGATGAATCATCATGAATTTGAATAGGGCAATGCATTCTTATATACGACACCAAAAGCCCCATCAGCCAAGGAAAAATATTTAACTTGAACTTTATCAAACTTAAAAACTTTTGTACATCAATGATATTATCAAGAATGTAAAAAGAGAACCCACAGTTGACTTTCCCAAGTACTCAGCTTACATAATAAAAAACAGATCAAGGATGAATGAGTTAGTATCAGCTGGTGTAATTGAAAAATAATCACAATCTCTCACCCAGTGTCTTTCATGGACACTACAGCTCCACTCTGGAGTATCCCTAAAAGATATCTGTGAGAGAGAAATCCTCTCAGTGAGTAAGGCTTTATTATTTTATTTTATTTTTTTTACTGCACTGGGTCTTTGATGCTGTGAGTGGGGCCTACTCTTCATTGTGGTGTGCATGCTCCTCCTTGCAGTGGTTTTTCTTGTTGTAGAGCACAGGCTTTAGGATGGGTGGGCTTCAGTAGTTGCAGTACTTGGGCTCAGTAGTTGCAGCATGTGGCCTTTAGGGCTTGAACTCAATAGTTCTGGCACAGTGGCGTAGTTGTTTGAGGCACATGGAATCTTCCTGGACTAGGGATTGAACCTGTGTCCCCTGCGTTGGCAGGCAGACTCTTATCCACTGTACCAGCAAGGAAATCCAGGTAGGACTTTAAATTGTACACTTGTTCATCATCTTTGTGGCAGGAAAAGTGAGTTAAGATATGGATATACCCATATTCTGGAAGACTGGCAAAAAGTTTGAATGGTTAAGGCAAAACTGTAAGACTGGAGTTGAGGAGGTCTGGGAAGGAAGCACATGGTTGGATACAAGTAGCAGGCACAAATTGTACAGATCTCTGAGTCTTTTGCCAGGGTTCCTCAAAGAGTAGCTACTACAGAAGAGACATGGCATTCAGGTGGACAGAACTATTCATCCAGTGTATAACAGCCTTGGCCCCCAAAGCCGAAGAATGGAGTAGCCATTGTGGTTGAGATGAAGACTATTCATGGGCCTAACAGCATTGGTTCTCTCTCTCCAAGGCTGAGCAAACTACTGCTAAACATCTGACCTTTCAAAAGTAGAGATCAAAGCAGAGTATTCAACATAGTACTTTTTTTTTCTTTTTAGCTGGAGATCACTAGATTCATTAGGCAGGTTGATTTCACTGAAGTCCTTCCATCCTGAAAAGGCAGTGCAAGGTCCTATTTGGGATTCAAACGTAGTTTGATTATAGGTTTGTTTTTCATGTCTTTTGTGCTTGTGTTTTAATGACATTCCCAAAGGCTGACCGTAGGGAAAGAATGTGGAATGACTTGTAGACAACCAATATTGTCCTTTCCAATGTCCTAGTATTAATGTCAGGGCAATCCAGTAAAAATTAGGAAAACAAAGGGACTTCCCTTCCCTGGCAGTCCAGCGGTTGAGACTTTGCACTTCTGGTGCAAAGGTGTGTATGTTCCACATGATAATTAAGACTTTATTTGTGACTGGGGGCTTTCCCACAGTCAGTACATTCATAGGCTTCTCTCCTGTGTGTGTACTCTGATGCAGTTTGAGATTTGAATTGCTACTGAAGGGTCTCCCACACTCACTACATTCAAAGGGTTTCTCCCCAGTGTGTGTTCTCTGATGCTCAACAAGAGAAGACTTTGACTGAATGTTTTTCCACATGCTATATATTTATAGGGCTTCTCTCCTGTGTGTTTTCTCTGACATCCAACGAGGTGTGAGTTACCACTAAGGTTTTCTCACATTCCATACATTCATAATGTTTCTCTTCAATGTGTGCTCTCTGATGTATAATCAGTTTTGACTTTCCACAGAGGGTTTTCCCACATTCAGAACACACAAAGGGTCTCTCCTGTGTGTGATCTCTGATGTTCGGTCACTGAGTCATCCCACATTCAGTACACTCATAAGGTTTCTCTCCTGTGTGTGTTCTCTGATGCGCAGTAAGTGCTGACATCACACTGAAAGTTTTTTTCACATTTGTAACATTCATAGGGATTCTTCCCTGTGTGTATCCTCTGATGTGTTGTGAAGTATGTATGTTTTTTGTTGAAGAGTCTGAAACATCGATTACATTCATAGAGTTTCTCTACTATGTGCATTCTCTGAGTATGGGTGAGGTGAGTCTTGTTGTGTAAGGCATCCTACACTAGTGAAATAACGATTCTCCACTGTGTCATTGTTCTTATATTTAAAGTTTGAAATTTTAAATGCTCCTTCACATTCATTACATTCACTGGGTTCCTGTCCTGTGTGAGCTCTCTAATGTTCAGTAGGCTGTGCTGTCTGGATTACGGCATTCATATTTTGAGGCTACTCATGGGGTGTTTCCTTTGTTTGATTTATGCAATGTACAATAATGGTTGATGAGTAACTGAACGAATCATACCCAAAGGGATTCTCTCTTATATGTGTTCTCTGATTTAAATTTTTTGACACTCTGCAGGATTGCTCAGGTTCACTGCTTCCAAAGGGCTTTTGTCTATGAGTTTTCTCATATATTATGACTGACTTTTGGATGAAAATTCTTTCATATTCATTACTTTTCCAGCATGGGATTTCTTTTGGCTATCAGAACCTGCCTTGTAAAAGTCTTTTCTGGATTCATTAAATCCAGAATCTGGCTCCAAAGTTTGAAGCTGAGCAAGATATTCATAATGACTGATATCCTTCCCATTTTTATTATATTCATTAGGTTCAGCAGACAATTCTCTAAGCTTAGTATTGAAAAGTGACTTCCCACATACAATACCTTCATCAATCATTTCTTAAACAGTTTCTATTATTGATCATTAATTCTGAAATATATTTCAAATTTTCTCACATGAATCACATTTATACTGCCCTTTTCTTGAACCTACGGGATTTATACCCATAGTAAGTGTTTTTTACATGAAGTATTTCTCTCTTTAATCAGTGTTTTGTTTTTGATGAATATAAGCTGCCTGGATTGTTGATCATGAATGTTCTGGCCTCTCCAGACTTTTTCTAGAACAGAGGAAGATTGACAACATCTGATGAATCTTACATTGGTTTTGAATTGACTTTCTAATTGTATTTAAATGTGGTTAACTTTTGGCTTCAGACGTGGTTGTCCAGGAAGAAAATGTATATTCCTCTTAATTAGCTGTGTTTTATTTAATTATTGATTAATCTATCTCTCTATGTCAAAGGCCCTTTTGTAGTCTTAGAAAGGGGGAGATTGGCCTGTAGTTTTCTTTTTTGTGTGGCATCTTTGTCAGGTTTTGGTATTAGGGTGATGGTGGCCTCATAGAATGAGTTTGGAAGTTTACCTTCCTTTGCAATCTTCTGGAAGAGTTTGAGTAGGATAGGTGTTAGCTATTCTCTAAATTTTTGGTAGAATGCAGCTGTGAAGCCGTCTGGGCCTGGGCTTTTGTTTGCTGGAAGATTTCTGATTACAGTTTCAATTTCTGTGCTTGTGATGGGTCTGTTAAGATTTTCTATTTCTTCCTGGTTCAGTTTCAGAAAATTGTACTTTTCTAAGAATTTGTCCATTTCTTCCACGTTGTCCATTTTATTGGAATATAATTGCTGATAGTAGTCTCTTATGATCCTTTGTATTTCTGTGTTGTCTGTTATGATCTCTCCATTTTCATTTCTAATTTTATTGATTTGATTTTTCTCCCTTTGTTTCTTGATGAGTCTGGCTAATGGTTTGTCAATTTGGTACTGGCACAAAGACAGAAATATAGATCAATGGAACAAAATAGAAAGCCCAGAAATAAATCCATGCACCTATGGACACCTTATCTTTGACAAAGGAAGCAAGAATATACAATGAAGAAAAGACAATCTCTTTAACAAGTGGTGCTGGGAAAACTGGTCAACCACTTGTAAAAGAATGAAACTAGAACACTTTCTAACACCATACACAAAAATAAACTCAAAATGTATTAAAGATCTAAACATAAGAACAGAAACTATAAAACTTCCTAGAGGAGAACATAGGCAAAACACTCTCCGACATAAATCACAGCAGAATCCTCTATGACCTATCTCCCAGAATATTGGAAATAAAAGCAAAAATAAACAAATGGGATCTAATTAAAATTAAAAGCTTCTGCACAACAAAGGAAACTATAAGCAAGGTGAAAAGACAGCCTTCAGAATGGGAGAAAATAATAGCAAATGAAGCAACTGACAAACAACTAATCTCAAAAATATACAAGCAACTCCTGCAGCTCAATTCCAGAAAAATAAATAACCCAATCAAAAAATGGGCCAAAGAACTAAATAGACATTTCTCCAAAGAAGACATACAGATAGCTAACAAACACATGAAAAGATGCTCAACATCACTCATTATCAGAGAAATGCAAATCAAAACCACAGTGAGATACTCTTTTATTCCAGTCAGAATGGCTGCAATCCAAAAGTCTACAAGCAATAAATGCTGGAGAGGGTGTGGAGAAAAGAGAACCCTCTTACACTGTTGGTGGTAATGCAAACTTGTACAGCCACTATGGAGAACAGTGTGGAGATTCCTTAAAAAACTGGAAATAGAACTGCCTTATGACCCACCAATCCCACTGCTGGGCATACCACACCAAGGAAACCAGAACTGAAAGGGACATGTGTACCTTAATGTTCATCACAGCACTGTTCATAATAGCTAGGACATGGAAGCAACCTAGATGTCCATCAGCAGATGAATGGATAAGAAAGCTGTGGTACATATACACAATGGAGTATTACTCAGCCATTAAAAAGAATGCATTTGAATCAGTTCTAATGAGGTGGATGAGACTGGAGTCTATTATACAGAGTGAAATAAGCCAGAAAGAAAAACATAAATAAAGTATACTAAGACATATATATGGAATTTAGAAAGATGGTAACAATAACCCTGTATGTGAGACAGCAAAAGAAACACAGATGTATAGAACAGTCTTTTGGACTCTGTGGGAGAGGGAGAGGGTGGGATGATTTGGGAGAATGGCATTGAAACATGTATAATATCATATATGAAATGAATCACCAGTCCAGGTTCGATGCATGATACAGGATGCTTGGGGCTGATGTACTGGGATGACCCAGAGGGATGGTATGGGGAGGGAGGTGGGAGGGGGGTTCAGGATGGGGAACACGTGTATATCCATGGCAGATTCATGTTGATGTATGGCAAAACCAATACAATATTGTAAAATAATTAACCTCCAATTAAAATAAATAAGTTTATATTAAAAATTTAAAAAAAAAAGGGGGAGAAAACAGGCAGTTTGATACATGTCTTTGGTTTCTCCAAATGTGATCTTTAATGCTAGGTAAGAAATAAGTAGACCAGGTGGTGATCCTTGCATCAAGATCAAATATTTAAGAGCTTCGTTTTGAATGCTGATACAGTCATTTTGGTCTATCAGAGTTGTTTAATACTAAATCTATGCTAATAATGAATTCCTAGTTTTTCCCAAATCAATATTCTAAACTTACCTCATTTTGCAAAGAAGTCTTACTCTTGCAATAGTCATACTTCTTAACTCAATTTTACATCCTGGTTAACACATTTCTGATTTTTATTAATTTTAGGATCATAGAAAAAGGTTTATTTCTCAAGTAACTCCTCTATCAATCAGTTAATCACTGAATATATTGTTCTTTTACACATGAACATTAGGAAGGGAAAAATTGAGTCACTTATCTAACAGGATTATAAACAAGAGAGAAAAAGAAACTCACAAATCAACATATGTAATTGTTAGTAGAGCTCCTAGGAGCAAATGGAAAACAAGAAGGGAGAGAACAGCAATAACATTTAATATGAATAAATGCTTAATTGATTTAATCCTCACAACCTTTGAGATTGGTTCTATTTTATCCCCATTTTACAAAGGGGACACTAAGGCATATGAAGATTAAGAACTCATATAAGTCATATAGCTAGAGTAGTCAAGAATAGTTTCTTGAAAGCAATTAAACGAGCTTACAATTAAAGATTTAACAAAACTACAATGAAGTTACACTACATTGGTCAGAATGGCCATCATTAAAATGTCTACAAATAACCAATGCTGGAGAGGGTATGAAGAAAAGGGAACCCTCCTACACTGTTGGTGGGAATGTAAACTGGGGCAGCCACTATGGAAAACAGTATGGAGGTTCCTCAAAAAACTAAAAAATAGAGTTGCCATATGATCCAGCAAACCCACTCCTGGGCATATCACCAGACAAAACTATAATTCAAAGAGATACATGCACCCCTATATTTATACCAGCACTATTCACAAAGTCAAGCCAGGAAACAACCCAATTGTCCATGATCATATGAATGGAAAAAGAAGATGTATACAAATGTATACAGCCATAAAAATGAATGAAATAATGCCATTTGCAGCAACATGAATGGACCTAGAGATTATCATACTAAATGAAGTAAGTCAGACAGAGAAAAACAAATACCATATGATATTACTTATAGGTGGAATCTAAAATATGACACAAATTAACTTATCTACAGAAAAGAAACAGACTCATAGACAGAGAACAGACTTGTGGTTACCATGGTAGAGAGGAGGTGGGGAGGGATGGATTGGGAGTTTGGGATTATCAGATGGATACTATTGTGTATAGAATGGATAAATGACAAGAATATATCACAAGAACTATAATCAAAATCCTGTGATAAAATATAGTGGAAAAGAATATGAAAAAGGATGTATGTATATTATGATAATGAATCACCATACTATACAGCAGAAATTAACACAATATTGTCAATCAACTATACTTCAATAACATTTTTTTTCCTGGTTTAATAAGGACTTGTTTATTTTGAGAGAAAAGGTCCCAAACATCAGGCTGTTCACAAAAATAACACACAGTATCAACTTTAGAAGACAAATCTTAAGACAATTACACTAGTTATTTATCTAGAAGATGCATTTAACATGCCAACTCTTATTCACAAAAATACATTGTTACATTTGTGTTGAAAAGCCTCACATAGCACTCTTATGTGGGGTATAACACACATACCTGTAACTCAAGCTGCTCTGAGGGGCTACTCAACTAATGAGAAGTTAGGGAAGCAATTACTGTATGAATGGAAAGAACTGTGCTCCCTTTATAACAAGATATTATTTTGGAGACAGTTGATAAAAACCATACATCCTTTTTATTGTTAGGTCATAATGAGGTATCAAAATTAAAAGCAAAAATTACAGGGTAAGACAACATAACTACTAGGAGGGTCAAAGGAAGTGAAAATGGGATTAGGCACCGGGAAATATGAATTAATGAACATGGAAAGGACAGGGATGAGGAGAACAATGAGCATGTGCTAAAGATATTAGGGGAGAGGACCTGGTGAAAATTTTGATCTTAGACAAGCACCTAGGTAAAGAAATAATGGGACAAGATTTCTAAAGCCTGCTATGTGCTTAGGAGTCATCCTCGCCATTGGAGCTCTGTCATTCTCTCCTTCCTCAGCCTCTTTTCATCATCCTTGATCAACTCCAGCTAGTCATACCCTCAGTCTTTATTATCATCATCATCACTCAGTAGGGTCCCCTCCTCAGCAGAATCTGACCCCTCTGCAGCCCCCCTCAGACTACATCTTCACATTAGTCTCATCTTTCTTAAGGGAGTTGCTGCTCTGCTCCTCTTCTGATTTATCATTCTTCATCTCTATTCCTTGGTTGCTCTGTTCCTTTTCAGTTTTTTTTCCAGGCTTTCCAGTAAAGAATCCACTTTTTGTTTTATCTGGGTTAACTCCTTCTTCATAGTCTGAAGGTCATCTCCTTTCAAATTTCCAGACTTAGAAGAAGATCCCCGCTGTCTGCTCTTAGAATTGAAGCCACTTTTGCCCCTTCATGAAGTGTTTCCTGATACATGTTGGCATTTTGAGGGCACTACAGCCCACACAATAGGAGGAGGATGAGGAACATGTGCTAGGTAACTGTACATCCTGTCCTAATAGTCCTGTTCAAAGTCATAGTCCAAGTCAAAAGATGAGCCTGATATCTCTGCTGTAGATCATTTCACACCTGCTTTTCCTCGGTTCACTTTTGCTCTGCAGCCAGATTAGTATCTAAAAACCTGGCCAGCAATCATTCTGCCATTCTCTCCTGCCACAGCATGCTGGGCATTTCTTGCATTAACATCCTGAACGAAGGCAAAGCCCTTATGAACAAAGCAACCCACGATTTTGCTGTATTTTGAGAAGATTGCCTCCATGCCAGATTTCTTGACCACAAAGGTATTGAGATTCCCAATGAATACATGAGAGTTCATGGAGTGAGGATCCATCCTGTTGGTAACATTGCTGGCCATTGTCTTTGATGATAAGGTGCCTCACAAAGCTGAAAAATGTAGCTGAAGATAAAAAAAATCTCCCAGGATGGGGAAGGGAGAAGGGATTTGATTCTGAATCTCCTACCCCTGGGTTCTACGTGTAGAAGTTGATTGCTGCTCAAGGTCAGCAACGTGGTGGCAATTGCTCAGTCTTCACCTCTTCACAAAAAAATCCAATAACATTTTTTAAAATTAAAGATTTAAGGTTTCTTGAGGAAAAATAAACTTTAATAAAAGATTTATATATGTTTCAGGATATGGATCTAGATGAAATTAAGCCTAAGTTTAGGACAAATAGAGAAAAGTAAAATTTGATTTGGAAACACAGGGCCATAATGATAGTCCTTATAAAAAGCAGAATTATAAATTTGGAAATTATAATACATATAGATTTATCTTCTTAGGCTACTATCAACATATATTTTACAATTTTGGTAACCAAATCTGTCAAATGCAATAAGAATCCAGATATGTGATAATATGGTTCTGGTTCTAGTTAAAATTCATGACAACTGAGCACACTAAAGGAACTTAGGCATAATAATAACAGATAACTGATACTGAGATAAAATTTATAAGAAAGAATGATAGAGATGGCAGTTTAAGATGACTCCATACATGCTAACAGGAGAAAAAGGAGGACTTTGGGCATGTTACTTAGTCTCTGTGGACTTCGGTTTGTTAATCCAGTAAAATGGTAACCCTATTTATACTGTTATATCATGGGGTAATTGTGAGAGTAGATGAATTAATATACATAACCTGCTTAAAATGTTGCCCAGTACACCATAGGCTATAATGCAAGTGTTGATTATGGTGATCATGAGATTGCCACCAATTTCGAAGTCATAAACATAAAGAAAGCTTAAGCCCTGAATATGGGTTAATAATCACTTAAAAACATCTGAGAAGAGCAGAAGGTAAAAACAGAGCCTTTACAGACATCTCAAATTGGACAAATGACTACATGAATTAAAATTTATTGATTTAATTAACTGGTGCTGGTTGGTAAAGTAGACAGAAAACAGAAGGATAAATATTTAGGACAGAAAACAGAAGGATAAATATTTAGGACAGGTGAGTGTGATTGAATTAGTTCTACTTGCCAAAGGCAAATTTAAGTGTATTTTAGAAAGGATTTTGAGTGCTATTAAATAAAGTACAGGGACTTCCTTGGTGGTCCAGTGGTGAAGAATCCTCCTGCCAATGCAGGGGACATGGGTTCTATCTCTGACCCAGGAATATCCCACATGCCTCGAGGCAACTAAATCTTTGCCTACAACTACTAAAGCCTGTGTGATTGGAAGCTCATGCTCCACAACTAGAGAAAGCCCCAATACAGCATCAAAGATCCAGTGCAGCCAAAGAGAAAAATAAATTTAAAAATAATAAACAGTGCTGTGATGAACATTGGGGTACACGTGTCTCTTTCAATTCTGGTTTCCTCAGTGTGTATGCCCAGCAGTGGGATTGCTGGGTCATAAGGCAGTTCTATTTCCAGTTTTTTAAAGGAATCTCCACACTGTTTTCCACAGTGGGTGTACTAGTTTGCATTCCCACCAACAGTGTAAAAATAATAAATATATAAAAACAAAAATAAATCACAAAGGTAAAGAAGGTAATTATCAATTTGGGCAAAAAAATAGTAATGAAATCTTTAACAGCAGGGATAACAGAGAAAGTGAGTCAGGATAGAGAAAAAAATATGAGGCATTTTACCACAAAAGGAAAGAAGGAATGAGCAGAGAAACCTGAAGGCAAAGAATCACAGATGTTTATAATAATTTCTAAAGAAGATATCTAAAAATGATGACAGTCAACGGACTATGTGAAAATAAGAGGAAATTTGGCAACTGAAAGTACTACTGAAAGAGAGGAATTATGAAGAAATAAATATTCAAGAAGCAGTAACCAAGAATTAGATTTGGGTAATGTCAGAGCACGAAGTTTCTCTATAAACAGTAAGCATAGAAGGAGCACTTCCTGTGAGGAGGTGACATTTCAAGGTGTTAATTTAAGTATTTGAGGAATGGTGGTTGGATAATCCTCAAACTTTGAAAAGGTATGAAGTCTCTAAAAAGAGATTTCCAAAAAGGTTTCAAAGATCTTATACTGGGTTGACTAATGTCTACTCCAAATTCATGTCCACCCAGGATCTTAGAATGTGACCTTATTTGAAATGAGGGTTTTTGCAGATGTAATGAATTAGGATGAGGTCATAATGGATTAGGGTGGGCCCTAAACTCAATAGGACTGCTGTCGCTACAAGAAGATGACACACAGAGACAGTCATGTGAGAATGGAAGCAGGGACTGGAGTAATACAGCTGTATGTCAAGGAGGGACAAGTGCTGTTGCAACCACCAAAATTTAGGAAGCAGCAGAAAGGACTCCCTCTTAGAGTCTTTGGAGGGAGTGTGGTCCTGCTGAGCTTTGATTTTTCACTTGTAGCTTCCAGGACTGTGAGAGAGTAAATCTTCTGTTGTTTTAAGCCTCCCAGGTTGTGTTACTTTGTTACAGCAGCCAAAGAAATCATGTAAGTGTCAAGCAACTCATTGTCTACTTGAGATCTAATTTCCATTAGCTTCCACTCCTTTGGTACACAATGACTCACCTGGAAGGCTTTGGCTTGAGAAGTCTACCTCTGTTATCCATGGCTCTTTTCCCAGCTGAACTGGGAGATTACATCAGGTTTGGTTATGAGACACCCTGTCAATGGGAAGTGACACAGGGCTCATATGCAGACACTTGTGCCTCACGGCACCTAAAGACTGTCATGCATGTTACAGTGCTTATATCAACCTCAGCAGAATAGGACTTCTCACCAGGGACAAAGACACTGACATCCTTCCTAGAGGCTCAAAGTAATTAAGTAATTCTGAGGGCTTCCCTGGTGGCTCAGTGGGTAAAAAATCCACCTGCAATGCAGGAGACATAGAAGACGCTGATTTGATCCCTAGGTGGGAAGATCCCCTGGAGGAGGAAAATGGCAACCCATTCTAGTATTCTCGGCTGAAAAAATCCCATAGACAGAAGAGCCTGGCGGGCTACAGTCCAAAGAGTGGCAAAGAGGCAGATACATCTAAGTTACTGAGCACACAGCAATGGTGGTCCAATGATTAAGAATCCTCCTGCCAATGCAGGGGGCCCAGGTTTGATTACTGGTCTGGGAAGATCCCACATGCTGTGTAACAACTAAGCCTGTGCACCACAATTACTAAGCCCCCACTCTAGAGCCTGCAAGTGGCAACTATGGAGCCCATGTGCTGCAACTTTGCCTAGAGCCTGTGCTCTGAAACAAGAAAGGCCATCACAGTGAGAAGCAACGAAGAGGAGCCCCCGCTCACTCCAACTAGAGAAAGCCAGTGTCGCCATAAAATAAATGTCTTATGAAAAGAATTTTTGAACCCCAAACTTTAACACTAA
This sequence comes from Aepyceros melampus, assembly GCA_006408695.1. Taxonomy (NCBI): domain Eukaryota; kingdom Metazoa; phylum Chordata; class Mammalia; order Artiodactyla; family Bovidae; genus Aepyceros; species Aepyceros melampus. The sequence goes on from SJXQ01006511.1 coordinate 251,382, forward strand.
AAACAATCCAACTCTTCAGAGGTTTGATGTTTCATCAACTGAAAGTGGAAATCAGGTTCCAGAAGTAACGTGGGAAGCTCGGCTTACTCACTGAGACCAGGTTGCTAAAGTTTTCCAGCATCACATCGCTATACAAGATCTTCCGAGTTGAGTCTAGCCACTGCCGCTCTGCCTGGATGAAGTCGGTTGACACATCCTTGAATGATACTAGTCCCTGTAACAGTACATTTTATTTAATCTGAATTGTTAACAATTGGAGAATGTGAAAAATATGTATAAGAAATGGACCTTATTGCATGCACTTATACAAGTTATAAAAATTTGATTTGATGCATACATCAAATAGATGCTTGTATATCTATTTTTGCTACTAGAATTTTGTATATGATGTTTTCATTTTTATGGGAGAAATAGGTATTAGAAATAGCTTGTCAACAAGCTTAGTGATTAATTACTGAACTAAAAAATCCTTCTGTTGGACTTCTCTGGTGGTGTGGTGGTTAAGAATTCACTTGCCAGTGTAGGTGACATGGGTTCGATCTCTGGTCCGGGAAGGTTCCACATGCCACAGGGCAACTACGCCCGTGCACTGCAATGATTAACCTTTGTGCTCTAGAGCCCAAGAGCTGCAACTACTGAACCTGTTCTGTACAATAAGAGAAGCCTCCGTGATGAGAAGCCCATGCAGTGCAACTAGGGGGAAGCTCCCACTTGCTGCAACTTGAGAAAGACTGCGCCCAGCAATGAAGACTCAGTGCAGCTGAAAATAAAAAATAAATAAATGATAAAGAAAAGAAGCTTTAGAAAAGCTTCTATTGAGCTCACTACTCTGTACATGGAAACATTCTAATTGCTCAGAAAAATCAAGATCAATAAGCTTAAATTCGACTAGCAAAATAGATATACAAGCATCTATTTACAATAAGATATTATAGGAACTATGTAGAAACGCTTACAGGATTGTTGTTTATCACTTAGTCATGTCCAACTCTTTGCAACCCCATGGACTGTAGCTTGCCAGGCTCCTCTGTCCATGGGGTTCCCAAACAAGCATACTGGAGTGGGTTGCCATTTACTTCTCCAGGGGATCTTCCTAACCCAGGGATCAAACCCATATGTCCTGCACTGGCAGGCAGATTCTTTATAGCTGAGCCATCAAGGAAGCCTGTACAAGGTATATAGCATAGACATAATGAAGGAAAAATTAGTTCCATTCTATTATGTGACTGTTACGAGGCTGAAAATCTTTGAGTAGTTGTATTACGTAAAAATATGCATTAGCCTCCACTTGGTCAAATGCATTTTGTAGGCATTTAAAATGTATTTTAAAAGTTAAGTTCAGAGGAGAGCAACTAGGGTATGAGTTAGATCAACAGAGTAAAGGGATAGGGTAAGATAAAGACTAAACTAGCCCAGACATGGAATAATTCAGAACCAGTTTCTATAAATCAGTGCCCTCCAAACATCATTTGATCATCACTCCATCATGTGAACTATACTATTTGTATATATTGTACATAAGTACATGTAATTACAACCCAGCATTATTTAATAAAAATCACTTTCTCAATTTTAGATAAAAATTTAATACAAATTGTAATATCTTATTCAGAGATTCTGATGGACAGTCTTGCACATCTCCTGGAATGCCCATCTCCCATTCTGAAAGCCCCCACTCCAGAAAATGTGGAATCAGTAAAAAGATGTGAATAAGCCCTGGACTTACATAATTTCAGATTTAACATTCTGGAATGGTGGTTCCCAATTCTGCCTGCACATCTGAGTCACCTTAGAAAGTTTATAGACCAGGCTCTATAATGTTATATTTAAAAAAAATGTTCGAAAGTGGTCAAACCCACAGAAATACTGTGAAAATAAAATGTGTACATGGAATACTCACATACCTAGATTCACTTTTTGTTAACATTTAACCCATTTTGTCATTTGTAGGTGTTCCCTCTTCTTCTTTACCTATAAACACATATCTGCTAACATACACTCACAATTTTTCCTGTACTATTTGAAGCTAAGTTACATATATCATGGCCATAAATATTTCAGTGTGTATTGTTAAGAATAGGGATATTCTCCTATATACCATGGTACAGTTATCAAATTCAGTACCTATCACATCAACATGATACATTTTTTTTAAAGTTTCTTAAATTTATTGAGAAGTCTGCATCTGTTTTACATTACATATATTGTTTGAGCAGTTGGAGTTTAACTTGTTATTCATTCAATGTAAATAACGGTTTTTTGGGGGGAGGTCTGGCATAAAGCATTGCTGGCAAAAATCTGATAATGATCTAATTTTCTTTCCTTTGTAAGTCACTTGCACTTTTCATTTAGTTATTGCTCCTTTTTTTTCCCCCTTTTTTAAAGTCAAGTAATTGCATGAATATGTCTTGCTTGTGTTGATAGCTCAGATATACCTTGTGCTTTTTCTTTTTTTAAACTAATTAATTAATTTTAATTGGGGGCTAATTACTTTACAATATTGTAGTGGTTTTTGCCATACATTCACATGAATCAGCCATGGGTGTACATGTGTTCCCCATCCTGACCCTCCCTCCCACCTCCCTCCCCATCCCATCCTGCAGGGTCATCCCAGTGCACTGGCCTGAGCACCCCGTCTCATGCATCGAACCTCAACTGGCGATCCATTTCACGTATGGTAATATACATGTTTCAATGCTGTTCTCTCAAATCATCCCACCCTTGCCTTCTCCCAGAGTCCAAAAGTCTGTTCTTTATATCTGTGTCTCTTTTGCTGTCTCGCATATAGGGTCATCATTACCATCTTTCTAAATTCCATATATATGCGTTAGTATACTGTATTGGTGTTTTTTTTTTTTTCTGACTTACTTTACTCTGTATAATAGTCTTCAGTTTCATCCACCTCATTAGAACTGATTCAAATGTATTCTAAAATTCCACAGGCCAAAAAGAAAAAAATAAAAAGGAAATTAACATTGGTATGCTATTAATCAAACTATACTCTTTATTTAGATTTCACCAATTTTTCCATTAATATCTTTTTTTGTTCCAAGATCTAATCCAGGATTCCACACTCTAAGATGAATTAAGAACTAATCAAATAAATTAGAATGCCCAGAAATAGATGTGTGGAGACATGGCAACACACTGTGGCATTACAACTGCAATTACATTACAGTTACAAACATTAATAATGAGTTGGTGCAACTGGCTTTATATGTTAAAAGGTAAACTAGATTCCTTCCTCAAACTATCTACAATAGTGAATTCCATATTGATTCAAGGCTTAAATATTTTACTTAAATATTTTTAAATAGTATTAATATTAATTAAAGAAAATACTATGATCTTGGGTTAGAGAAGAATTTTAAAATAAAATTCAAAAGAAAAAAAATCAAATGGGAAAGATCAAAAGATCAGCCTACACAAAAATACAAAACTCTCAAAGACCAAAGGCATTGCAGAGGGAGTCTGGGAGAGTTAGACAAAAGATACACAAAAAATATAATAGACAAAGAATTACTATTTAAAATATATAAAATATTTAAATTAATATAGAAAAATATAATTTAAAAATGAAGTCATTCACAAAAGCAATGAAAAGCCAATATATGTGATGTACAAGCTCATTAGTAATCTCAGAGTGAAAGTCACTCAGTTGTATCTGACTCTGTGACCCCATGGACTATAGAGTCAATAGAATTCTCCAGGCCAGATTGCTAGAGTGGGTAGCCATTCCCTTCTCCAGAGGATCTTCCCAACTCACAGACTGAACCCAGGTCTCCCACATTGCAGGTGGATTCTGTACCAGCTAAGCTACCAGCGAAGCCCAAGAATACTGGAATGGGTTAACCTATCCCTTCTCCAGCGGATTTTCCTGACTCAGGAATCGAACCGGAGTCTCTTGCATTGCAGGCAGATTCTTTACCAGTTGAGCTACATGGGAAATCATTTCTGGAAGTAATCTCAGAAATGCAAATTAAAATTATGAGCTTTTTTCAGAAATGTGATTGGCAGACTTCCCCTGTGGTCCAATGGTTAAGAATCTGCCTGCCAATGCAGAGGACATGGGTTTGATCCCTGCTCTGGGAAGATTCCACATGCCAAGGAGCAATAAGCCCAGGCTCCATGACTACTGAAGTCTGCAAGCCTAGAGCCCATGCTCCACAATAAGAGAAGCCTGCATACTGCAACAAAGACCCAGTGCAGCCATAAGTAAACAAAATACTCACAATCAAATTTCTTTTAAAAAAAAGAAAGAAATGAGATTGGCAATACATCTAGAGTCTGACGATACCAATTGCTGATTGCTGGCAAGAGGGCAGGGTAAGTCGCAGTCTTATGCACAGCTCTACCGTCTAGCTAAGGAAAATACTCATGCAGAGCTATTTTAAGGGCATGTAGACCATTCAACCTTCTTCCAATATTCTAGACCTTACTGCTGGACCAAGCAAGACCATTGGAAAATGTCTATTCAAACCCTGTAATCGACTGAACATTTGCGTCCCCTTTTCACTATCCCAATTTGTATATTGAAGCCCTAATCCCCAGTGTGATGATATTTGGAGATGAGGCCTTTGGGAGGTAGTTAGCTCGTCAGCATGGAGGCCTCATGATAAATTTAGTTCCTTTAGAAGAAAGGACACAAGAGAGCCTGCCCCCCCAGCTCTCTTTCTCAACCAGGTGAGGGTACAAAGAGAAGGTGGCCATCTGCAAATTGAAAGACGGCCCTCAGTTCAGTTCAACCAGTTCAGTCGCTCAGTCATGTCTGACTCTTTGCGACCCCATGAATTGTAGCACACCAGGCCTCCCTGTATATCACCAACTCCCGGAGTTCACTCAAACTCATGTCCATCGAGTTGGTGGTGCCATCCAGCCATCTCATCCTCTGTCATCCCCTTCTCTTCCTGTCCTGAATCCCTCCCAGAATTAGGGTCTTTTCAAATGAGTCAACTCTTTGCATGAGGTGGCCAAAGTATTGCAGTTTCAGCTTCAGCATCAGTCCTTCCAATGAACACCCAGGACTGATCTCCTTCAGGATGGACTGGCAGTCCAAGGGACTCTCAAGAGTCTTCTCTAACACCACAATTCAAAAGCATCAGTTCTTTGGTGCTCAGCTTTATTCACAGTCCAACTCTCACATCCATACATGACTACTGGAAAAACCATAGCCTTGACTAGACGGACCTTTGTTGGCAAAGTAATATCTCTGCTTTTGAATATGCTATGTAGGTTGGTCATAACTTCCCTTCCAAGGGGTAAGCATCTTTTAATTTCATGGCTGCAGTCACCATCTGCAGTGATTTTGGAGCCCCTCAAAATAAAGTCTGACACTGTTTCCACTGTTTCCCCATCTATTTTCCATGAAGTGATGGGACCAGATGCCGTGATCTTCGTTTTCTGAATGTTGAGCTTTAAGCCAACTTTTTCACTCTCCTCTTTCACTTTCATCAAGAGGCTTTTGAGTTCCTTTTCATTTTCTTCCATAAGGTGGTGTCACCTGCATTTCTGAGGTTATTGATATTTCTCCCGGCAATCTTGATTCTAGCTGAGCTTCCTCCAGGCGAGCATTTCTCATGATGTACTCTGCATAGAAGTTAAATAAGCAGGGTGACAATATAGAGCCTTGACATACTCCTTTTCCTATTTGGAATCAATCTGTTGTTCCATGTCCAGTTCTGACTGTTGCTTCCTGACCTGCATATAAGTTTCTCAAGAGGCAGGTCAGGTGGTCTGGTATTCCCATCTCTTTCTTTTCTCATGATGTACTCTGCATAGAAGTTAAATAAGCAGGGTGACAATATAGAGCCTTGACATACTCCTTTTCCTATTTGGAATCAATCTGTTGTTCCATGTCCAGTTCTGACTGTTGCTTCCTGACCTGCATATAAGTTTCTCAAGAGGCAGGTCAGGTGGTCTGGTATTCCCATCTCTTTCAGAATTTTCCACAGTTTATTGTTATCCACACAGTCAAAGGCTTTGGCATAGTCAATAAAGCAGAAATACATGTTTTTCTGGAACTCTCTTGCTTTTTTCATGATCCATCAGATGTTGGCAATTTGATCTCTCGTTCCTCTGCCTTTTCTAAAACCAGCTTGAACATCTGGAAGTTCACAGTTCACGTATTGCTGAAGCCTGGCTTGGAGAATTTTGAGCATTACTTTACTAACGTGTGAGATGAGTGCAATTGTGTGGTAGTTTGAGCATTCTTTGGCATTGTCTTTCTTTGGCATTGGAATGAAAACTGACCTTTTCCAGTCCTGTGGCCACTGCCGAGTTTTCCAAATTTGCTGGCATATTGAGTGCAGCACTTTCACAGCATCATCTTTCAGGATCTGAAATAGCTCAACTGGAATTCCATCACCTCCACTAGTTTTGTTCGTAGTGATGCTTCCTAAAGCCCACTTGACTTCACATCAAGAACCAAATCTGTCGGCACCTTGACCTTGGACTTTCTAGACTCCAGAACTCTGAGAAATAAGTCTTTGTTGTTTAATCCACCAGTCTACGATAATTTGCTATAGCAGTGCCAATGTTTTAGTACTCTAAAAGACTCCTCTGTGGGTTCTCTTTTGCTGTCAGGAAGATTAGAAGCCAATCTGCAGCTTGACTTTGATGACTCCGGCACATTATAGAACCTGCAGATATCTATACTATGACTCAGCTCAGCTAGTGACCTGACATCTGTACAGTTTTTTGACATTGATTTTCATGTATTTCTACCTTTTTATTTTAATACTTGTTCCCTTACAAATTGCACAAAGTTCATTGTAAAACAAAGTGGGAATAAACAACTCACCTGTGATCTGTTCATTTCTTGATTTTCTTGGAAATCTGAAAAGAACCTTAAAGGTACAGCTGGGGATGGAGAGAGAATGAGGTCCTGTCAACTAAGCCTGCTGTGCAGCTCCCAGAGTCAGCTGCCTATTCAGCCTCACACAGCAGCTGTCTACAGGCCCTTGTGAGACAACATCCCTTTAGCCCTAAGAAGGGCAGGACAGATCCTGTGGAAGAGCACCCATATGTCTATGTTGACTCTGATAGGTCAGAGAGAGCTTGGAATGTGATTTTTCGTTGAATGAAGGTACATATTTCTTGAGGAGGGCATGGCAATCCATTCCAGTATTCTTGCCTAGAGAATCCTATGGATGGAGGAGCCTGGCAGGCTACAGTCCATAGGATTGCACAGAGTCAGACATGACTGAAGCAACTTGGCATGCACGAATGCACACATTTCTTACTACTTTGTAAAGAATTCATCTTTCCCTCCCACTGACTGAAATAAAAATGAACAACAGAGGACTAATTAAACAAAGTACAGTACAAAGAAGACTGCCTTCATTAGAACCAACACTGCAAAAATAACTAAATAAAATCAAGGAAGCAAGCAAGCAAGACCTGGCTGTACTGTGTCTCTGCATTCTTAGTGACAGTGTTTGGACCTTAAGTTAGAAAATACTCATCAACATCTCCTGGAAAGGGATAGAGTGCTTTATTTACTCTTAGTTTCTCAAAAGGATCTTTTAATAAAACAACTTGATGTCATTTAATTATTAAGAATGGACAGTAGTGAGTTCTCTGGGCATGCCACTAATAAATTACGTGACTCTACACAAGTCATTCATTTTCTAGGACCTTTTTTTTTCATCTCTCAAATAAAGGCAAAACAAAAAAAACAATCTTCAAAGTCTCTTTACATATTGATTTCTTTAACAATCAGAATTAAAGGAGCAGTGGTGCCTCTCTGTAGACTGTGTAAAGAGTAAATGCAGGGTGAAGGGAGTGGGCTGATTAGGGCCAGCGAGAGGGGCAATTTCCCCTTCTATAGGCAGTAATTTCTTGTGCTGAACTGTGTCCTCACAAGGCTGCCTCCAGCTGCGCTCAGGCAGCTGCCTCTAACTGCCCTCAGTGCGCTGCCGGCCCCTTCCTCACGCTGCCAGCGTCATCTCAGTTCTGAAAGCTGCTCACTGGACAGTATGCGATGGCTTCCGGATGTAATGATATCACCCAAGCCTCGCTCACTCTGAGTAGGAGAATCAAGAATTACGCCCAGGATGTTCTTTCTTGGGCCTCTTTTGCCTCCATTCTGAGCTCTGGTAATCTTCCAGGAAGGGCTTCTATGGATTGCCCTTTCTCACCTCAAGAGCTGTTTTGTTACAAGAAAGCTGGGACCAAGGCCAGAGAGGTGAATTAAACTTAGCTGGAACTTTCAAACAGGGCCCCCAATCCGACCCTCACAGAACATACTTTCTCTAAGATTCATGGGCTGGGTCATCTACAAACTCAAATAAAGGCTTCCAAGAACAAAGACAGAACAGGCAGACCAGGCTTAGAAATCTCAATTGGGCTGCCTGTTCCAAGGGCTCAGAAGGGTCATCAAGAATCCCCAAGACACAAGGGCCAAGCAATGATTCAGTCCATATGTATTTCACAATTATTTCCTTGGGATCAAGAAAGACATATCAGGGCCCAATGCTATGAATAACAATGCTGGGTTTTAAGCAGGGTGGTTTAGTAGAAAGAACAAGAGATTTACAAAAAAGGAAAAAGAAAATTGAAAGTTGAAAATTAGATTCCAACTGCTGCTGACTCTGTGATCTTGGATCACTTCACCTCTCTGAGCCTCAAGTGGTCCCCTCTCTTAACATGGAGAGAGTTAAACCCACCTCAGAGATAGTTGTGAGAAATGAAGATCTCTGATGGAAAAAGAAAACAAACAGTGTGTGTATTTGTATATTCATAATATATATATTGGGCTTCCCAGGTGGTTCGATGGTAAAAGAATCCACCTGCCAATGCAGAAGCTGCAGATTTGGGTTGGATCCCTGAGTGGGAAAGATCCTCTAGAAAAGGAAATGGCAACCCACTTCATTTCAGTACTCTTGTCAGGATAATACCATGGACAGAAGAGCCTGGCGGGAGTAGACAGGGCAGAGGACCCAGGATGTCGCAAAGAGTTGGACACAACTGAGCATCCATACAGTACTACTACTGCTAATACATACATTATATATACAGCGCAGAACAGCATGAGTCGGGTATTACTAGTATTCTCGTTTTGCAGAAGATGAAATTGTACCTCCTGCAGTTAACTGTCATTCCCAGGGTTGCTCAGCGACAGCGCTGGAACTGGAATTCCGCTGCGACCGCTCCAGCCAGCGCTCCCCTTCCTTGGCTAGACGAACACGCACGAACTGTGCAGCCGCCACGGAGCCCGCGCCCCCGGGTCCCCGTTGTGGAGGCCGGCCCCTTCCACTGACGGAGGCGCCTCCACCCAGCGGTCCCTTCAGCAAGACAAGGCGGCCTACTCTCGCGCTCTCGAGCTCAAGTGCAGTGGGGTCCCGCAGAGAAGTCAGCTGGGCTCCTCCCCCAGTGCCGCTTCCGCCCGCCCCCGAGCTGCGGCGGTACCGGTCTTCTCTGTGCTAACCCTCCTGGGCTCACCCTCTGCTCCCTCGTTGGGTTGCACCGGCTCCTGAGGAGCGCAGCGACTCGGCAGCCCAGGAACCGCTTCCCGAAAAAGGCGGTAGCCTAGGGAAAGACAATTTACAGCTACAAGCGGAAGTACGTGGAGAAGACAATGGCACCCCACTCCAGTACTCTTGCCTGGAAAATCCCATGGACGGAGGAGCCTGGTGGGCTGCAGTCCATGGGGTCGCAGAGAGTCGGGCACGACTGAGCGACTTCACTTTCACTTTTCACTTTCATGCATTGGAGAAGGAAATGGCAACCCACTCCAGTGTTCTTGCCTGGAGAATCCCAGGGACGGGGGAGCCTGGTGGGCTGCCGGCTATGGGGTCGCACAGAGTTGGACACGACTGAAGTGACTTAGCAGCAGCAGCAGCAGCATCGGAAGTACGCCTGTGCCAGCGGAGCAGTGTCGTCCAATACCCTGGTGAAAACTGCATTTCCCATAAATCCTTGCTATGAATAATTTCGAGTTTCTCTGTTAAATGTCCTGTTACCTGGCGCCCAAGATTTTTAAACTTCGCCAGGTTGTAGAATAGAACCTGACTTTACAGACATAGGGCTTCCCCAGTGGCTTGGGGATAAAAAATCTGCCTGCAATGCAAGAGAAGCCCGAGACGCAGGCTCTCAGCAGCAGCAGCATCGGAAGTACGCCTGTGCCAGCGGAGCAGTGTCGTCCAATACCCTGGTGAAAACTGCATTTCCCATAAATCCTTGCTATGAATAATTTCGAGTTTCTCTGTTAAATGCTCCTGTTACCTGGCGCCCAAGATTTTTAAACTTCGCCAGGTTGTAGAATAGAACCTGACTTTACAGACATAGGGCTTCCCCAGTGGCTTGGGGATAAAAAATCTGCCTGCAATGCAAGAGAAGCCCGAGACGCAGGCTCCATCCTTGGCTCAGGAAGATCCCCTGGAGGAAGGCATGGCAACCCACTCTAGTATTCTTGCCTGGAGAATCCCATGGACTGTCTCCATGGACAGAGACTGTCCCATGGATAGAGAAGCTTGGCGGGTTGCAAAGCGTCAGACAGAACCAGCCGACTTGAGCACACACGCACATTATTGACATAACACCTAGGTGTAATGCGTGATTCTTGACTGGATCTGGTTTAAATTAGCCGCAAAAGACATTTGGGGAACAAGTAAGGGTTAATTTTTACTTATTAAAATTGAACTGTCAGTGATATTAGGAATTATTTTTAGTGTGATAGTAGTAAGCATTGTAGGAAATGCTAATTTTTAGAAATGCGATACTGAAGTATTTAATTAAAATACTGTGTGTAAAAAGTTATAAAAGGCAAATGTAGCAAAAATTCTCAGCGTTTAATCCAGGTAATGAATATAGATATTCATTTTATTATTCTTACTACTTTAACAAAAAACAGATCAACAAAAAAACTGGGTAGTACCTACAACCAGTGTATGTGATATGTGTAAAATATGTGTGAATAACCACATAGTTTAGAATTAGCTTTTTCCATAAGGATTACACATTTGACTGGATGTATTATTAACATAAATCTACAACCATTGTAGCAAATTTATTCTTTAATGCTGATTTTTTGCTTCTGGCATTGATTTGGATATTTCAGATTCACTGTACATTCCATGATGGTGGTAGCATTAATATTTTGTTATAACATCAGACTTTGTTCCTAAGTTAAGGGTTTTCTGCTTTTAATTTTATTAATTTCTGCTCTTATCATTATTTTTTCTACATGCTTAGATTTGATTTTGTTATTCTTTTTCCAGTTTAAGATGGAAACTTCATTTTCTAATATGAATATTTACCGCTGTAAAATTCCTCCTAAGTGCTGTTACTTATATGCCCCAAATGTTGACATGTTATATTTTCATTTGTTCTATTCAAAATGTTTTGATTTCCTTTGATAGTTCTCTTTGACCTGCGGATTATTAAGAAGTATCTGTTTAATTCCCAAGTGCTTGGATATTTGCCTATCTTTTTATTATTGATTTCTAGTTTAATTCTATAATGCTCTGAGAACATACTTTGTGTGATTTCAGTTCTTTTAAATGTAATATTTGTTTTATATTGGAGACTATTCTGTGCAGACTTGGAAAAATGTTTATTTAATTATTGAGTTTAGTGTCCTGTAAATCATAGTTGGTTGATGGTGTTATGCAAGTTTTCTATGTCCTTGATGATTTTTCTGTCTACTGTTTCTACTATTGATAAATTGGCGTTACCCAATTGTTCCCTCCCTGTGTGCACACTATCATTACCAATAGTAGTCTCTACCTTAGGTTGGGAAATAGCATTGCTGCAAGAGGGGCTGGAGCAGGAGCCTGAAGTAGGCTGGGAGTTACCCTGGGATGGTCATGGCATGCCTGCCAAAGTCCCAGGCAGTTTTCAATCTACTGCCTCTGTGCTGTGACCAGGAGTAAAGCAAAACTGTGCACATACTCCTCAAACTAATAAGGAGCTAAGAAGCTCCTAACAAGCTAAGAAGGCTCATATTTTCTGGTATCAGACCCCCATAGCTGAGGTGCCTAATGTGTAGTTCAAACCTCTCACTCCTCAGGGATGTAGCTCCTCCTCTTTGTCCACCACTAGGAGTGTGGGTCCCAAACAGGTCACTCTTCTCTTCCTGCCAGACCCTGTGAGGATCTTTCTTTACAGCCTTGGTTGTAGAAGAGCTGTTCTGCTAGCTCCAAGTCGATTTGAGGGAAAGTCGTTCTACATGTTGTATAGTTTTGATGTGTTTGTGAAGGAAGGTGGGCTTGGCATCCTGCTATTTGCCATCTTTATCTTGCTCATGTTCTTGATTTCTTCATGAGTCAATCTTCGTAGATCCTATTTCTTCATGAGTCAGTCTTTGTAGGTCTTGTGTTTCTAGGAATCTGTTTCATCTATGTTATGCAGTTTGTTGGAATAAATTACTGAGTACTTTCTTTTAATTCTTTTTATCTCGGTAGGATGAGCAGCTATGTCCCCACTTTCATTTCTGATTTTAGTAATTTGAGCCTTCTTTGTTTTAGTCAAGCTAAAGTTTTGTCAAGTTCATTCATCTTTTCAAAATCAATTCTTCAGCTTGCTGATTTTTTTGTTGCTTTTCTATTGTCTATTTTCTTCTACTCTGTTATTATTTCCTTCTTTCTGTTACGTTTGAACTTAGCTAGTTCTTCTTGTCCTAGTTCCTAGTTTGGTTGTTTTGAACTCCTTTTTATTTTTAAATGTAACTACTGATAGGTATTGCTTTCATGGAATCCATAAGTTTTGATATATTGTTTTTGCTTTCATTTGTCTCTAAGTATTTTACAGTTTCCCTTGTAATTTCTTCTTTGACCCATTGGTTTTTTAAGTGTGTCTTGTAATTTCCACAAATTTGTGTATTTTCAGCTTTTCTTCTATTTATGATTTCTAACTTCATCCTGTTGTTGTCAGAGAAGATACTTCTTTTGATATTTATCTTTTAAAATCTATTGAGAGTTAACTTGTGGACTAACATTCTGGAGAATGTCCCATGTGCACTTGAGAAGAATGTGTATTCTCCTGTTGTTTGGCAGTTTTTTGTATACATTTGTTATATCTAGTTGATTTACTGTGTTTTTTTTTAATCCTTTATTTCTCTACTTCTATCTAGTTCTTCTATCCCCTATTGAGAATAGAGTATTAAAGTCTCCAAGCAGTATTGCAGAACTATATATTTCTCTTCTTTTCTGTTCATTTTGCCTCATCTATTTTGATGCTCTGCATTAGGTGCATAAATGATTATTTTTGAAACTTTTATTGGGTTGAACCTTTTATTGGGTTTGATTCCTGGGTTTGGAAGATCCCCTGGAGAAGCGAATGGCTATCCACTCCAGTATTCTGGCCTGGAGAATTTCATGGACAGAGGAGCTTGGTGGGCCACAAGTTCATGTGGCCGCAGAGTCAAACATGACTGAGCAACTAGCACTTTCACTTCACTATACTTCTTTACAAAATTTATTTTTAATTGAAACATAAGTGCTTTACAATATTGCCTTGGTTTCTGCTAACATCAACATGAATTAGCCATAGGATACATATGTCCCCTCCCTCTTGAACCTCTCCCACCTCCCACCTCATTCCACCCCTCTAGGTTGTTACAGAGCCCTGGTTTGAGTTCCTTGAGACATACAGCAAATTCCCATTGGCTATTTCACATGTGGTGTATATGTATCCATGTTACTCTGTCCATTCATCCCATCCTCTCATCCTCTCCCCACCCCCATGTCCATAAGTCTGTTCTCTGTGTCTCCACTGCTGCCCTGCAAATAGGTTCATCTATTCCATTTTTCTTTTTTTTGCATTTCTTTTCCATGGGGATGGTCTTGATCCCTATCTCCTGTACAATGTCACGAACCTCATTCCATAGTTCATCAGGCACTCTATCTATCNCCTTGACGTACTCCTTTTCCTATTTGGAACCAGTCTGTTGTTCCATGTCCAGTTCTAACTGTTGCTTCCTGACCTGCATACAGATTTCTCAAGAGGCAGGTCAGGTGGTCTGGTATTCCCATCTCTTTCAGAATGGAAAAAGCAAGAGAGTTCCAGAAAAACATCTATTTCTGCTTTATTGACTATGCCAAAGCCTTTGACTGTGTGGATCACAGTAAACTGTATATATACATACATATATATGTGTGTGTGTGTATATATATCTATATATACTGAAAGTGAAAGTTGCTTAGTTGTGTCCGACTCTTTGTGACCCCATGGGCTATACAGTCCATGGAATTCCTAGGCCAGAATACTGGAGTGGGTAGCTGTTTCCTTTTCCATGGGATCTTCCCAACCCAGGGATCAAACCCAGGTCTCCCACACTGCAGGCAGATAGATTCTTTACCAGCTGAGCTGTGAGGGAAGCCCAAGAATCCTGGAATAATGTATATATGAAACCTCCTATTCCATCTCAGATTCTAATAATTATCTCAAGCTTCTCTTGGGAAAACAACATCTCAGCAATGATAGAAACCCTAAGCAACAATCATATCATCAGGTATGAGTTTTGGGGCTACAGATGCTAGTGGGTTAGGGTTATAAAACACAGACTATTTAAATTACAGCAAAAAAATTGATCACTAACTTAAAATAAGTGAAATAATAACACTTTACCCTCTGAGCCACTAGAGAAGCCCAAAATAATAACAACAAGCCATTATTATAGACCATGCAATGTTTAAACACTTTGCATACCCAATTTTAATTAAGTTACTTAAGAGGCAAAATAAACCAAAGTGAAAAATTATAGAAAAAAGAGAAAATATTTAAAAGTGAAATTTAATACATAAGATAGCATGAAGTTTAAAATGAACTCTGAAGAGCAGTAAAAGATACAGATATGTAAAACAGCGCTAGACTCTTTCAGAGTCTCTGAAAGGAGACTTTAATTTCATTTATTAATAAGGATCAACTTTGTTAGGCTAGTGAAAGATTAATTGAATGGTTTAGGTAGAAAAAAACAACTAGGAAGATCAAGTCAGGTATTAGTAACAAGTAAGAAAATGAAGAGATGAAGATGAAGAGGATGGAAAAGAAAATAACATTAGGAATTGGAAAAGAAAATAACATTAGGAATTTGAAAAAACTAGTAACAGGGGATAACAGGTTTAGGACACTGAACCCATGGTTGCCATTTAAGGTAGTAATGGATGGTTGAATCTTCTTATTTGACCCCTGGGAAACTGGCTCTCTAATTTTCAAGTGATTCAGACTGTTCCCCTCAATCTCCTCTAATGACAAGATTTAGTGGATTTACACACCTTGTAAAAGCAGTACTGCACCACGACTACCTCTCTCATTTACAAACAACCACTCTCTAGAAGAGGGGTCAGCAAACTCTGACTGCAAGGTTGTGGGCCTAGAACTAAAGCTGTTTTTAAGTTTTTAGAGGGAAATATACAGAAAAGGCAGCAGAGAGGGTGAGAAGAAAGACAAAGAAGAGAAAGATGTAAGAGGAGGAAGGCAGCAGCAGCAACTGAGACCATGTGTGGCCCACAAAGACTAAAATATTTACTGTATGGTCTTTTACAAAGAAATTTTATGTGTGTGTCTCCCAGAATCTAGCAGTTATCCCAAGCTTCTTGTGACCAACTGTACTAACTCTCCTCTAATCTCTCCTCCAAATTTTTTCTCTCAGTAAATGGTACTCTAAGTTACCAGGTGCTGGAAACAAATCATTGGAATTCATGCTCAATTCCTCCTTCTCTCACACTCTATATCCAAGTAACAAATCCTACTGGCCTCATGTTCAAGATATATGTACAAATACACTGTTTTGCAGCATTTCCAACATAGCCTGAGCAACTAGCTTCTCTCCTCTGGGTATACAATAGTATCCTAACTGGTATTCTTTCCTTGCTTGTGCCTAAGCACCATCCACCCATCACATGGTCACAACAGAGAAGTCAGAGAGATTTTTTAAACTGTAAATCCAATCTTCTAGCTTAATTTGATTTATATATACTGAAAAAAGTCTGAGGATTTCCCACCACTCAAAATAAAATTAATATATCTACCACAGTCCATGCTACTTATGACATCATCTCCTACCAATGTCCCCCATGCCCACTTCCATCTACTATGACATATCCTTATCATTCCTCAGATACTCTAACAGCACACTAGTCTGACAAGTTTAACAACAGCACCTGATGCTTCCTCTGCCTGGAGTATTCAGAATCCACAGAGCTCACACTTTATTACAGACTCATATCTATTGTGTACCTCATAAAATATATTTTCTCTTGAAGTGAAGTGAAAGTCGCTCAGTCGTGTCCAACTCTTTGTAACCCCATGGACTATACAGTGCATGGAATTCTCCAGGCCGGAATACTGGCATGGGTAGCTGTTCTCCTCTGCAGGGGATCATCCCAACCCAGGGATTAAACACAGGTCTCTCGCTTTGTAGTTGGGTTCTTTACCAGCTGAGCCATGAGGGAAGCCCATTTTCTCTTGAATTCTGTACCAAATAGCATGTTATCATTTCTAACCCCCTTTTCACTGCTTCAGCTCTTTACAGTACTTACCACCACCCAACAACACGTGTGTGTGTTTACATGCACATACATCTTCATACACACACATGTAGGCTTTTTGTCTCTCATTGTAATACACACTCTGATAATAGGGACATTCTTTTAATTACGTATAAACATAATTGGGTCATATTGAATGCTCACCATATATTTGTTAAATGAATATATGAAAGTATTACATGAATCATACCATCTAACAAAAGATGTTCAAAGACAACAGATGGAAGGTGGACAATTTTAAAATAATCAAGAAAAATTATCTCAGATGGAGCTAACTGAGTTTGGATTATGGATATAGGCAGATGACTCTAAAATGTCAAAGAACAAAGGGAAGCATTTATAAGTGAAAGTGACATACAGAAGAATGTGATTAAGGTAACATAAGTATATGGGCCAACTGTCAATCACTTTCAAAGGTCAGAGGTTGTAACCATATTCCAATGGCCTAAGATCTCATTTCCTCTGGCTTCCATCTGCCTGTGAACTCACTAACTCACCTGAGCAGCACTGTTTTGGGAATCTTTCCTCTAGTATCCAAGGCTCTTCTCCTTGCTCAATCTTGAAGATCACTTCTGGCTTAGTAATGCAATTCCCTGTAAAGAGAGTAACACAGGACTATGGCTGAACAGTCTGGCTTCAGGAACTCTAAAAAAATGATGGGGAAGAAAGGTACAGCTTTGGGAGCTATCTAAAAGAGGTGCCTACATAAACCAATTCCCGAGGAGGTAAGACTACAGCATACTTTATAGTGGTCAAAAGGGACCAGTCATCTAAGGCCTTGAACCTCCATCAGAAAATTTCACAGGGAGTTTTTACATTTCATCAGCTAAGAAATGCATGCTACTGGTAATCATGTGGAAAGGAATTCTTACCTACTGAGACAAGGTGGCTATAATTTTCTAGGATCACGTCTCTGTATAATATCTTCTGAGCAGGATCCAGCAGGTACCACTCTTCCTGGGTGAAGTCCAACACACATCTTTGAATGACACTTGCTCCTGTAACAGTACATTCCTTTTCTATAAGAAATTGTCAGAGTTATACAAGTGGAAAATATTTAAAAGAATGACTTTGCCAACAAAGGTCCATCTAGTCAAAGCTATGGTTTTTCTAGTAGTCTGGTATGGATGAGAGAGTTGGACTATAAGGAAAGCTGAGCACTGAAGAATTGATGCTTTTGAATTGTGGTGTTGGAGAAGACTCAAGTCCCTTGGACTACAAGGAGATAAAATCAGATAAAATCTGAAAGGAAATTAATCCTGAATACTCATTGCAAGCACTGATGCTGAGGCTGAAGCTCCAATAAGTTGGCCACCAGATGTGAAGAACCGACATTAAAAAAGACCCTGATGCTGGGAAAGATTGAAGGTGGGAGGAGAAGGGGATGAGATGGTTGGATGGCATCATGGATGCAATGGACATGAGTTTGAGTGCTCTGGGAATTGGAGATGGACAGGGAAGCCTGGCATGCTGCAGTCCATAGGGTCACAGAGTTGGACATGACTGAGCAACTGAACTGAACTGAATCTCTTTAGTTTACTAAAACTTTAGGACTGCTTTCTTTAATGCTGGGCTTCCCTGGTGGCTCAGCTGGTAAAGAAACTGTCTGAAATGTGGGAGACCTGGGTTCAGTCCCTGGGTTGGGAAGATCCCCTGGAAAAGCGAACGGCTACCAACGCCAACATTCTGGCCTAGAGAATTCCATGGACTTGCAAAGAGTCGGACATGACTGAGCAACTTTTGCTTTTGCTTTTCTTTAATGCTATACTATATAGGATAAAAGTAGTATCTTGTATAAATTGAGTTTCCATGAGAGGGTGGAATGGTCCTAGTTGCTACAAATATTGTTCTTAATGAGGAGACATACACATTAACATGTATTAAACTGGAAACTATAGGAGCTAGCACTATACAAAAAGTAGAATGGGATGACCAAGAAAAAGTTATTTCATATTATCTTTTGTATTATAAAGTTAACTTTCACTAAGGAAGTAAACTTTCAGTTGTTAAAATGAAAAGAAGGATTAAAACTAATATGTTATGGGCCCTAACCAAGCTCACTCATGTCTGATTCAAGTGACAGGTTCTGTGTTCTACCTGCCCAGCAGAGAAAAGGATGAATTCTCTCTACTTGAGATAACTTTTGGAGCCTCTCCTAATATCTGTATTGTTAGATATAATGCTCACCATCCAACAGAAAATTTCACGTTATATGAAGAGACAAGGCCAAAGGAAAAGGACAATAAAAGCATAACCACAATGGTTGTTTGAGGAAGCCTTACAAAAAGCTGAGAAAAGAATAGAAGCAAAAGGCAAAGGAAAAAAGGAGAGATATACCCATTGAATGCAGAGTTCCAGAGAAAAGCAATGAGAGATAAGAAAGCCTCCCTAAGTGAACAATGCAAAGAAATAAGAGGAAAACAACAGAGTGGGAAAGACTAGAGATCTCTTTAAAAAGTTAAGAGAAACCAAGTGAACATTTCATGCAAAGATGGGCACAATAAAGGACAGAAATGGTATGGATATAACAGAAACAGAAGATATTAAGAAGAGGTGGCAACAATATACAGAAGAACTATACAAAAATATCTAAATGACCCAGATAACCACAGTGGTGTGACCACTCACCTAGAGCCAGCCAAGTGGACCTTAGCAAGCATCACTATGAACAAAGCTAGTGGAGGTGATGGAATTCCAGCTGAGCTATTTCAAATCCTGAAAGATGATGCTGTGAAAGTGCTGTACTCAATATGCCAGCAAATTTGGAAAACTCAGCAGTGGCCACAGGACTGGAAAAGGTCAGTTTTCATTCCAATCCCAAAGAAAGGCAATCCCAAAGAATGCTCAAACTACCGCACAATTGCACTCATCTCACATGCTAGTAAAGTAATGCTCCAAATTCTCCAAGCAAGGCTTCAACAGTACATGAACCATGAACTTCCAGAATTAAAGCTGGATTTAGAAAAGGCAGAGGAACCAGAGATCAAATTGCCAACATCTGTTAGATCATAGAAAAGGAAAGGAATTCCAGAAAAACATTTACTTCTGCTTCACTATGCCAAAGCTTTTGACTGTGTGGATCACAATAAACTGTGAAAAATTCTTAAAGAGATGGGAATACCAGACCACATTATCTGCCTCCTGAGAAACCTGTATGCAGGTCGATAAGCAACAATTAGAACTGGACATGGAATAATGGACTGGTTCAAAATTGGGAAAGGAGTATGTCAGGGCTGTATATTGTCACCCTGCTTATTTAATTTATATGCAGAGTACATCATGAGAAATGCCGGACTAGATGAAGCACAAGCTGGAATCAAGATTGCCAGGAGAAATATCAATAACCTCAGATATGCAGATGACACCACCCTTATGGCAGGAAACAAACAGGAACTAAAAAGCCTCTTGATGAAAGTGAAAGAGGAGAGTGAAAAAGCTGGATTAAAACTCAACATTCAAAAAACGAAGATTATGGCATTTGGTCCCATCACTTTATGACAAATAGATGGAGAAACAATGGAAACAGTGAGAGACTTTATTTTCTTGGGCTTCAAAATCACTGCAGATGGTGACTACAGCCATGAAATTAAAAGACACTTGCTCCTTGGAAGAAAAGCTATGACAAACCTAGACAGCATATTAAAAAGCAGACATATTACTTAGCCTACAAAAGGTCTGTATAGTTAAAGCTATGGTTTTTTCCAGTAGTCATGTATGGATGTGAGAGTTAGACCGTGAAGAAGGATAAGCATTGAAAAACTGATGCTTTCAAATTATGGTTTTGGAGAAGACTCTTTAGAGTCCCTTGGACTGCAAGGAGATCAAACCAGTCAATCCTAAAGGAAATGAACCCTGAATATTCACTGGAAAGATGCTGAAGCTGAAGCTCCAATACTTTGGCCATCTGATACAAAGAGCTGACTCATGAGAAAAGACTCTAATGCTGGGAAACATTGAAGGGAGGAGGAGAAAGGGACAACAGATGAGATGGTTAGATGGCATCACAGACTCAATGGACATGAGTTTGAGCAAGCTCCGAAGATGGTGAAAGACAAGGAAGCCTGGCATGCTGCAGTCCATGAGGTCACAAAGAGTCAGACAGGACTGAGTGAATAACAACATAGAGACTCAGATATTGTAACACAAAAGAACTTCAGAATGAATTATAATTAATATAAAAGAGGAAAATATGAACAAAATAAATGAAAGGATGGGAGAAGTCAACAGATACATGGTATGTCTGTTGTAAATAAAGAATTAATAGAGCAGGCCTGAGACTGCTATCTTCTGAAAGATCTGCTACAAGGGTGTCTCATGGCTGGTATCTGGGAATTTGGAGTTCATGAAGGTTCTTACCAGTTCTTTTAAGAATGGTTCACTGAGCCTGAACTGTTTGTGTGAACTATATGTTTTTTTCTGCTCATGTACATTCCTTCTGGAGTCTGAGATTTTGTTATATGTTAAGCAAACAGTACCTATGTGACTAGCCCCTAATAAACATTTTGAATGCTGAGTGTCTAATGAGCTTCCCTGGCAGACATTTCACATTTGTCATCACATCTCATTGCTATAGGACTTAAGCCTGTCCTGGGAAAAGTCTTAGGAGCTTATGCCTGGCATCCTCTACTTGGGACTAAGCCCCAAGTATCTTTTCCCTTTGCTGACTGTGCTTTGTATCCTTTCACTTTAATAAGTCAAAGCCCGAGTTGGCAGAGTGGCAATGTAACATGTATGATATCATAAGTGAAACGAATCGCCAGTCTAGGTTTGATGCAGGATGCAGGATGCTTGGGACTGATGCACGGGGATAATCCAGAGAGAAGGTGTGGGGCGGGAGGGGGGAGGTGGGCGTCGGGACTGGGAGTTCATGTACACTCGTGGCTGATTCATGTCAATGTATAGCAAAACGAATACAGTATTGTAAAGCAAAACAAACTAAAAAATAAAAATCAATTAAAAAAAAAAAGTCACAGCCCTAAGTACAACTACATGCTGAGTCATCCCAGAAAATCACTGTACCTAGTGATAGTCCTGGGGACCTCTGATAAATGTGTACGCAACATGTACATATACATACATACATGCATAAAATGGGCATTCCAAAGTTGAAAATTATAATATCTGAAATTAAGAACTCATTAGATGGCTTTGTATGTCTCCAACAAAAGTATCAAAATACAGCAAAAAGTAACAGAACTGAAAGGAGAAACAGACAAATCTATAACCATAGCTGGAGACTTCAATACCCCTCCAATTGTCCTAAGAAATCAAGCAGGCAGAAAAGCAGTAAGTATATAGATGACCTGAACAGTACTGTCAATTAACATGATCTGAAATTTCTAGAATATTCCATCCAAAAAAATAAACCACACATTCTATCATTCTATTCTACCTCTTATGGAACATTCACCTAGATAGGTTATAGTCTAGGACACAAAACACATCATAACAAATTTAAAACAATAGCTATCATAAAAAATATATTCTCAGACCACAATGGAATTAAAGAGAAATCAATAAGCAAAAGATAACTGAAAAATCTCCCAAATACTTGAAAATTAAATAGAATCCAGGTCAAAAAAGAAGTCTCAAAGAAAACTTTAAACTACTTTAAATGAAATGGAATAAAAATGAAAATATGATGTATCAAAATTTGTGGGATGCAGTGAAAGCAGTACACAGAGGGAAATTTATAGCATCAAATGTATATATTAGAAAAGATTTTAAATCAATAATCTAACCTTCTATCTTAGTAAACTAAAGAGAAAAAAAGGAAAACTGAGCCTCAGCGAGCAAAATAAAGGAATTTTTATCAAAATAAATCAGTTAAATTGAAAATGTGAAAAAAATAGAAAAAGTCAATGAAAGTTGCTTCTTTGAAAAGATCAATAAAATTTTTAAAAGCCTCCAATCTAACCAAGAAAAAAAGAAGCAAACTGTGAATCTCAGAAATGAAAGACAGATTGATGCTACTAATCCTAATGACATTAAAAAATAATAAGAGAATACTACAAACAATTCCACTCTTATGGCAGAAAGTGAAGAGGAACTAAAAAGCCTCTTGATGAAAGTGAAAGTGGAAGTGAAAAAGTTGGCTTAAAGCTCAACATTCAGAAAACGAAGATCATGGCATCTGGTCCCATCACTTCATGGCAAATAGATGGGGAAACAGTGGAAACAGTGTCAGACCTTATTTTTTTGGGCTCCGAAATCACTGCAGATGGTGACTGCAGCCATGAAATTAAAAGACGCTTACTCCTTGGAGAAAAAGTTATGAGCAACCTAGATAGCATATTCAAAAGCAGAGACATTACTTTGCTAACTAAGGTCCATCTAGTCAAGGCTATGGTTTTTCCTGTGGTCATGTATGAGAAGGCAATGGCACCCCACTCCAGTACTCTTGCCTGGAAAATCCCATGGATGGAGGAGCCTGGTGGGCTGCAGTCCATCGGTTCGCTAAGAGTCGGACACGACTGAGTGACTTCACTTTCACTTTTCACTTTGATGCATTGGAGAAGGAAATGGCAACCCACTCCAGTGTTCTTGCCTGGAGAATCCCAGGGACGGGGGAGCCTGGTGGGCTGCCGTCTATGGGGTTGCACAGAGTCGGACACGACTGAAGCGACTTAGCAGCAGCATGTATGGATGTGAGAGCTGGACTGTGAAGAAGGCTGAATGCCGAAGAATTGATGCTTTTGAACTGTGGTGTTGGAGAAGACTCTTGAGAGTCCCTGGGACTGCAAGGAGATCCAATCAGTCCATTCTGAAGGAGATCAACCCTGGGATTTCTTTGGAAGGAATGATGCTAAAACTGAAGCTCCAGTACTTTGGCCACCTCATGCAGAGAGTTGACTCATTGGAAAAGACTCTGATGCTGGGAGGGATTGGGGGCAGGAGGAGAAGGGGATGACAGAGGATGAGATGGCTGGATGGCATCACCGACTCAATACATGAGTTTGGGTGAACTCCGGGAGTTGGTGATGGACAGGGAGGCCTGGCGTGCTGCGATTCATGGGGTTGCAAAGAGTCGGACATGACTGAGCGACTGAACTGAACTGACAAACAATTCTGTCCCTGAAAAATTGGTAACAGATGAAATTAAAGACACAGGTATGAAATTCACACAAAGGAGATACAGATAATGTGAAAAGATTCATTTCTGCTAAAAAAAAATTAAATCAATAATTAAAATACTTCCAAAATAGAAAGCACCACCCCAGACAGTGTCACTAGTGAATTCTAATAAACATTTAAGGAAAAGCTAATACAGTTCTCTATAATCTCCTCCAGGAAATAACACTTCCAAACTCAGTATATGAGGCCAACATTACCCTAATACCAAACTAGATAAGGATATTATGAGAAAAATAAAGATCAGATTATCTTTCAATAACAGAGATGCAAAAATCCTCAAACATGGGTAAATCAAATCTGACGAGGTATAAAAAGAAATATAAACACAGCCAAGTGGAATTTATTGCAGGTATGAAAGGTCGGGTCAACATTAAAAACAAACAAACAAAACAAGAACAACATGATCCAACATATCAGGAAGTCAAAGAAGCAAAATGACACAATAATAGCAACTAATGAAGAAAAAACAGTCATTTATGATAACGAAAAACAAAAACAAAAACCAACCTCTCAACCTCTCAACCTCTCAGTAAACTAGGAATGCTGCTGCTGCTAAGTCATGTCAGTCATGTCTGACTCTGTGCGACTCCAGAGACGGCAGCCCACCAGGTTCCTCCGTCCCCGGGATTCTCCAGGCAATACCGGAGTGGGTTGCCATTTCCTTCTCCAATGCATGAAAGTGGAAAGTGAAAGGGAAGTCGCTCAGTCGTGTCTGACTCCTAGCGACCCCGTGGACTGCAGCCTACCAGGCTTCTCCGCCCATGGGATTTTCCAGGCAAGAGTACTGGAGTGGGGTGCCATTGCTTAAACTAGGAATAGAGGGGAACTTTCCCAACCTGATGAAGAAAAGAACATCATACTGAAAGGTTGTTGCTGAACCACAAAAGACGCCAGGATTCTTGGCCTCTGGAGAAGAATTCAATCCGGGGCCAGAAGTGAAGCTTGACTGCTCAGAGCTTTTGTGTAATGAAGTTTTATTAAAGTATAAAAGGATAGAGAAAGCTTTTGACATAGACATCAGAAAGGGGCAGAAAGATACCCGCCTGTTAGTCTTTAGCTGGATGTTACATAGTTATTAGCAGTCTGTTAACGAAAGAAAGCAATGTCTCAAAACTCAGAATGGCACCAGGCCCCTCACCCACAGGATGCATTTTGAGATAATCTTGGCACCAGGGGGCTCATAGGGGCCATAAAATGATTGACTTGAATCTTGTATAAAGGCAGATTACCATACACATAGTTTCATTTACATGGATTAGGAGAACAATGTATGAGGATAACATAGTGGTTTGTCAAGTCAGTTCTAAGTCTTTAGGTGGACCTGACTTGAAGACAGAGCCTGGGGTAAATGTATAGTACATTAACATAGCTTAAGACAAACATTTCCATAAGAAAAAGGTACTTGTTAGCTCAAAATTTGAGAAAAGTTAAGTTCAGGCGGAACCAGGTGTCATTATGGCAACACAGTATTTTAAGAGAAACCTCTTTTTAAATTTGTGTAGAGAAGGGGAAAAAATATATCACTAGTTTGTTTCCTCCTGCTGCTTAAGAGAGAAATTAAAAAAAAAAAATTTCTGATACTTGCAGGCTATTTCCTCCGTTTGGAGACCCCGGGCCTTCCTGCCTGTTATCCTCTCAATACCTACTGTTAGGAGATGACACTTTTCCCTCAAGTGCAGGAAAAGAGCAAGGATGCCCTGTTTCAAGACTATTATTCAAGTCCTAGCTAGTACAGAAAGACCTAAAACAAAACAAACAGAAAGACCTGAAATAAAAGGTAGATGATTAGGAAGAAAAAATAAAACTGTCTTTATCTGAAGTCAACATGATTGTCCATGTAGAAAATCCCAAAAACTCTGAAAAAAGGAAAAGAATAAAAATCCTGGACGTAATAAGCAAATATAGCAACATCATAGGATACAAGGTCTATATAAAAAAGCCAACTGTTTTCCCATATCAGAATAAACTACTAGAATTTCATATTTTGAATGAAAAAAAAAACCATTTACAACACACCACCACCACCAAAAAAAGGATTCAAATATTAGACTAATACAATATATTACAGGGATATACAGAAAAACAAAAACTGATGGAAGAAATCAAAGATCTAAATAAAGGGAAAGACAGTCCATATTCATCACTCAAGACAATCCAGTATTGTTAAGATGTCACTTCCTTCCAATTTAATCTACAAATTCAATGCAATTCAAATAAAAATCCCAGCTATTTTGGAGATGCTGACAAAATAATTCTAAAGTTTATATAGAAAGGTAAAGCAACTAGAATAGCCAATGGAATATGGAAGGAAAAAGAGGATTTACACATTACCTGATTTCAAGACTTATACAAAGCTACCAAATAACATGTAGAAATAACCAGATGTTCAGGCTGGATTTAGAAAGGCCAGAGGAACCAGAGATCAAATTGCCAAAACCTGTTGGATCATCAAAAAAGCAAAGAGAATTACAGAAAAACATCTACTTCTGCTTTATTGACTATTCTAAAGCCTTTGACTGTGTAGATCACAACAAACTGTGGAAAATTCTTAAAGAGATGGGAATACCAGACCATCTCACCTGCCTCCTGAGAAACTGTATATAGTTAGGAAGCAACAGTTAGAATGGACATGGAACAACAGACTGGTTCAAAATTGGGAAAGGAGTATGTCAAGGCTGTATATTGTCACCCTGCTTATTTAACTTACATGCAGAGTACATCATGCAAAATGCTGGGCTGGATGAAGCACAAGCTGAAATCAAGATTACTGGGAGAAATATCAGTAACCCAGATATGCAGATGACACTACTCTTATGGTAGAAAGCAAAGAGAAATTAAGCCTCTTGATGAAGGTGAAAGAGGAGAATGAAAAAGCTGGCTTAAAACTCAGCACTCAAAAAATGAAGACCATGGAGTCTGGGACCATCACTTTATGGCAAATGGAGAAACAATGGAAATATCGAAAGACTTTATTTTCTTGGGCTCCAAAATCACTGCGGGTGGTGACTGCAGCCATGAAATTAAAAGACATTTGCCCTTGGAAGAAAAGCGATGACAAACCTAGATAGCATATTAAAAAACAGAGACATTATTTAGCCTACAAAAGTCCATATAGTCGAAGCTATGGTTTTTCCAGTAGCCATGTACAGATGTGAGAGTTTGACAATAAAAAAGGCTGAGCTCTGAAGAACTGATGCCTTCAAACTGTGGTGCTGGAGAAGACTCTTGAGAGTCCCCTGGACTGCAAGGAGATCAAACTAGTCCATCCTAAAGGAAATCAACCCTGAATATTCATTGGAAGGATTGATGCTAAAGCTGAAGCTCCAACACTTTCACCACCTGATGCTAAGAACCGACTCATTGGAAAAGATGCTAATGCTGGGAAAGACTGAAGGCAGGAGGAGAAGGCGACAACAGAGGATGAGATGGTTGGATGGCATCACAGACTCAATGGACATGAGTTTGAGCAAGCTCTGGGAGATGGTGCTGCAGCCCGTGGGGTCGCAAAGAGTTGAGCACTTTGAGTGACCAAACAACAACAACAAATATCCAAGACAGTGCACTATTGGTGAAGGAAGCCCATAGCTTAATGGAACAGAATAGAGTGTCCAGGTACAGATCCACTGAAATATAGTCACCTGATGAAATTTAAAAAGTACAGATGATGTATAATACTATGTAAGTTTTAGGTGTACAACATAGTGATTCACAAGTTGTAAAGACTATATTCCACTTATAATGGTTATATAATATTGACTACAGTCCTGTGTTAGCTTTTTTATTTTATACATAGCAGTTTGTACCTTTTAACCCCCTACTACCATGCTCCTCCCCACTTCCCTCTCTCTACTGATAACCACTAGCTTGTTCTCTGTATCTGTGAGTCTGTTTCTTTGTTGTCATATTCATCAGTTTGTTTTAGTCAACTGATTTTTGACAAAGCCCCAAAGGCATTTAAATTGAGAAAAGACAGTCTTTTGACAAATGACGCTTCAACAACTCTACATCTATGCAAAAAAAAAATGAACCTAGACACAGACCTTACACTTTATAGAAAGTTAACAAAAATGAATCACAGACCTAGATATAAAATGCAAAACTATTAAATTTCTAGAATACAGAAGATAGGGTATCTATGTGATCTTGGGTTTCATGAAAAGTTTTTGAATACAACAGAAAAATCACATTCCATTTTTAAAAAAATACATGGATTGGCTTTCATTAAAAATATTTTACCCTGCAAAAGTCATTTCTAAGAAAATGAAAGGACAAGCCATAGACTGGGAGAAAATATTTGCAGCATATATATCTAAGAAAGAAGTTGCATTTAAAATATACAAAAGAATTCTGAAAACTTAATAATAAGAAAATAAATTGCCTAATTAAAAAATGGATAAAAAATGTGAACAGGTCACCTAAAGACTATACAGAGAGTTCATAAATTAATGAACAAATGCTCAATGTCATTTGTCATTGTTGTTGTTCAGTCACTAAGTTGTGTCTAACTCTTTGTGACCCCATAGACTGTAGCCCATCCTTTGTGCATGGGGTTTCCCAGGCAAGAATACTACAGTGGATTGCCATTTCCTTCTCCAGAGGATATTTCTTACCTAAGGATCAAACCCACATCTGCTGCATTGGCAGGCAGATTCTTTACCACTGATTCACCAGGGAAGTCCATTATGTGTATTAGGGAAATGTAAATTAAAACAAAAGTGAGATACCATAACACATTTTTTAGAACCACTAAATCTAAAACAATGACAATGTCAATTTCAGGTCCAGAAGCAGAACAAGAGGAATTCTCATTCATAATTAGAAATATAAAATGATACAGCACTCTTGTAAAATAATTGGGCAGTTTCAACTTTGTACAAAGCTCAAGTCTTAACGTATGATCAAGTATTTTTAATTTCACACTCTAGCTATTTGAAAACATGTATCTATGTAAAAACCTACATATGTTTCTAGCAGCTTAATTCATAATGACCAAAAACTGGAAGGAACCAAGAGTCTATAGGTTAATAACTTTGAAATAACTTATATATGTATGCTGGAACTGAACAATTAAGTAAATGAATGAGGATGGTGGTGGCCAAATGCTGGAATGGGAGTTATAGACAAGCAAGGGGACAAGGTCAGAATGTTTCAGGTGATAATGATTACAGCAGGAGACATTACTGTGACCTAATACTTAGCTTAATATAAATAAAGATGGTTACACACCGAAATATTCATAGATATGTGTTAGTATACATACATATTTTCTTGTTCAGTCAGCTGACAGGATCTATAAGGAATTACAAACCAATAGCATACTCAGCCCCCCAATCTTGGTTTCTAACATCAAGCTCCAATAAAAGGAAGCAGAACTCTTCAGGGGAAAATGGCTTATTCTAGGGCAGGAAATATGAGCCTGGACTATCTTCTAGCATTAGAAAGTATAGAAGAAGTACTCAAACAGAAACACAACAATGGGGTTCGTTGAAAGTGCTCTATTTAATAACCAAGCTGGAACAAACAATTTGAGCAACAAAGTGAACAAGGTAGTACTGGACTATAATAAGTAAAAAAGTAACTAGCCATGAGTTCATATTGATATTAAACACTGAGTTTGCTTGCTTGCTAAGTCGCTTCAGTCGTGTCTGACTCTGTGCGACCCCATAGGCGGCAGCCCAACAGGCTCCCCCGTCCCTGGGATTCTCCAGGCAAGAACACTGGAGTGGGTTGCCATTTCCTTCTCCAGTACATGAAAGTGAAAAGTGAAAGTGAAGTCGCTCAGTTGTGTCCCACTCTTCGTGACCCCATGGACTGCAGCCCACCGTCCATGGGATTTTCCAGGCAAGAGTACTGGAGTAGGGTGCCATCACCTTCTCCACTGACTGAGTTAATAAATATTAAAATCTCCTGTGCAGAATGCCTAATAGTTTATGTGGATACTCCACTGAGAAGGAGGTGTGGTATAACCCCCCACTTCCTTCCAAACAGTATATTATGAAAACAGAGGGAAAAAGAGTAACTTTACAGTGGAGAAAGTTAATACCACACAGCTTCAGGCTGGTGATCAACAGTGGTACATCATTTTTTGAAAAGTGAAAAGTATGTGAGAGAATTTACCCCTGATAAGACATGACCAAATAACATTTTACCTCTGTGGTCTTTCTCCAAGAAAACAATTACCCCAATATAATCATAGGAAAAACAGTACACAATTCCCATGTGAAGGACATTCTACAAAACACCTGATTTATACTCCTCCAAACTGACAAGGTCATCAAAAACAAGGAAAATCTGAGGAATTGTCACAGCCAAGGGGAGCCTAAGGAAACATGATGACTAAGTGAAATGTGGTATCCTGAAGCAGAACACCTGCATGGGGAGGGGAGGGAAACCAGGAACACTTATCAAAAGACAAATGAGGGGTGGGAGGTGGGAGGGGGTTCGGGAATGGGAACTTACGTGCACCTGTGGCGGATTCATGTCAATGTATGGCAAAACCAATACAGTAATGTAAAGTAAAATAAAGTAAAAATTAAAAAAAATTATATACAAGAAAATAATATTCTGTAACTTATATGAAAGATAAGCATTAGTATCACTAACATGCAAAGAGCTAAGACACTGAAAAAAAGAAAAAAAAGCCAGAAAACTAAGAGCAAAATGGGTAAAAGATATGAACAGATCACAGAAACATAAAAACAAGACATCCTTTAGATATGTGAAAAAAATCTTCAACCTCACTGAGCATTAGGATAATTACAGATGTAAACTACATAAAATACTAATTTTTACCTATCAGATGTCAAAATCCAAAAGTGAACCACATTATTTCTATGGGAGAAGCTGTGGAGAAAAAGCACTCTCATGCAATGCCAATGTAAATACAAAGTATCTATAATTCCACCAAACAGATCAAGTTTATCAATTGTAGTCAACTCTTTGGGAATTTATATATTCCCAAATATCACTTCTGGAAATTTACCTGACAGAATAAATCTCATTTCTGGGAATGTATATGACAGAATAAACCTAATGTACAAAGTTATTCATTAAAACATAGTTTGTAGTAGCAAAAGGTTGGAAATAGTTAATTACTAGTTTAATAAACTATGGAACATTCAGATTGAATTTCCATGTGATTATAACAAAGAAAGAAGTAATCCATGTTCTGTTACAGAAAGATTCCCTGGGACAAGCTGAAAAAAGAAGTGAAAAAAGCAACCAAAAAAAGAAATAGGAAACAGTGTTTAGACTCACTACTTAGTGTGGTTCTCTGAGCAGCAGAATCAGCTCCATCTGATTAGAAATGCACCTTCCAAGGCCCCACCCAGATCTAATGAATCAAAATCTGCATTTTAAGACCTTGCCAGGTATGTACAGGTGCATCTAAACTAAAAAAGCCCTAAGTATAATAGATTCCCATTTAAATAAAAGAGGGCACATACTTTCCTTCAACTGAATAAAGAAACACTGGAAGGACAAACAAACCAGAAATAATGTATACCTATAGCTGAGTGACAATACACTGCAGTTCATCTGGGACTGTCCCAATATATGCCAGTTGTTCCAGCATAATTGTTAATAAAAACTCTCTCACTCTCAGTGAAAGAGACACAGTTTAGATGTGAAAAAAATCTTACGTGGAGGAAGCCTAAGGTACAGAGAGGAAGGGATGTGAACCATGTTAATATACTAACAATTTTAAAGTATTTTAATTTTTAAAGACAAAAGTTGTCAGGGAAAATAGGTATCTGAGAAGGGCAGTTGTCTAAGAACAGAGAAACAATGGATAAACAATAAACCCAGGGATAAGCAATGCTGGGGCAAAAGGCAAAGACAACTTCATGAGGCACAGAAATTAGGAAAGGGAGAACTAGGAGCATAGAGTCATAGACAACAGAGGAGACTTTCAAAACAGACTACACATAATAGTATCAAATGCCGCAAAAGGGTCCACTAAGACTAAGACAAAGACAAAAACTGGATTTGACTACGATTTGGTGGCTTTTTCCAGAAATGATTCAGGTGGAGAGGTATTGAAGGAGCAAGACTGCATGTATTAGGTTGAAATTTAAGTGGAAATGCAGAAACAAAAGCCAGGACTATCTGCTACTGAAGCTAAAAACACGAATGAACTGACACATGTTTAATAAACCTTTAAAAACTTTAGAAAACTCATTTTTAGATAAAGTGGGAAAAAAAAAACTCACCTGGGATTTGTTCATTTTTCGCTCTTAGTGGAGGAGGGAGAGCTGAGGGAGAAAGAAGGAAGTAAGAACTTAGCTTGTCCTGTAGTTTCTGGATTCACCAGCCTACACAGCTCCACACACAAGACACTTACCTGCTCATATGTGGCTCCCATTTATGTTGACCTTAGACCTGATACTTTTCACTGAGTGAACGTAAACTTTTGCTTCTTACTGATTTATTACCAGGTTTCCCTGGTGGCTCAGTCCGTAAAGAATGCTGGAGACCTGGGTTCAATCCCTAGGTTGGGAAGATTTATTACCAATTTAGGTTTTGTGACACAGAAAAATTAAAAACATGAGAGGATGCTTAACACAGAACAGTAACCTAAAAGATACACTAGGGATTTGTCAAAACTGAGGTTCTAGGGGGTAAAAACACCTTCTTACTGTTGTTGAGTCACTAAGTCCTGTCTGACTCTCATCTGCTGACACCATTAATCCTATGAGATCAGATAATCAAAGAAACCTCTGAAAAAAGGGATGGGGGTGTTTAAGGCAAGATTTATTTTTTTTTAAAAGTTTGTTCTAAGCTGCTTACAATTTTCAAAAGGATCTTTTAATAAAAAACTAACTCTGACCTAACAAAATGACAAAATAGGCTGTGGCACAAGAATCTGCAGACCTGACTTTCAACTGTGATTCTGTCACTAACAAACTGCATGATCTGAGCCAGTCATCTTCTCGGGCTCATTTCTTTTTGCATCTTTCAATAAGAAACTGATAACCCAAAAAGGACCTGTCTGCACTACCATCCTGTGTGTCTGAGGCTAGGGGGAGCAGGAACCTCAGCATTTCTCTAGATGCCATCAACAATGAACACTGCTCGAGCGCAGCTAACCTCAGGAAAGAGTGAATGGAGAGTTAGGAGAGGAAGAGGTGTCAGGGACGGATAATGACAGAATTTTAACTATGGCTTGTAGACTTTCAACCCCAACCATGGCTTCACAAATTTCTAAAGAGGTGACATTTCCTGTGTAGCCTGTGTGTCCACCCCGTTCATCTCCAGCTCACCTCTCTCTTCTTAAATTTGTCCCAGGCCTTCCACCATCACACAGCCTTCGATGGCTTCAGGACACCGTGTCATGATTATATACAACAAATAACAAATGAAGATATAACAAATAATAACTTAGGATCCGAGTAATGTTAACAGAGCCAGGAAAAGGCTTTGGTGGCTAGGTGGTCCAGCCCCTTCCAATCCATTTCACAAACGACTTAACTGAGGGGTCCAAGCTCCAGCCGCCTATACAGAACAAGCACAACAGCAGCTGACAAAACGTGGGCGCTCAAAACAACTCAAAGCGGCAAGCACTATAGAGGTCTGCATTTTACAGATAAAAAACCAAGTCTCTAGGCGGCAATTTGGTCCGGGAAATTCATTTATCTCTGGGCCCTGCAGGAGACAATGGCCTTCTATAGCCTCCCGGCTCCCAGTAAACCTGGCGCAGGGGAAACGCATACGTCACTACGTGAAGTGCGCACAAACACGTCACGCAGGCGCAATCGCTCTTCCCACCTCCTACCCGCCCCCCACCACCCCCGTGGGCCCAGCGCACACTTCACGCACGCGCACTCCCCACCCGCGGCCACAGGACAGCGCCGCCCGCTCCGCTGAGGGGCGGAACACCTGCAGACCGAGTGAGCCTGAGAGGCCGCGTTCCCACATGGGACTCTGGCCCCTTAAGGCAGAAACGCCCCCGCCTGCCGTCCCTTCAGTTCTGCAGACGCTGCAGACTCCCGGGGTCGCGCAGTGTTCGCGGGGCTCCAACCCACCACCCGGCACCGCTGCCTTGGCCGGCGCTCCCAGCCGCGCGGAGCCCGCTCGGCCCTCGCCTCCACCCTCCGGGGCTCACCCGCAGCTCCCTCGCCCGTGGACCTGGAGGCCAGGGATTGTTTCCCACGAGGGGCCGGAGGCCGCGGAAGGACGAGCCAGGCGGAGAGGCGGGGATGCACATGCGCAGAGGGAGGGAGCGGCGCGGCACCGCGCGGTGCGGTTGCAGAGCTGGAATTTAGCTCCTGGTAGTTAGTTTACTTTGGAAAAGTGGCTCTACATATAGAAGCATGCCTCACTCCTAAACTGTAAAAGTAAGCTAATAATAGTACAGTACCTAACAGTTTTTATGAAGATCCAGGATGTTTGTCTTGTAAAAGCACTAGGATCCAGGATGTTTGTCTTGTAAAAGCACTGGATGAGTTCTGGCACGTAAATTGTTCAGTATGTTTCTTAAGATTATCTTTCCAGATATACACCATGCCCACTCTAGAAATCAGCTGGAGAGTTTCTGTCTTATTGACTGAACTGAGAGATTACTATCTGTTATACTCACTCTTCCTACCTGAAGCCTGGATTCTGTCCGTGTCCCAGAGATGTATGTCAAAGCAGTGTGCATTTTTGAACAGACACAAGTGGTACCTGAATTTTATTTATGAAAGTGAACAGATGTTATTTTAGTTTTGATAAACTTATCTTCTAGCAGTTTAGACAGCAAGTTTATGTAAACTAAAATGATATCTGTGAGCAGCAGAGTTGTTCTCTGGAATGAGGAAAAAAGCGACCTAGCATTTCAGTATTAATAAAAATTGTTCCTATATGCGAAACTGTTCAAACGTAAGAAAGAAAGCACTTTCTCATCTCTCCAAACAAACTATGTTTTCCCTGGAACCAAATATATATTCTTTTATGTGGGCGTTCTCATGACATTTTTAACACAGTATGATCATAGGAGCCTGTTAGTTTATGATGAACTTTTCATAAAAGAATATGTAGTTAACTCTTTCTGGTCAACGTCGTTTAAAATTTTTTAATAACTTTTTAATAAGTTGCTCAGATTGGTCCCATGTACACCTGACCCAGTTTCCCTTAATTGTTAACATTTAACCGTGGTACATTTAGCAAAACTAAGAAAGTGATATGGGTACAATTCTAATGAAACTACAGAGTTTTTTCGTTTTTCCATTAATGCCTTTTTACTGATCTAGGATTCAATCCAGGATACCACAGTATGTTTAGTCATCACATCTGTTTGGTCTCGTCCAATCTATAATAGTTTCTTGGTCTTTGTCTTTTATTACCTTCAAATGTTTGAAGAATAGTGGTCACATGTTTTGAAGATTGTCCCTGAATTTAAGTTTGTCTGATATTTTCTCCTGATTGGACTAAGGTTTTAAATTTTTAGAAATATCTCAGAGAGGATGTGTCCTTCCTATATATGAGGGGACACATGATTGTCAACATAACTTATATTAGCCTTGGTTACTTCGTTAAGGTCGTGTCTGACAAGTTTCTCCACTATCTTTAGGATTTTTCCCTTTCCAATCTATGCTTAGAAGTCCAGTGTATACACTGGTTACAAAGTCCAGTGCACTCAGTGGGGGCAGAAATAAGCTGCATCTCAAATTTAGGGTGATATTTTTAAACTGCCACATTTAGTAGTAAATTTGGGTTGAGAACCTTTGAGGTTACGCAGATATACTCTTCCTACTTAGAGTTTTGGCCACTAATTTTACCTTTCATTGGTGGATCTTGCATGCAACAGTTATTACTGTGGTATTCCAATTGGTGATTTAATATTTCACCTCTTTCTTCTTTATTAATTGGAAATCTGTAAGGGAAGATTTTCATTCCCCAAATTTATTTATAACATCATTTATTTATATCAGTATGGATATTTGTTTTATTTCCAACTGTCGAGAGAGTGTGTAATTTACTCAGTTCTGTCTCAATGCAAAGATTTGAAATGGCAGATCAGTGTTATAGCTTTGTTTTATTTGGGGAGCAAAGGATAGTACATCCTGGAGGTGTGAAGACAGGTTGACCCAAAAAGGACAGAGGCTCAATCTTGGCTCCTCTTTTTATAAAAATGTTTTGTCTTCTTCCGCTGAGCCTGTCCTATGTAAATTGGGCTAGAGGTCTGTTTGTTTCACCTGTGGTACTCACTCTGGTCCTCAGATTTTCTTTTGTTCCATTTTCACGAGCTTTTTCCTTCTTTGTCTTTTAGCCACTGCCATTTTGGACTCTTTTTTCCTATTCTAACTACCTAACATTCCCCCCTCAAGAGATGGGAGGCCCAATTCTTTGGGAATACGGGTGTTGAGGTCTCTCTGGCTACTTCCTGCTGAGCTGGGATGTCTAGGGGCATTGGGCCTCCCTCTCTTGCTAGTCTCAAGCTTCAGAGTCCTTATAGCAGTGTCCATCTAAGAGTGAGTGATATTTTCTGTGGTTGGATGTAGTTTTCTATATCCTTGTTGAACTGGCATTGCATGTTGTAGCTTGTTGACCTGGGCAGAAAAAATGGGTTAGACAATTGCTAATACATGGAGCAATCATAAGCAGCATTAATATGGTGATAACGTGGGTTAGTAGACGCATTAGCCAACTCCAAATTCCCCTTCGCCAGGAGAAGGATCCCCCAAAGAGAGATTGTAGCCACCTTGAGGACTCTCCAGCTTGTTCTTTGAGATCCCATAGGATCTGAATGTTTTTCTTGAGGACTGTGAGCCTTTCTTTAACTTGGCTGGAGGTATTTGCCCAGCAACAACACATCTCATTCAAGATGGCTTAAGTCCCTCCTTGTTCAGGGATCAGGAAATCTATCTTCTATCTATTTTGGAGTACAACCTCTGTCAAGCTGTGTTGGTTCTTTAGAGCTATCCTGAGAAACCTTATTCCTGGAAACTTAAATTGAGAATGTTCATTAGAATGACACTCATTTGTAGTCCTGGATAGATATCTGACATCTCCCAGGGGCTCACAGGTGTACTGAGTGCCCTCTTCTGTTTTATTCCACAGCTTGACTCATGAGTAGTGAACCCAAGAGTTGTGCCCTGGTACCTTGTCTGCTGTGGGGATAGAAAGTATTACAGGGTAGGGGCTCTTCCATGTGGGCTGGAGTTGAGCCCTTGGGGACCCATCTTTCCAGACTTTAATTAGGACTTGAGTCCCTGGAGCATATAGTGGTGGCTCTTTAGAATCTTTTGGGTCCTGGTTGACATCCCACAGGGTATTTTTGTTGGAATTCCCCAGTGGCCACAGTTTAAGACCAGAGGGTCTGAGCCTCTGGATCTAGGAATAGGTCACTGATATAAAACAAAATGCCTCCCATATAGCATCACATAAGGGCTAAGACCAACCTGTTCCTTAGGGGCAATATGAGTGTGGAGGAGAGCTATGAGTAAAGCCTCCTGCCATTCAAGGGAAGTCTCCTGGGTTATCTTTGTTATTGGTGATTTTAAGAATTGCTTGGCTCTTTCTACTTTTCCTGAAGACTGAGGCCTCCAGGCACAATGGAGGTAATAAGTAATGCCCAATGCTTTAGAGACCCCTTGGGTGATCTTAGAAGTAAATGATGTCCTATTGTCACTTTGTAATAACCTGGGCAGACCAAATCTTGGAATGATTTCATGGAGCAGTTTTTTTTTTTTTTTTTTTACTACCTCCTCAGCCTTCTCAGTCTAGGTGGAAAAAGCTTCAATCCACCCTGTGAATGTGTCTGTCATGACTAGTAGGTATTTATACTCTTGAGAAACTGGCATCTGGGTGAAGTCCATCTGCCAGTCCTCTCCTGGGTATGTCCCATGCCGTTGGACAGGCTGGGTCAACTGGAGTCTTCTAGCTCCTTGGAAGTGTTTAATTGGCAAGTGGGACAAGAGGAGACCA
The DNA here is from genome assembly GCA_006408695.1 of Aepyceros melampus. Lineage (NCBI taxonomy): Eukaryota > Metazoa > Chordata > Mammalia > Artiodactyla > Bovidae > Aepyceros > Aepyceros melampus. The sequence goes on from SJXQ01006511.1 coordinate 288,911, forward strand.
CTTGACTTATAGTCATTTTGGAGGCCTGTTCCTCTGAAGGACCTTTCTAGTAATCTTTGGAAGGCCTTCTCCCTTAAATGAGTGGTGGCATGTAAGGAGTTAACCAACTTCCACTGGAGGTTCCCAGGCAGAGAAAAGAGTCAAGGAGTCCCTCTTTTGGAACCACCCCATATCATCTTCTTGAAAGCTTTCACTCTTAGCTTTAAGAGTCTCACTTTCAATATATGAAGGAGTTTTTGGCAAGTTAGTCTGTGGAACTAAGGTGGCAACCCCTATTAGGTCATTGTTCTGTAATGCTGCTCTCTTAGCTGCCTGATTGGCTGCTTGGTCCCTTGTGCCACTTCCATGCTCCCCTTTTGGTGTCCTCTGCAAGGGAGACTGAAATCTCACTGGGCAGATGGACTGCCTCCAAGAGCCTAAGGATTTGATCACCATACTTGATTTGGGACCCTGGGGTGGTCAAGTAGCCTCTTTCTTTCCAAATAGCAGCATGTGCATGTAGCACCAGAAAGGCATACTTGGAGTCAGTGTAGATGACTACTCTTTTTCTTTTTCCCAGCTCTAAAGCTCGAATCAGGGCTATGAGCTCAGCCAATTGGGCTGAAGTACTGGTGGCAAAGGTTTAGCCTCTATGATCTCAAAATCGGAGACTACTGCATATCTGGCTCTTCTTTTTCCACCCAAGACAAAGATGCTTCCATCAGTGTGCCAGATTTGCTCAGAATTGGTCAGAAAATCTTCTGGCAATCTCTCTCGGGGTTTTGAACAATGGTCCAAAATTTCTAGGCAAGAGTGAAGGGAGAGAGCCCTTGGGGGTAGACAGGAGGATTGCTGGGTTAAAAACCTCACAAGGGGATAGATATAGTGAGGCCTGGATTTTCCATCAGCACTAATTGATATCTGCGGATCCTTTGATCAGACACCTATAAATGGCTTCTCCCATTCAGGAGTTATTTCATTTGGTAGCTGGTAAAAATAGTTAGTTTGCCCCTAAGAGAGAGTTTTAAAGCATCTTCTATCAGGACTGCAATAGCTGCAAGATTTCGAAAGCACAGAAAGATCTCTTCCCAATAAAGGAGTAGGACACTCAGGGACCACCAGAAACTGGTGGCAAAATATTTGTCCATCCAAGCGACAAAGAAGTGCTCAGGTGAATCTTTTTGTAATTGTTTTTCCTATAGTACTCAAAATGGTACAGGTTTGGGAGGAGAAGGCTCCGGAGTAGGAGGTCAGGACAGAGTAGGTAGCCCTTGTGTCAACCAAGAAATTCTCGGATCTACCTGCCATATCTTGCTGCACCCTTGGCCCCAGCCCCATGATGGTTATCTGTGACAGGTGGGTTGGCTGGAGTGAGCCACTTCAGTCCTGTCAAACAACCATCATGAGGGAAAGCTAGCGCTTAACCTTGAGGCTCTTGGGTCCCAAGGACAGTGTACTATCCAGTGTCCCAACTGATAGCATTTGTAGCAAGCCATTTTAGGAGACTTGCCACGGTTTGGACACTCTTTGGGCCAAGGTCCCGCCTGTATACAGATTAGGCGTTTACCTCATGCCTTGTCCTTCAGGTACTTGGGGTTTGCCATAGGGCTTCCCTGGAGGGCGGCCAGCATCTGGGCATGCCTTGTTTCTTTCCTTTTCTCCCTTTCCTGGGTCTTGGCCTCCCTCTCCTGTTCTGTTATAAAAGATATTGGTGGCTGTCTGGACCATCCCCATCTAAAGAGGCATCAGGGTCCTGCTTCTCTAGCTGTTGTAACTTTATTCTGATGTCTGATGCACCTTGGGAAAGGAATTTGTCCTTTAAAATCACCTGTCCCTCATAAGAGTCTTTAAGTCCATATTGGTAAACTTTTCGAGGACCTCTTTCAGACTTTCCAGAAAGGCAATGATGTTCTTGTTGGACTCCTGAGTTATTGGTGAGCCCAGGCACATTCCTACAACTAGTAGGCTTCCTTCTATTTCCATGGGTGGACACTCTTAGGGGTGAGTTTTTCTGAAACTTATGCTACCCAGCACTGTTGCAACCTGAGAGCTGGGCATCCCTGGGTCAGGTGCAGATCCCCAGGCAGATTGAGGCATAATAACCTCCTGGAGATCAAATCCCTGGGCTGGTTGAGGCAAGTCAGCCTCCTGAGAATTGGGTCCCTGGGCAGGTCGAGGCACGTCGCCTTCCTGGGACCCTTGGACTGGCAGATTCCTAAGTAAGTTGAGGTGTCACAACCTCCTGAGGACCTGGTTCCTAGGCAGGTTGACCTCCTGGGATCCCTGGACTGGTGGATCCCTGAGCAGGTTGAGGTGTTACAACCTCCCAGGGACCAGATTCCTAGGCAGGTTGAGGCAGGTCGACCTCCTGGGATCCCAGGCTGGAGTTGGGCATCCCCAAGGTCTCCAGAATGACTAGTGCTGGGTAGGATTAAGGGATCCGCTGGATCATGGAAAAAGCAAGAGAGTTCCAGAAAAACATCTATTTCTGCTTTCTTGACTATGCCAAAGCCTTTGACTGTGTGGATCACAATAAACTGTGGAAAATTCTGAGAGAGATGGGAATACCAGACCACTTGACCTGCCTCTTGAGAAACCTATATGCAGGTCAGGAAGCAACAGTTAGAACTGGACATGGAACAACAGACTGGTTCCAAATTGGAAAAGGAGTATGTCAGGCTGTATATTGTCACCCTGCTTATTGAACTTATATGCAGAGTACATCATGAGAAACGCTGGACTGGAAGAAACACAAGCTGGAATCAAGATTGCCGGGAGAAATATCAATAACCTCATATATGCAGATGACATTGCCCTTATGGCAGAAAGTGAGGAGGAGCTAAAAAGCCTCTTGTTGAAAGTGAAAGAGGAGAGTGGAAAAGTTGGCTTAAAGCTCAACATTCAGAAAACAAAGATCATGGCATCCTGTCCCATTACTTCATGTGAAATAGACGGGGAAACAGTGGAAACAGTGTCAAACTTTATTTTTGGGGGCTCCAAAATCACTGCAGATGGTGACTGCAGCCATGAAATTAAAAGATGCTTACTCCTTGGAAGAAAAGTTATGAGCAACCTAGAAAGATGGGAATACCAGACCACCTGACCTGCCTCTTGAGAAATCTGTATGCAGGTCAGGAAGCAACAGTTAGAACTGGACATGGAACAACAGACTGGTTCCAAATAGGAAAAGGAGTACGTCAAGGCTGTATATTGTCACCCTGCTTATTTAACTTATATGCAGAGTACATCATGAGAAATGCTGGACTGGAAGAAACACAAACTGGAATCAAGATTGCTGGGAGAAATATCAATAACCTCAGATATGCAGATGACACCACCCTTATGGCAGAAAGTGAAGAGGAGCTAAAAAGCCTCTTGTTGAAAGTGAAAGAGGAGAGTGGAAAAGTTGGCTTAAAGCTCAACATTCAGAAAACAAAGATCATGGCATCCTGTCCCATTACTTCATGTGAAATAGACGGGGAAACAGTGGAAACAGTGTCAAACTTTATTTTTGGGGGCTCCAAAATCACTGCAGATGGTGACTGCAGCCATGAAATTAAAAGATCTTACTCCTTGGAAGAAAAGTTATGAGCAACCTAGATAGCATATTGAAAACCAGAGACATTACTTTGCCAACTAAGGTCTGTCTAGTCAAGGCTATGGTTTTTCCTGTATTTGTGTATGTATGTGAGAGTTGCACTGTGAAGAAGACTGAGCGCCGAAGAATTGATGCTTTTGAACTGTGGTGTTGGAGAAGTCTCTTGAGAGTCCCTTGGACTGCAAGGAGATCTAACCAGTCCATTCTGAAGGAGATCAGCCCTGGGATTTCTTTGGACGTCAAGGCTGTATATTGCCACCCTGCTTATTTAACTTATATGCAGAGTACCTCATGAGAAATGCTGGACTGGAAGAAACACAAGCTGAAATCAAGATTGCGGGACAAATATCAATAATCTCAGATATGCAGATGACACCACCCTTATGGCAGAAAGTGAAGAGGAACTAAAAAGCCTCTTGATGAAAGTAAAAGAGGAGAAAAAGTTGGCTTAAAGCTCAACATTCAGAAAACGAAGATCATGGCATCCCCCATCACTCCATGGGAAATAGATGGAGAAACAGTGGAAACAATGTCAAACTTTATTTTTGGGGGCTCCAAAATCACTGCAGATGGTGATTGCAGCCATGAAATTAAAAGATGCTTACTCCTTGGAAGAAAAGTGATGACCAACCTAGATAGCATATTCAAAAGCAGAGACATTACTTTGCTGACTAAGGTCCGTCTAGTCAAAGCTATGGTTTTTCCAGTAGTCATATATGGATGTGAGAGTTGGACTGTGAAGAAGGCTGAGCACCGAAGAATTGATGCTTTTGAACTATGGTGTTGGAGAAGACTCTTGAGAGTCCCTTGGACTGCAAGGAGATCCAACCAGTCCGTTCTGAAGGAGATCAACCCTGGGATTTCTTTGGAAGGAATGATGCTAAAGCTGAAGCTCCAGTACTTTGGCCACCTCATGCAGAGTTGACTCATTGGAAAAGACTCTGTTGCTGAGAGGGATTGGAGGCAGGAGGAGAAGGGGACGACAGAGGTGAGATGGCTGGATGGCATCACTGACTCAATGGACATGAGTGTGGGTGAACTCCGGGAGTTGGTGATGGACAGGGAGGCCTGGCATGCTGTGATTCATGGGGTTGCGAAGAGTCGGACACGACTGAGCGACTGAATTGAACTGAAATGAATCTTAACTTATTGCCAGTTTCTCCACCACAGATGGAAATAGGTACCATGATGTAAAGCAATCCAAGCCTGTGGCCTGCGACTAAACTTGGCAAAATAGCCATAAGCCTTATCCTCTTACTGCTCTGAGATAGTATAATTTCCTCACTAATTTCCTCCTCTAGTCTTCAGTAAGAGCAGTTTAGGGTGTTTCCAATGGTAAACATTTCATTGTAATAGACCCACTTTAGGTAATAACAGAAGGAATGACAAATGAGTGGGTTATCTGGTCCTGTTACGGGCATTAAGAATATTTTAAAAATAAGCTTGATGGAGTGATGTTGCCTACAAGGGGGCAGGGTCCTGGTTGTAGGAGTTAGTAAGTGGCTTAAGGACAAATTGATAATAGGCAACAGACCAGATGTTCCATAAAAGTGGAGTGGAGATTTGATCTGAGGGTATGTTTGTAACTTTAGGAGAAGGGTGGTAAGGGTTTGGGCCCAAACAGCCTGCAGGGCTAACTCCCAAAGTGATAATCATTGTCCCTGGAAGCCCAATTGCCCTTGAAGGGATGCCACCAACAGATGGACTTCTGGCAGGTATTGTGTGCCTGTCACCCACCCTAGCAGATCCACTGAGAGGCGCTGTTGTCACACATGTAGGAAACATGGAAGATGAAGGCCTGACTCTCTAGAGGGATTGGATACTATACAGTATTTCCCTCCCAAGGGCCAGCTGTTTTCTGGTTGTCCTGGCAGAAGATTATAGAAGCAATATTGTGGGCCCAGATGGGCCTCATGAAAAGAGCATGAAACAGGACTGAACGGGGCAGAGTGCAACTTTTGAAAGAATAACGTAGCCCAAGGGCATAGCATCAGATGATTAAAATCAAATGGTCCAAGACAGCAGACAAGTCAAATTTAACTAAACCTTGATCCTCAATCTGCAAGCTAAATAACATACCCAGAGGCACCAGAACAGTTCCAAGGCACTATCAAAAGACCAAGGACTGAGTGGTTCCCCAATTGTTGGAATGATCCTCCCACTCATTAGCATATAAAATCACAGAGCTCACAAAAACTAACCACACATTTCAGGGCTGCCACACTCACCCTCTGTGATGGCACACACTCTGTGGACTGTGCTTCTCTCTGAATCCAAACAAATCTACCTCTTACCTATTGCTGTGTCTCTCACTGAATTCTTTTTGCAATGAGATATCAAGAACCTGAGCTTCATTAGGTCCTGAAACCAGGCACCATGGGCTTTGGCCTTGCTCCAGTCCTGGTAGAACCCGACTGAGTGACTGAGCATAGCACATAGTACCTGCCACGTGGGTTTGAGTCCCAGTCTTAGGTAAACAGTTTCAAACACAGCTTTCAGAAATGGAAAGATGATGACCTGCTCTATACTTTGTAAATAGTGGCATAGATGGAGAGAGAAACTGAAGGATGGGAGGAAAAAGCAGTGGGAAAAACATGCCAGGGAACCCCTTTCAAAACTCGCTGGAAAATCTGCTATATACCTGAGCTGTGCACACAATTTTCATTGGCCTGATCCTTGGCACAAAGGAGGTTAAGCACAGAAGAACCCTCACCCATTTGGGCAACAGCTACTAGGGTGCAGCAGACAGCAGAGCCTTTGGGACACACTGGGGAGTATCCCCTGCCAGAGTCCCTCAGTTGCACCCACTGCTGCTCGTCTGTTCGCAGGGGGTTTGAGGAAACAATAAACGAGAGATTGTGAAGGAATTAAGATTTTGTTAGCCATATGTCCTTCCAGACATAGGGGTGAGAACCTCCTACCTTAACTGGAGGACTTCTGGAATCTGAGACTGAGCCACGTGAGCTATCTGGTGTTTGTTCTTGTCCCAGTTGCCAGCATGCTAGGCTTCTTGTCATTTCCACTGCACTGGGTTCCTTTGCATTCAGCTTCCACCATATGAGCTTTCACCAAGTTGGGCTTCTGCTGTGCCTGGTCTCTGCTCACTGGGGCTGAGCTGGGGTTGTTTCAGCCAGGTTAAATCTGAGACATGTCAGATTTAAGGCACCAGATATGTTGGGGGGAGTGTGTAATTTCCTTGGTTCTGTCTCACCACAGAAAAGATTTGAAATGGCAGACCTGTGTTACAGCTCGGTTACAGATCAGTTTTATTTGGCAAGCAAAAGATAGTACATCCTCGAGGCGTGAGGATGGGCTGACCCAAAAAGGAGAGAGGCTCAATCTTGGCTCCTCTTTTTATATGTTTTGTCTCCTCCCCCTGAGCCAGCCCTGTGTAAACAGGCTAGCCAGGAGGGCTGTTTATTTCACCTGAGGTTCTCACTCCATCTGCAGATTTTCTTTTGTTCCATCTTTATGGACTTTTTCCTTTCTTTGTCTTTTAGCCACCACCATTTTGGACTCCTTTTTCCTATTCTAACTGCCTAACACAACCATGGTTATTCAACCTGTTAATGAATCACAAGTCTCTGCCTAACACACAGTGAGGCCCATCAATACTAAAACAGAGTTTAGAACAGAGAAAGGCTTATTACAGATTCATACAAGGAGATGGGTGACTGATGCCCTCAGAATCCCAAAGTTACTGAAAGCTTTCGGCAAGCCCCTTTAAAAGCAAAAGGTGAGGGATGGGTGTGGTTGTTGCAAATTTCTTGCTGTAGGATCTTCTTGAGGTCAGGTCATGGCAGATGTTCCTGTAAATCTCTACCAAACGAATGTTATTCTCTGTCTGAAAGAAAGGGTAAAATCCCAAGGCATAGCTTTCACCCTCCAAGGTCCCAGTACTGGCTAAGAGGAGACAGATCTCAGTTGGTATTTCCTTCAGGCCAGGTTCCCACACCCTACCCAGTTGTCATCCCTGAGGGAGTGAGGCACCCAGCCCAACTTGCCCTCAATCTATTCAGGGTGCCTAAATGGGAAAATCGTGTCTCAGAGACTGTACCAAAACAGATGGCCACTGCTATTAGGTCTCAGAGACAGGGATCAGGGAGAGGTTCACTGCTACCTCAATACTTGGGCCAATACCTAGTGAAGGGCCTTAGCAAGGGCTCTGGGGCCCTACAGAACATAGTTCCCACTCTGTTTCCTGAGCCTTTCAGCCCAAGGCTGGATGAGCTGGAGGGCCTCAAGGAGAAGACCTGAGTCTAACTGTTACCTCACTCACCACCCGATGACCACCACACCACTGAGCCTTGGCTGAATCACTTCCCTTATTAACAGTTACTTGTAGGCAAGGGCCCATTGCGGCACTGAACAATAGCTGAGCAGGACAACTAATGGTCACTTATTGACAGTTGGTTGCTTGTGGGAGGGGCCCCCTGAGGCATCGAACAATGGCTGAGCAAGACCTATTGCCTGGTAACAGAGTGCAGAGTAATGAGGCATAGCAACGGCTGCCTCCTAAGGGCTGTGCTCACCCTGCTCTGGTACACCCTCTGATATGTTTTCTTTCTGTAATTTTACCCTTTTCAGAATGTCACATGGAATTATGTATATTTCCTGGGTTTGGCTTAGCAAAATTCATGTAAGATTCATTTATGTTGTTGCTCCCCACTTTTTAAGGTCAGCTCCTTTTCTCCCACTCTTTTCACTTCATTCAGTACTGCTATATTATGTTGTTCAAAGTGTTCTATGTTTGGGCATTGAGAGCTATCATAGGTTAGCTTTTGGATCATCTTAAAGAATCGGACATGACTGAACTACTGAACTGAACTGAACGTATTCTTATCATTTTAAAAAAAATAATAGTTTTTTTTTTCCTTCAGCTGCACTGCATGATATGTGGGATCTTAGTTCCTGACTAGAGATCAAACCCATGCCCCATGTATTGGAAGTGCAGAGTCTTAAGCACTGAATCACCAGGGAAGTGCCCCAAATAGCAGTTTTATTGAGATATAATTCATGTAACATACAACTCATTCATTTAAAGTGCACAATTGTACAATTCAGTCATTTTTAGTGTTTCACAGATAAGAGTGATCATCACCACAGTCAATTATAGAACAGTTTCATCAACTCAAAACAAATTCCATATGCGTTAGCAGTCAACCCCGGTGCCTTCATCCCCCAATCCCGTGCAACAACTAATCTATTGTTGTTTCTATATAAATGGAATCAAACAATATATGGTCTCTTGTGACTGATTTCCTTCATGTTAGCATAATGTTTTTCAAAATTCATCCATGTTTTGGCATGTATTAATACTTCATTCTTTTTTATGATTGAACAATGTTCTGTTATGTGGAATATTTTTGTTTTATACCACATTTTCTTTATTCCTTCATCAGGTGATGGATGTTTGGGTTGTTTCCATCTATTAGCTATTGTGAATAACATTACTATAAATATTCATGTATAAGATTTGTTTGAACATGTTTTTGTTATTCTTGGGTATTTACCTAGGAATTGCTGATTCTCTTGGTAAATCTATGGTTAATATTTTGAGGAACTGCCACTTTTCCCCACAGTGACTGTACCATTTTTCATTCTCACCTGAAGTGTATGATGGTTCCTATTTTTCTATATCCTTACATACACTTTAGAAAAATTTTATTTTGGCTGTGCCACATGGCTTGCATCCCCAAGTAACTTTGCAAGGATGCTAAACCTTTAAGTCCTGACTAGGAGAGGATTGGTCTAAAAGATAATACCTCAGAGGAAATAGTTAAGAACTTGAGGTTTTTATGGGGAATGTTACCTCAGGCAGATGGCTGCTGCTGCTGCTAAGTCACTTCAGTCGTGTCCGACTCTGTGTGACCCCATAGACGGCAGCCCACCAGGCTCCCCCATCCCTGGGATTCTCCAGGCAAGAATACTGGAGTGGGTTGCCATTTCCTTCTCCAATGCATGAAAGTGAAAAGTGAAAGTGAAAGTGAAGTCGTGTCTGACTCTTTGCGACTCCATGGACTGCAGCTTACCAGGCTCCTCTGCTCATGGGATTTTCCAGGCAAGAGTACTGGAGTGGGTTGCCAAGATGGCACCAGGAGTTAACAAGGCCCAGCTCCTCCCCAGGGCCAGGCTCTGAGGGGCACCTTCTGAGGTCCTTACTGGGCATGCACTTCCTGACTGGTGCTCAATGTCTCTGCTTTAAACCAATTATCCATTCCTCCTCTCATATGTGATGGCAGATGTGCCATCATTTAACATGGCATCCTTGTTAATAAGGCATCATTAATATGGCAATATCTCAATGGCCATCATTTAAATATGGCATTGAGATCTGCAGATGACCAATCTGTGTTGAGCACCTTTTGCCATATAAAGGTGCAGGCTGTCAAACTGGAAATGGTCCAGAAAGCCATACATGTGAAATGGATTCATGTGGCTGGAGTTGGTTGGTCAGGAACCAAAAGAAAATGTCAGCAGCGGCAAGGTGCCAGATAGTCCCCAGAAGAGGTCAAATACTGAAGCTGGCATCTGCCAGGAGTGGGCACAGAGGCCATGCTCCATGTAATGTGGGCTCTCTACCGAGAGACAAACGCAGGTCCAAGGCTGCTGCTCCTTAAAAGAACTCTAGCCTCACAGACACCCTTACCCCACCCAGCCTGCCTGGCCAGTTTCCAAGGTTGCCTGCACTGCCTTCCTGCACACATACTCACAGGCACGTGTGTGTCCACAGGCCCTGAAATGGCTGGTCCAAGCCTGGCTTTGACAGGAGTCACAGGTGTGGCATGCAGCAATAGCTTCTGCATCAGCAACAGTCATTTCCCTTTATGCCCAGTCTGTGGAGGTGGACATGTTGCCATGTTCAGAAAGGCAATGAATCCAGGCAACATTTGTTGCAACCTGGATGCTGGGAGCTGATTCCAGTTGGTCTTAGAGAGGTTATGGTAGAAAGTGAAGAAGAACTAAAGAGCATCTTAATGAAAGTGAAAGTGGAGAGCGAAAAAGTTGGCTGAAAGCTCAACGTTCAGAAAACGAAGATCATGGCATCTGGTCCCATCATTTCATGGCAAATAGATGGGGAAACAGTGGAAACAGTGGCTGACTTAATTTTTTTGGGCTCCAAATCACTGCAGATGGTGATTGCAGCCATGAAATTAAAAGACACTTACTCCTTGGAAGGAAAGTTCTGACCAACCTAAACAGCATATTAGAAAGCAGAGACATTACTTTGCCAACAAAGATCTGTGTAGTCAAGGCTATGGTTTTTCCAGTGGTCATGTATGGATGTAAGAGTTGGACTATAAAGAAACCTGAGCACCGAAGAATTGATGCCTTTGAACTGTAGTGTTGGAGAAGACTCTTGAGAGTCCCTTGGACTGCAAGGAGATCCAACCAGTCCATCCTAAAGGAGATCAGTCCTGGGTGTTCATTGGAAGATTGATGTTGAAGCTGAAACTCCAATACTTTGGCCACCTGATGAGAAGGGCTGACTCATTTGAAAAGACCCTGATGCTGGGAAAGATTGAGGGTAGGAGGAGAAGGGGACGACAGAGAATGAGAGGGTTGGATGGCATCACTGACTTGATGGACATGGGTTTGGGTGGACTCCGGGAGTTGGTGATGGACAGGGAGGCCTGGTGTGCTGCGGTTCATGAGGTCACAGGAGTTGGACATAACTGAGTGACTGAACTGAACTGAACTGAGAGCTCTTTGTGAGCACCTTTCTTCAGCGATCAATGCAAAGAAACAGAGGAAAAGAACAGAATGGGAAAGACTAGAAATTTCTTCAAGAAAATTAGATACCAAGGGAACATTTCATGCAACGATGAGCTCGATAAAGGACAGAAATGGTATGGACCTAACAGAAGCAGAATTTATTAAGAAGAGGTGGCAAGAATATACAGAAGAACTGTACAAAAAAGATCTTCACGACCCAGATAATCACGGTGGTGTGATCACCCATCTAGAGCCAGACATCCTGGAATGTGAAATCAAGTGGGCCTTAGAAAGCATCACTATGAACAAAGCTAGTGGAGGTGATGGAATTCCAGTAGACCTATTTCAAATCCTGAAAGATGATGCTGTGAAAGTGCTGCACTCGTATGCCAGCAAATTTGGAAAACTCAGCAGTGGCCACAGGACTGAAAAGGTCAGTTTTCATTCCAATTCCAAAGAAAGGCAGTGCCAAAGAATGCTCAAATTACTGCACAATTGCACTCATCTCACATGCTAGTAAAGTAATGCTCAAAATTCTCCAAGCCAGACTTCAGCAATATGTGAACTGTGAACTTCCTGATGTTCAAGCTGGTTTTAGAAAAGGCAGAGGAACCAGAGATCAAATTGCCAACATCCGTTGGATCATGGAAAAAGCAAGAGAGTTCCAGAAAAACATCTATTTCTGCTTTATTGACTATGCCAAAGCCTTTGACTGTGTGGATCACAGTAAACTGTGGAAGATTCTGAGAGAGATGGGAATACCAGACCACCTGACCTGCCTCTTGAGAAATCTGTATGCAGGTCAGGAAGCAACAGTTAGAACTGGACATGGAACAACAGACTGGTTCCAAATAGGAAAAGGAGTATGTCAAGGCTGTATATTGTCACCCTGCTTATTGAACTTATATGCAGAGTACCTCATGAGAAACGCTGGACTGGAAGAAACACAAGCTGGAATCAAGATTGCCAGGAGAAATATCAATAACCTCAGATATGCAGATGACCCCCACCCTTATGGCAGAAAGTGAAGAGGAACCATAAAGTCTCTTGATGCAAGTAAAAGAGGAGAGTGAAAAAGTTGGCTTAAAGCTCAACATTCAGAAAATGAAGATTATGGCATCTGGTCCCATCACTTCACTGGAAATAGAAGGGGAAACAGTGGAAATAGTGTCAGACTTTATTTTTTTTGGCTCCAAAATCACTGCAGATGGTGACTGCAGCCATGAAATTAAAAGACGTTTACTCCTTGGAAGAAAAGTTATGACCAACCTAGATAGCATATTCAAAAGCAGAGACATTACTTTGCCAACAAAGGTCTGTCTAGTCAAGGCTATGGTTTTTCCAGTGGTCATGTGTGGATATGAAAGTTGGACTGTGAAGAAAGCTGAGCGCCAAAGAATTGATGCTTTGGAATTGTGGTGTTGAAGAAAACTCTTGAGCGTCCCTTGGCTGCAAGGAGATCCAACCAGTCCATTCTGAAGGAGATCAGTCCTGGGTGTTCTTTGGAAGGATTGATGTTAAAGCTGAAACTGCAATACTTTGGCCACCTCATGCTAAGAGTTGACTCATTGGAAAAGACTCTGATGCTGGGAGGGATTGGGGGTAGGAGGAGAAGGGGATGACAGAGGATGAGATGGCTTGACGGCATCACTGACTCGATGCTCATGAGTTTGGGTGAACTCCGGTAGCTGGTGATGGACAGAGAGGCCTGGCGTGTTGCAATTCATGGGGTCGCAAAGAGGCGGCCACAACTGAGCGACTGAACTGACAGTACATTTGTTACAATTAGTGAACCAGTATTGAGACGTTATTGTTAACTCATACTTTAATATTTAGATTTCCTTAAATTTTCCCTAATATCCCTTTTCCAGAATCCCACTTATTCCCTCATCCTCATCCCTAACAAGCCACTAAATCTTCTGTCTCTATGGAGTTGCCTATTCTGAACTATTTATATGTAAATCGAGACATATGCTATTTGGCCTTTTTTTCTCTAGGTGTTTTTTTTTTTTTTTTTTTGACTTAGCATGAGGCTTTCAAGGGCCATTTTTAAAATAACATATAAGAATACTTCATTCCTCTTTATGACTGAACAATATTCCATTGTGTAGTTACTGTGTTTGGTTTATCCATCCCTCAGTTGGTGGACATTTAGATTGTTTCTACTTTTTGCCTACTATAAATGATGCTGCTATGAACATACATATTACATATTTTGGGTGAATACTTGTTTATAATTAGAAGTGGAATTGCTAGGAACTGCTAAACTTTTCTACAGTGGCTTCACCATTTTACATTCCCACCAGAATATATGATGGCTCCAATTTTTCTAATACTTAACTGCACTTGATACTGTGTATATAAAACATTTACTCATCCTCATGGGTGTTGGTATCTTACTATGGTTTTGATTTGCATTTCCTTAATAACTTATGGTATTGAGCCTCTTTTCATAAACTTCTTGGCCACTACATATCTTCTTTGGTGAAATGTCTATTCAATAGAGTATTTTCTCATTTTTAACTGTTTTTTGTTTTTGTTTTGAGGTATAAAAATTCTGTATATATTCTGGATTGTATACATTTATTGGATATATAATATGTAAATATTTTCTCTCGTACTGTAGGTTGTCTTTTTACTCTTAATAATGTCATTTCTTTGATGCAGAAATGTTTTCAGTTTCAGTGAACTCCAATTTCTGTTTTTGTGTGTGTTTGGATTAAAAAAAAAAAGTTGTCTAATTCAAGAGCATAATGATTTTGGCCTGTTTCCTTCTGATAGTTTCATATTTTTTAGCTTTCACACTTAGGGCTTTGTCTATTTTGAGTTAATTTTTGTATGTATTCTCAGGTAAATATCTAACTTCATTCTTTTGCATGTGAAGAACCAGTTGTTCCAGAATCATTTGCTAAAGAGACTACTGTTTTCCTGTTGAATGATTTAGTATTATCCCTTACCCCTATTGAAAATTAATTGAGCACAGATGTATGGGTTTATTTCTTGACTCTCAGTTCTGTTTTATTGGTCTATATGTCTATCCTTCTGTTAGTACCACACCATTTTGATTATTGTAGCTTTGTAATGAGTTTAAAACTAGATTATGTGAATCTTGCAACTTTGTTCTTTTTCTTTATTGTTTTGTCATTCGGGATCCCTTGCAAGTTACTTATAAATTTGAGGATCACCTTTTTCATTTCTGTAAAAAAAAAGCTGTTTGAATTTTGATAGGGATTGTAAATCTGTAGATTGTCTTGGGTAATATTGTGATATGCACAGTATTAAGGTCTTCCAATTCAGAAACATGAGATGTCATTTCACTTATTTAGATTTTTTAATTCTTTCTGCGATATTTTGTAGTTTCAATGTTAAAAGTTTTGTACCTCCTTGAGTAAATTAATTCTTGGTATTTATTTTCTTTGATGAAAATGGGATAATTTTCATTTCCTTTTTAGATTTTCATTGTGTATAGAAATAATTGATTTTTGTGGGTTGTTTATATAATGCCACTTGCCGTTTTTTTTTTTTTTTTTTTTTTTAGTTTCAATCCCCTTTGTGTGAATTTTTTGGGATTTCCTAATTGTAGCTTCACCTCATATACCACTCATCTCTTCAGGCAGCATCAGTCTGTAAATATTTTTGACAGATTCTCCCTAGGAAGCAGCTTTAATACTGGACCAGTTTTGAATTAGCTGAAATAAGCTCAAAGCTTTTGAGCTGTGCTATCAGACAGGTCAGATAATTAAATTATAAGTGTTTGTGAGTGGGGTCTGCTGTGATTCTTCTAATACTGGAAATGTGAGATGTCATTTTGACACTTTATTCCTGAGCTAGAGAGTGGAGACTGTATTGGGGGCAGTTTAGAATGTCCCAAAGTTTCACTGTTCTTACCAAAAATCAGCCATGTTCCTTGAATTAGCACTGTCTGACTTGGTTGCAGGGTTTTAATTTAATTAGATTTCATAAAGTTGATTCTGACAGTTTTTACCCATATTTTTGTTGTTTTTATGGAGTTGCATAATTTTGAATTCCTTATTCCACCATTTTTGCTGAAAGCACTATGATCTATTTTGCATTAATTTTTATTAAACATGTAGGTCTGTATCTGTTCTTTTTTTTTTTTATGTGGATTTCTAGTTGTTCATACTCATTTTTTGAAAAGACTACTCTTTTCCCATTGAATTCTGATAAGAATGACCTAGGTTCCTAGAGATGACTCTCTAAAGGTACAGAGAAAGAATATAAGTTCCACCAAGCAGAATTTTTGTTTCCTAAGTCCCGATCTTTTACAGTATCTATAAGGCTTTTGAGATGAATAGGGAAGATTTTGAGATTGGTAAAAAGGATAAATGAGATTTGAATTGCATCTGCAGCTGCATTTTTGTTCTTGTGAAGACTAAATTTATAAAACAATACCAGTTATTTTTTTTAAATTCCTCAAGAAATTGGTTTGCAACTTGAATTACATTAAGAAGCAAACCCATCCATCAGACTACATTATCTTTAGTTTGCTCCTTTTATTAGAGAGAAGATCCTCAACCGAGATGGAAATCAGAAAATTCCATTGGTCTAGATTTACAGCTATTTCACTTTGGATAGAATGCTTTTCTTTCCTTCTGGTTACACAGTTTCATTTTAGCTTAGGGGGGAAGGCCTTTAAAAAGTTCCTGTGAGGCTCTGAATATCACCTTCCAGTTTGGCCAACTGCTGACAATAGAGCTACTTAAAAGAAAAAAAAGTTATTTTTCAAATAGCTTGCCAGGTTTCAGCAGAGACAAACAGCAACTATTTCTGGAGTATTGAACAACCTCTTGGTCATAAGAGGCCTTGTCAAAGAGTGTGCAAAAGATACTACCCTCTCAAGATCCTGAACCACTCCAAAGATAGCCAAGAAAGTAAGAGAGTTCCTGAAAGCTATTTCTGCTTTATTGACTATGCCAAAGCCTTTGACTGTGTGGATCACAATAAACTGTGGAAAATTCTGAAAGAGATGGGAATACCAGATCACCTAACCTGCCTCTTGAGAAATCTGTATGCAGGTCAGGAAGCAGCAGTTAGAACTGGACATGGAACAACAGACTGGTTCCAAATAGGAAAAGGAGTATGTCAAGGCTGTATATTGTCACCCTGCTTATTGAACTTATATGCAGAGTACATCATGAGAAACGCTGGACTGGAAGAAACACAAGCTGGAATCAAGATTGCTAGGAGAAATAGCAATCACCTCAGATATGCAGATGACACCACCCTTATGGCAGAAAGTGAAGAGGAACTAAAAAGCCTCTTGATGAAAGTGAAAGAGGAGAGTGGAAAAGTTGGCTTAAAGCTCAACATTCAGAAAACAAAGATCATGGCATCTGGTCCCATCACTTCATGGGAAATAGATGGGAAACAGTAGAAACAGTGTAAGACTTTATTTTTCTGGGCTCCAAAATCACTGCAGATGGTGATTGCAGCCATGAAATTAAAAGACGCTTACTCCTTGGAAGAAAAGTTATGACCAACCTAGATAGCATATTCAAAAGCAGAGACATTACTTTCCGCTAAGGTCCATCTAGTCAAGGCTATGGTTTTTCCTGTGGTCATGTATGGATGTGAGAGTTGGACTGTGAAGAAGGCTGAGCGCCGAAGAATTGATGCTTTTGAACTGTGGTGTTGGAGAAGACTCTTGAGAGTCCCTTGGACTACAAGGAGATCCAACCAGTCCATTTTGAAAGAGATCAACCTGGGATTTCTTTGGAAGGAATGATGCTAAAGCTGAAGCTCCAGTACTTTGGCCACCTCATGTGAAGAGTTGACTCATTGGAAAAGACCCTGATGCTGGGAGGGATTGGGGGCAGGAGGAGAAGGGGACGACCAAGGATGAGATGGCTGGATGGCATCATGGACTCAATGGACATGAGTCTGAGTCAACTCCGGGAGTTGGTGAAGGACAGGGAGGCCTGGCGTGCTGCGATTCATGGGGTCGCAAAGAGTCGGACACGACTGAGCGACTGAACTGAACTGAGCAGTGGTTGATAGGACCCTAGCCATAGATGAAGTACAACCCACCTTTTCTGTCAGGCCATATTTTTTGGTCCCCAGACTTACAGTTGAGCTGCCTACATATGTAAGAATCAATAGTTTGCATGTCCCAGTGATAGCTTATGGTAAACAATGTTGGATTCGTGATCTCCAAAGAAGAAGATTTAGCTTCCAGACCAGGGACCAGTCTTGATCACTCAAGAGCTTTTTTGTGACAGAGTTTTGTTAAAGTGAAAAAGGGACAGAGAAAGCTCCTGACATAGACACCAGAAGGGGGATGGAGAATGCCCTGCTTACTAGTCTTAGCAAGGGAATTATATACTTTTAAAATTAGTTATTACAATAAATCAAAGAATGTCTCAAGGTTGTAAAGATCTTACTAGGCCCACTCCCACAATTTACATTTTAAGATGAGAGGACTAGAACTAACAATAGAAAGATTTTACTAGACCCACTCCCATAATATACAGTTTAAGATAACAGAAGGTTATCTGATTAGGTAGTCAGAAGGTTTTCAGGAAGAAGAAACTGTCCTCAACAGGATACATGGTTGTTACATAATCCTTACTAAGACTAAGGAATGTAGAAAAACTTTGTCCTTTCCTCTTTGAGAATTCCAGACCCATCTCTCCTTCTCGGGGACCCCGGACTTCTTGTTAACCTGACAAGGAATTGACTCAGCAGGCAGGCAAAAAACCAAGCTAGGTTCTCAGGACACAAAACAAGACAAACAAGAAGGCAATAGTTGTCCTTGGGAGAGAAAGGATGACAATCAGTTAATCAGTCAGTTTAGTCGCTCACTGTGTCCAGCTCTTTGCGACCCCATAGACTGCAGCAAAGAATCCTACCAGAGTCAACTGTCCTGGATCTATACAGTGCTTTACAATGTACTTTATTGAGGTTGGTAGCTGACTTAGTGTCAATCTAACCCATTCCTGGCTTCTGCCAGTTTTCCTAGGATCCCATCTGTAGGTTCTGGAGTGAGTGAGGTTTAAAATGAAGAGTGTTGCCTCCATATCTACCATTGTTTGACAGAGTTTTCCACTAATTTTAGTTTTGTTACAAGAGAAAGAAATGTCACATCTTGGGACACATGGGTGAGTCCTTGGAATACACCATCAAGTGAGGGTCCTTGGGTTCAATCAGGAAAGAGTTCAAGAGTGAGACAAAGTAAAGGGAAAGCACGTTTATTTAGAGAGATACATATTCCACAAGCAGAATGCGGACTAGCTCAGAGACAGGCTCTTGGGTATAGGGTTGTTGGTTTTTATGGGATGGGTAATTTAAAATGCTAATGAGTGGAAGGAATGTTTTGAGGAAGGGTAGGAGTTTCCAGGAATTGGGCCAATGCCTGCTTTTTGGCCTTTTATGATCAGCCTTGGAGCTGTTGTGGTGTCTGTGGCTGTGTCATTTAGCATATGCCAATGTTTTACAGTGAGCATAAAATGAAGCTTAAGGTATACCGGAAGTCAAATCTTCTGCCATTTCAGGCCTGACTCTGCCAGGCTCCTCTGTCCATGGGATCTCAGACCTAGCTGGTTCTAATAAGTTTTTTTGTCAATCCTGTTTTTCTTAAAGGTTGTGTCCCCCTCCTCGTTCTTTTAACATTTGTGCCCTGTCCCCCCATTCTTTCCTATCCCACTTTCTCTTGGCAGTTTAAGGAAATAATTGCTAGCAGTTTACTGGAGGATTCCTCAGAGTTCTGTCAACCCTGGGAGGGCCCCATATGGGGATTCTACTTTGGGAGTGAAACTGGGGGCATCCAAGTTGTTGTGGATGATTTGACAAAGTTTTCAAGGACATTCTTTTTTCCGCTATCATAGTTTATTACAAATGAGACACTTATTTCTGGATCAGTGTTTTATTCATACACAGCTAAGAGGGTGAAACAGGAGGCTTGCGTGTTCTAGGTTTCTGGATTTGGAGCTGTTGCAGTTATAAGACCACTAATTTGGTGGTCTTTTACTTATGGTATTATAATTTCTTCAGAGTAGAAAAGCAATTCAGATAGTAGACTGAGTTTTCAGGTAAAGGAGAATAGAAGGGGTGTGGTTGGAGTCACATTAGTCGTTTAGTCTTTTAGGTACCTATTTTGTCTCTAATTTTTTATTAACCTTTTGCAATGAATCTTTCAGTGATGCTGTTTTGGAATCTTAAAGTCTTTTGGAGGCTTCCTTGTATAAAATAAGTATCCATTCTGTTTGATTTGGGATCTCTTGCTTTCAAGTTCATTTCTTAAATAAATGATCTTATCTAGCTGGAATACCCTCATAATGGCCATTGTAAATTCTAGTTTGTCATTTTGGGGGACCATAGCTTTTGAGACCCACAGTTCTTAAACATAAATAAGAATTGTTCTGGAAGGTGGCATATCAATTCTTTGAAATTTGAAGATCCCATTTCTTTAGCTAATTTTGGATCTCTAGGAACCATACCAATACTAAGAGAAATGTGCCATTTGGTTGAGGATTTTTTAGTGCTTTACAATGTACTTTATTGCTAGGAAGTTTTTTTGAGGTTGGTAGCTGACTTAGTGTCAATCTAACCCATTCCATGACTAGCTTATTCTAGCATGGGAGTTTAGAGTTAGGTGATGACCACACCATTTAAGTGTTCAACTCATGCTCATCAGTTTTGCAGCTTTGGTTTCTGAGTGAGATTCTCATTAATAATAAATGTGTTATTCCTTTACTTCATGTGTACATGAACAGAAACCAACAGTAATCAAAGAAATGGAACTCTAGACACCAGCAGTAATCAAAGAAGTGGTCCCATGGACTGGCCAAGAAAAGGTCTTAGGTGTGAACCAACAAAACCAGCAGTTCTCAAAGTGGAACTAAGGACTGATCCAGTAGAACACAATAAGCAGAACTGTGGACTAACCAAGACTAGGAACTCAGATTTCAAGTTGAATTGTCTGCCAGCTCAAAATGATCTGCTAAGCCCTATACTGGGACCTCAGATTAAGGTCTAAGAACTGGTGCTCTATAAAAGGCCCCTGTCAGTCTTGACTGACTTATTAACCCTGGCCTGGAAAACCAGTTATATCAGTACCTCAACATAAATAGCAGAACTTGAATTGAAAAGGAACTTTATTCACAGTCCTTGAAAGTGGTGGGAAGAAAGAAAACACAAGTAGCAGCACCTGTGTTTCTCCTCATCCCCAGTGCCATCAGAAGTTTCCTTTGGATCCCATCACTGCCACCAGAACTATTAAAAAGGAAAATTCAATGAGTAATGTCAAAGATCATATGGCTTTATTCAACAATTCATGAATCAAACATCTAATCAGTAGATAGAAAGGAGCTCTAAGGAACTGTAAAAAATGAAAGACTTTAATAAGCAGAAGGGAACAGAAACAAGGAAATTATACTAGTCAAAAAAGGTGATTGGTTATTATAAGGTTAGCCTCCTTTAGGGCTTTCCTGACTATCTCATTTGGTAAAGAATCCGCCCACAATGTGGGAGACCCTGGTTTGATTCCTGGGTTAGGAAGATCCCCTGGAGAAGGGATAGTCTACCCACTCCAGTGTTCTTCAGCTTCTCTTGTGGCTCAGCTGGTAAAGAATCTGCCTGCAATATGGGAGACCTGGGTTCGGTAGGAACCTTCCCTGGGTTGGGAAGATCCCCTGGAGAAGGGAAAGGCTTCCCACTGCAGTATTCTGGCCTGGAGAATTCCATGGCTGTATAGTCCTAGCTTCCTTTAAGAGTTGGCAAAATTCTGTCAGGCAAATTACCTAACTAGTGCTGACCAGGCAGTTCCTGATTGAATTGTTTAAGATTCTCTTTCTGGGAGAGCCAAAAGTAGTTAAAGTTAACAATATGTATACAGTCCTGTCATCTACAAAGTTCTTTTTTTCCCCTCACTTTCTGTTCTATGTGCCTTTTGTTTCCTTTTGCATTTGCTAGAGTTCAGTATGATGTTGACTAGTGGTGAGAGAATATATCCTTTTCTTTTTCCCAATCTTAGAGGGAAGAGCCTCAGTTTTCTCACTATTAGGATGTTTGCTTTCAGGGGTTTTGTGCATATTCTTTATCAAGTTATAGAAGCTATCTTCAACCCTCTTTTATTATGTATTGATGCTGAATTTTGTTAAGTGCTTTTTCTGTATCAATTAATAGGTCATATACGTCTTTGTTAACCCACTGACGTAGTAGATTATCTTGATTGATTCTTCTTGCATATTTGGAACAAATCCTACTTCATCATGAGATATAATTATTTATGTACATGGTTGGGTTGGATTTGTAAGGGATTAAATTTTTGAGGATTTTGACATCTATGTTCATGAGAGATGCATCTGCTTACAAGGTGGGAAACCCGAGTTCGATCCCTAGGTCTGGAAGATCCCATGGAGAAGGAAATGTGAACCCACTCCAGTACTCTTGCCTGGAAAATCCCATGGATTGAAGAGCCTGGTACTGTCCGTGTGGTCGTAAAGAGTTGGACACGACTGAGCGACTTCATTTTCACTTTTCCTTTTTAAAAATATCTTTATCAGGTTTCAGTAGCAGGGTAATACTAGCCTCTACAGTGTGTTAGGAAATGTTATTTTGATTTTTCTTAAAGGGATTCTGTAGAATTGTTATTTCTTTGTACATATTTGGTAGAATTCACCAGAGAAACACATCTACAAAGTTCTTTTTTTCCCCTCACTTTCTGTTCTATGTGCCTTTTGTTTCCTTTTGCATTTGCTAGAGTTCAGTATGATGTTGACTAGTGGTGAGAGAATATATCCTTTTCTTTTTCCCAATCTTAGAGGGAAGAGCCTCAGTTTTCTCACTATTAGGATGTTTGCTTTCAGGGGTTTTGTGCATATTCTTTATCAAGTTATAGAAGCTATCTTCAACCCTCTTTTATTATGTATTGATGCTGAATTTTGTTAAGTGCTTTTTCTGTATCAATTAATAGGTCATATACGTCTTTGTTAACCCACTGACGTAGTAGATTATCTTGATTGATTCTTCTTGCATATTTGGAACAAATCCTACTTCATCATGAGATATAATTATTTATGTACATGGTTGGGTTGGATTTGTAAGGGATTAAATTTTTGAGGATTTTGACATCTATGTTCATGAGAGATGCATCTGCTTACAAGGTGGGAAACCCGAGTTCGATCCCTAGGTCTGGAAGATCCCATGGAGAAGGAAATGTGAACCCACTCCAGTACTCTTGCCTGGAAAATCCCATGGATTGAAGAGCCTGGTACTGTCCGTGTGGTCGTAAAGAGTTGGACACGACTGAGCGACTTCATTTTCACTTTTCCTTTTTAAAAATATCTTTATCAGTTTCAGTAGCAGGGTAATACTAGCCTCTACAGTGTGTTAGGAAATGTTATTTTGATTTTTCTTAAAGGGATTCTGTAGAATTGTTATTTCTTTGTACATATTTGGTAGAATTCACCAGAGAAACTGAGTGCCGAAGAATTGATGCTTTTGAACTGTGGTGTTGGAGAAGACTCTTCAGAGTCCCTTGGACTGCAAGAAGATCCAACGAGTCCATTCTGAAGGAGATCAACCCTGGGATTTCTTTGGAAGGAATGATGCTAAGGCTGAAACTCCAGTACTTTGGCCACCTCATGTGAAGAGTTAACTCATTGGAAAAGACTCTGATGCTGGGAGGGATTGGGGACAGGAGGAGAAGGGGACGACAGAGGATGAGATGGCTGGATGGCATCACCAACTCGATGGACGTGAGTCTGAGTGAACTCCGGGAGTTGGAGATGGACAAGGAGGCCTGGCGTGCTGCAATTCATGGAGTCGCAAAGAGTCGGACATGACTGAGCGACTGAACTGAACTGAACTGAACCAGAGAAACCTTCTTTTTTAAAAGTTTATTAATTATTGATTCAGTTTCCTTAATAGAGGCTATTCAGATTATCTCTTTCATCAATAAGATAGAAATAGTTTAGCCCTGTTACTAAGCTGTATCCTTTCTTGAGTTGAGTGTGCAAGATGTACAACAAGGACTCTTCACTCTGGATTGAGCACAGCTTGAATGTCTCTGTGCCGTGTGTGAAAAGTGGGAGTTGTTGTGCCTCAGCTTCCCCAGTGAAGTTACATCCACTCAGGTGTGGCTTAGACTTTGGCTGGGACTTAAGGGAAACTATACAGGCTTCCCAGGTGATGCAGTGGTAAAGAATCTGCCTGTCAATGAAGGAGACGCGAGTTCAATCCCTGGGTCAGGAAGATCCCCTGGAGTAGGAAATGGTAACCCACTCCAGTATTTTTGCCTGGAAAATTCCATGAACAGAGGAGTCTGGTAGGCTACAGTTCATGGGGTTACAAAGAGTTGGACACAGTTGAGTGATGAACACCCATGCACACAGGGAAGCAATTCACAGATGTCTGGAGCCGCTATTCTTTTTTTTAATAAACCCTTTTATTTTGTATTGGAGCATAGCCAATCAACAAACAAAGTTGTGAGAGTTTCAGGTGAACAGTGAAGGGATTCATATACATGTATCCATTCTCCCCCACACTCCCCTCCCATCCAGGCTGCCACATAACATTGAGCAGAGTTCCATGTGCTATACAGTACGTCCTTGTTGATTATCCATTTTAAATAAAGTAGTGTGTACATGTCCATCTCAAGTTCCCTGACTATCTCTCCCTCTGTTCTTCCCTCCAGCAATCATAAGTTTGTTCTCTAAGTCTGTTTCTTTCTGTTTTGTAAGTAAGTTCACTTTTTAGTGAACTTTTTAGATTCCATATAAAAGGGCTGCCATATGATATTTCTCCTTCTCTGTCTGACTTCACTCAGTACAACAACCTCTAGGTCCATCCGTGTTGCTATGAATGGCATTATTCACTCTTTTTAATGGATGAGTAATACTCCCTTGTGTGTGTGTGTGTGTGTATGTGTGTGTATCTATATATCTATATATATCTTCTTTATCCATTCCTCTGTTGATGGACATTTGGGTTGCTCCCATGTCTTGGCTGTTGTAGACAGTGCTGCAATGAACATTAGGGTCCATATAGCCTTTCAAATCATGTTTTTCTCCAGATATATGCATAGGAGTGGGATTGTAGGGTCATGTGGTAGCTCTACTTTTAATTTTTTAAGGAACCTCCATACTGTTCTCCATAGTGGCTGTACCAATTTACATTCCCACCAATAGTGTGGGAGGGTCCCTTTCTTTCCTCATCCTCTCCAGCATTTGTTGTTTGCAGATTTTTTGATGATAACTATTCTGACTGGTGTCAGGTGATATCCCTCATTGTAGTTTTGATTTGCATTTCTTTAATAGTGATGTTGAACATCTTTTCATGTGCCTTTTGGCCATCTGTATGTCTTCTTTGGAAAAATGTCTGTTTAGGTCCTCTGCCATTTGCTGATTTTTTTTTTTTTTGATGCTGTTAAGGATCATGGACTATTTATAAATTTTTGAGACTAATCCTCTGTCATTCATATCATTTGCAAATATCTTCTCCCAATCTGTGGGTTGTCTTTTCATTTTGTGTGTGTGTGTGTGTGTGTGTTTGTGTGTATATATATGTGTGTGTGTGTGTGTGTGTGTGTGTGTATTTTGGTTGTTGTGCAAAAGCTTTCTAGGTTAAGTAGGTTCCATTTGTTTATTTTTGTTTTTATTTCTACTATTCTGGGAGACAGATCAAAAAAGGTATTTCTGCAATTTATGTCAGAGAGTGTTATGCCTATGTTTTCCTCTAGGAGTTTTATAGTATCTGATCTCACATTTAGGTCTTTAATCCATTTTGAACTTATTTTTGTGTATGGTGTTAAAGAATGATCTAATTTCATCTTTTACATGTCACTGTCCAGTTTCCCCAGCACCATTTGTTGAAGAGTCTGTCTTTCAAACACTGTGCATTTTTTTTTATAAAACATTGTGTATTCTTGTCTCCTTTGTCATAGATTAATTGACCACAGGTACATTTGTTTATTTCTGGGTTTTCTATCCTTTTCCATTGATCTATATTTTGTGCTAGTATCATACTGTTTTGATGACTGTAGCTTTGTTGTATAGCCCAAAGTCAGGGAAACTGATTCCTCTAGATATGCTTTTCTTTCTCAAGATTGCTCTGCCTTTTCAGGTTCTTTTTGTGTCTCCATATAAATTTTGATATTTCTTTGTTCTAGTTCTGTGAAAAATGCTATTGGTAATTTGATATGGATTGTGTTGAATCTGTAGATTGCCTTGGGTAGTTCAGTCATTTTGACAATATTGATTCTTCTGATTCATGAAGGTGGTATATCTTCCTATCTGTTTCTGTCTTTTTCAGTTTCTTTTATCAGCATCTTATAGTTTACAGAGTATAGGTCTTTTGTCTCTGTAGGTAGCTTTATTCCTAGGTATTTTATTCTTTTTGATGCAATGGTAAGTGGACTTTTTTTATTGAATTTCTCTTTCTGATCTTTCATTTTTAGTGTATAGAAATGCAACAGATTTCTGTGTATGAGTTCTAGTAGTTTTCTGGGGGCATCTTTAGGATCTTCTGTGTATAGTATCATGTCATCTGCAAACAGTGACAGTTTAACTTCTTTTCCAATTTGGATTCCCTTTACTTCATTTTCTTGTCTGATTGCTACCAGCTAGAATTTCCAAAACTATGTTGCCAAAAGTGGCAAGAGTGGACATCCTTGTCTTGTTCCTGATCTTAGAGGAAATGCTTTCAGTTTTTCACCATTGAGTATGATGTTAGCAGTAGGTTTGTCATATATGGCCTTTATTATGTTGAGGTATGTTCCCTTTGGGAAGCCCTGATGGCTCAGCAGGTAAAGAATTCACCTGCAACACAGGAGCTGCAAGAGACATAGGTTTGATCCCTGGGTCAGGAAGATCTCCTAGAAGAGGAAATTGCAGCCCACTCCACTATTCTTGCCTGAAAAATCCCATGGACAGAGTATCATGGTGGACTATTGGACTATTGCTGGAGGGTTGCAAAGAGTTGGACACGACTGAGTGACTCAGCATACGTGCATGCATGTTCCCTCTATGCCCACTTTCTGGAGAGGGTTTTTTTTTTTTTATCATAAATTAATTAAAGCTTCTGTTCTTTGTAGCTCCCACTTCTCTAGAGCTCTGCCTCATGAATCTCTAGCTTGACTTGGTATTTGTGGACTTCTGCCTCTTCAACTAAACAAGATCTCTGTGTTCTTGTGTTCAGTTTCAGGTCTCCTTACCTCCTCATGTTCTGTAATATGGCTCCAGGCAGAAAGCTGGAGTGATCAGGGATTGCCTCAGTTTTTTCCTTCTTCTCTGGTCAGTGTCTGAAATCAGTTGTTTCATATATTTTATCTTGTCTGTTTGCTTACCACAGTATGAAAGTGAAAGTGAAGCCGCTCAGTCGTGTCCGACTCTTTGTGACCCCATGGACTGTACCCTACCAGGCTCCTCTGTCCATGGGATTTCCAAGCAATAGTACTGGAGTGGATTGCCATTTCCTTCTCCAGGGGGTCTTCCCAAACCAGGGATTGAACCCTGGTCTCCCGCATTGCAGACAGACACTTTACCATCTGAGCCACTTTTATCTTGTCTGTTTGCTTATCACAGTATAGTGAGTTTCAAATCTTTAACTTCATCATAATTAGAAGTGGAAATCCTTTTTTAAGACATTTTTATGTGTGTCTCATGTAGATGTGTAATTCTGTAGAGCAAGCCAAGGTTTTCAGACTTGTTTATCCTTAATTCACTATAGGAATACATTTTACTTCTCAACAATATAAATTACAGACAATTTGTTGTATATATTTATTAAGTACATTTTATTAAGTACCTTCTTTCTGCTTGGTAGAATTCTAAGGTCGAAGAATGTAGCTGTGAACAAAACAGAAGTTCTGCCTTCATAGTGCTTTGATTCAGGGTGGTGGGGGTGTGGATGCGCCATAGAGGCAACTGACAATAAGAAGATAATTAAACTATATGGTGAATTAGATGGTGATAAGTGTTGTCAAGCAGAGAAAACAAGTATAGGTAATTGCTAGGGTGGAGATTTATTTTTAAATAGAAGGCTCACGACTCTGGAGACTGACCAGTCTTAGGATCTGCAAGGTGAATGAGCAAGCTGGTGATCCAGGAGAGATGATGGTGTATATTCTGCTCTCAAAATCAGCAGGCTCAAGGCCCAGAGAGAGCTAATGTTTCAGGTCAAGTCTGAAGGCAGGAAAAGCCAATAGTCTTAGTTTGAAGATGGCTAGGCATAAGGAATTCCCTCTTACACAAAAGTCAGCCTTTTTGTCCTAGTCATGCCTTCAACGGATTGGAAGAGGGCTTTCCACATTATGGAGAGCAATTTGCTTTACTCAGTCTTTTGATTCAAATGTTGGTCTCATCCAAAATACCCTTATAGATACACCAAGAAAATGTTTGACCAAATATCTTGGTATCTCATGGCCCAGTCAACTTAACACTTCAAATTAATCAGCACAGAAACTAACTGACTAAGTTGGCTTCACAGCTCATGAGTAGATGGTATGCACTTTTCAAGTTATTTTTATAGTTTGTAAACCTACTAGTGGGATTATATCATCATAATGTTCCTGCATTTGAATATGGTTTTTCTATTTGTACTCTCAGTTCGTGATAAGTTTGGTTTAATAGAAATTCCAAGAGTTGTTTTCCCCATGCTCCAGCGACGTACATTTTCTACCCTGGACTTAGCCTCCCCTTTCCTAGTGTGTCTATCTTCCTTTATGTAATGATTATTCTGTCTTGGTCTTGTTCAAGAAAAGAAGTGCTATTACCTCTGAGGGACATTATCTCTTGAGTATCATCATGATCTCCTCTTCCCCCCAATAAAAGCCTGTCTTTTGCCCATAGTCAGAGTTGTTACAGATCTGGATACAGGATAGGTTATGCTTAGAAATCTTTCACAAATCAGTGTATGGTTTAACAGCAAGTTAGATAAAATTCCAAACTGAAGGATTTTTTTAAAATAAAGATTGGAGAAATAAAATGATTTTTTAAAAAACTGAACAGAGGCCAAAAAATAGTATTCAAGGTATAAAATTTCAGTTAAATTTTAGATGGATAAGAAAGTGGAAATTGGATTGAGAAAATATTCTGAAAGATAATAACTTAGGAGACCTCTGAACCTCAAATAATAAATATAAGAAAACAGTCTAGTTAAGTCATGGGGAAATTTCTGAGAATTAAAAGATACAGAGAGATAGATAAATTGATAATAAAATGTACAATCTAAAAGATATAAGAGAAAAATAAGGCATAATTTTTAAAGTAGCAATGGTTATGCTAACAACTGACTTCTTAGTATAAGCAATGGGCCATAAAATAATTGAATGAAGTAGTAAGTTTTGTAAAAGGAAATAATTATCAACTAGAACTCTACAACCAGTAAAAATAGCTTTATAGAGTAATGACCAAATGCATCTTTAGATAACAAATACTAAGACAGCAGAACCAAGCTAAAATAAATTTTACCTTTTTTTGGCCATAGGAAAATGTACCAAAAAACAAGCTTGGAGTTCCATGAAGGAAGTAAATACAACACAAAGAATAAACTTGTGGGTAAGCACAAATAATTGTTAACTGGATAATATAACAAGTTAATATGGAATTTAACTACAAATAACTTGAGTAAAAGCAATGGCAAATGACTTAAAAGGAATATATTGAATTAATTTTTTAAAGAAACTTTGTTATGTGGGTAGAAGGTATAAGTAAGTACCTATGAACCTTAGACTTTGGTATGTCAGGAATGTGTTATATCTCCTGTAAAAATATGGAACCTCAAAAATTAAATATGGAATGTCAAAAATAAATATGGAACATTCAGGGTTAAGAAGTAAAGTTGGGAAAAAATCTAAAAGAATGTATTACAGAAGAAAAAAAGAAGGGAATGGATAGGATAGATAAACTTAATAGAAAGTACTGATAGAATAGATTGAATTTTAAATATACCAATATTAGTTATGTTAAATGTAAATTGATAGTTATCTAATAGAGTATAGAATTTGATAAATAGATTTAAAAATAATATATACATTTTATTTACAATAGACATAAAAACAGTTATATAGAATGAGTGAAATCAGAAGTCTGGAAAACACTTTACAAACACACCAATAGAAAATTAAAGTAAAATTATCTCTATTCACAGATGACATGATCTTCTAATATAGAAAAACTTAAAGTAATTCACTGAAAACCAATCAGAACTAATGAACCAGTTCAGCAAGTTTTCATGATACATCAATATATGAAAACTCAATTGTATTTTTATACATTTGCAATTAACAACTCAAAAAGGAAAATTTAAAAAGCCATTCTATTAGTATGTCGGTGGAGAGGTAATGAGATTACAAGGACTTTACAACCAAATGTTGCTATTTTGACACTGAATCTACTATAGTCAAGTATTTTTTTTAATCATATCTATTTGTCAGCCAAACAGATGCTCTACTGTACTTCAATTGAAATAAAAAATGATATCATATTAATTAAAAAAAAGTTCACTCAGCTACCACTGTAAAAAAAAAAAAGCCATTCTATTTATATAACATCTAGAAGAATAAAATACTTAGGAATAAACTTGACAAAAGAACTGCAAAACTCATACTTTGAAAAATACAAAACATTGTTGAAAGTTTGAAATGACCTTTGAGTATCTGGACATAGGTCACATTCATAGGTCAGAAGGATATAATAAAGATTACAGTTGAAATAAAATAGAAAACAAGACAAAATGTAAGAAAGGTTAGTTCTTTGAAAAGATCAGCAAAATGGGCAGGTCTTCAGCTAGATTGACTTTTTAAAAAGAACTCATATTACTCATATAACATCAGAAATGAAACTGGGGATATTGCTAATAAATTACAGAAATGAAAGGATTATACAGGAGAAGTATCAGCAGTTTCATGCCAACAATCTAAATGACCTAGATCAAATGGGCAAACTGATGGATACGTGCAAAACCAAAACTGATTAAAGAATAAATAGAAAGTCTGAATGGATCTGTAGCTACTAAAACAAATTAAGTCAATAATCGAAAGCCTCCCAATAAAGAAAACCCAAGATTAGATGGCTTCACTGTTGAATTCTACCAATGTTTCAGAGGGGAAAATGACTATTTGAAAAAGATGAACTGTGAAAGTAATAAGTTGGGGGAAGAAGAGAATTGGAATGCTGGTGCATTGCTGATAGAATTGTAAAATAGTACAGATGTTTTGGAAACCAATATGCTATTTCCTCAAAAAATGAAATGACTGGTACCATATTATGCATCTGTTACACTTCTAGGTATACACCCAAAAGAACTAAAAGCAGGGACTCAGACACTTGCACATCACTGTTCATAACCATGTTATTGACAACAACCAAACGGTTGCAACCCATTGACAGATAAATGAATAAACAAAATAGGGTATATACATATAGTGGAATGTTATTCAGACTTTCAAAGGATGAAAATCTGACACATGCCACAACATTGATAAATCTTGAAAACATTTTGCTAAGTGAGATAAACTAGGCACAAAATACCAAAATTGTATGATTCTATCTATACGAAATACCTAAAATAAGAAAATTCATAGAGAGAATAGAATAAATGTTCTTAGGAGTTGGGGGGATGGGGGAATTGGGAGTTATTGTTTAATGGGTACAGAGTTAATATTTTGATGATACAAAGTTCTGAAAATTGATATTTGTGATGGTTGCACAACACTCTGTACTGAAAATCTGTATGATTAAATATGGTTAAAATGCTAAATCTAATGTTACATGTATTTTACCATAATGAAACAAAAAGAAACAATCAGAACAACGTCAGAAAATAGACTAAATAACTAACCCTAACCCTAACCCCAACCCTAACCCTTGATGTCCTCTGGTGTCCTTGGGGCTTTGATTCCTTGTAGCCCTGAGTGTTGGCTGAATCCATGGATGTGAAACCCAGGGATATGGTGGGCCAACTGTAGTTTTCTATACTTGATTTGAAACCGTTACCAATTGACTATGAGCAAACACTAAGAAAATGGTACAAAAAAGTGGTTTTTTTTTTTTTGTTTGTTTGTTTTTTTGCCAAAGGTCACCTTTCAACACGATCTATTCTGAGGTGCATCCTTTAGAATTATTCTGAATCACTTCTCAGCCTTTTGGCTAAGATCAAGTGTAGAATTATTGTGAGAATTCTCAGAGGTTTTAAACACTGTTGTCCCCAGTGACACTATTAACTTTCCCTCCTTTCCTGTCACATTCTCGTCATTCCCTCGATTTCCCCAAGATGACCTCCAAAATAAACTACACCTAACTCCTGGCCTCAACCTGTGCTTTTATGGGGAATCCAGCAATGTGGGAGACCTGAGTTTGATCCCTGGGTTGGGAAGATCCCCTGGAGGAGGGAATGGCAACCCATTCCAGAATTCTTGCCTGGAGAATCCCCTTGGACAGAAGGGCCTTGTGGGCTACAGTCCCTGGGGTTGCAAAGAGTCAGACACAAATGAGCAACTACACACAGCACAGAGCAGTACTGTTGAGTCCAAAAGTGACTCTAGAAATGAGTCTTCACTTTTGGAATCTAGAACTTGTTGTTGTTCAGTCAACTCAGTCATGTTCAACTCTTCACAACCCATAAACTGCAGGACACCAGGCTTTCCTCTCCTTCACTGTCTCTCAAAGTTTGCTAAGATTCATGTCCATTGAGTTGGTGATGCTATCTAATCATCTCATCCTCTGCTGGCCTCTTCTCTTTTTGCTTTCAATGTTTCCCAGCATTAGGGCCTTTTCCAATGAGTCAGCTCTTCATGTCAGATGGCCAAAGTTTTGGACCTTCAGCTTTAGCATCAGTCCTTCCAATGGATATTCAGGGTTGATTTCCTTTAGGATTGACTGCTTTGATCTCCTTGCAGTCCAAGGGACTCTTAAGAATCTTCTCCAGCACCACAGTTTGAAGGCATCAGTTCTTTGGTGCTCAGCCTTCTTTATGGTCCAACTCTCACATCCATATAGTAGGTTACTTATTAATAAAATAACATTCAAGGTCACATTGCTAATGGTAAGTGGTATG
This sequence comes from Aepyceros melampus, assembly GCA_006408695.1. NCBI lineage: Eukaryota > Metazoa > Chordata > Mammalia > Artiodactyla > Bovidae > Aepyceros > Aepyceros melampus. The sequence continues at coordinate 321,219 of SJXQ01006511.1, forward strand.
AGGATGATCCTTGTTATTCTATAATATCATACTTAATATGTGATATTATAATATCACATTTAATATCACATACCACATTTATTCTTACATGTGGTAGATTAGGATGAGTAAGGGTAGATGTTTTCTGCAGTAGCTCTATCTCTTAAACAAGATGGGGCAATGGTAAGTTTATGAGTTGTGGAGTTGCTGACTTTTCTGCCTTAGAAGCCTTGAAGACAGGTTCAAGTTAGCTGATTATCTATACAAGACACACAATGAAGGATAATAGACCTCTGTAAAAGCATTCAAAATATCCGTTTATCCTGAGATAGAAGCCAAGTCCTGTAAATCATGCCTGGTGTATAATTGATATTCTGCAGGATAGCAGTATTGCAAAGACAGTTATAGTGGTGTAGGTCTGGTAGATTTCTTGTACAAAATTCAGAAGTCTCATAAAGGAGTGGAAAATTGAGACCTAGAATGGGGAAATTTGTAGCAATACACTTGAGACTTTTGAAACCATAGGTTTCTTTAAACTTTCAGGCAGGCAGAAGTGATTTCTCTTTGAAAGGGAGGAACAATTTCCTTAGAGACTGCAGATACTGAACATGGTACAAATCCCTTTCAAGATGATTCTCGGCCTTCTCAAAATCTACTCTACTTATTGCCTCTATTAATGTTTAATGTAATTATTGATATGATTAATTTGGTCCTATAATTTTATTTGTTTCTGTTTGATGTGTCTGTATTTTATTTTTTGTTGTTGTTCTCTGGCCTCTTGCCTTTTTTTTCCTGTTGAATTTGCTACAAATTAAAAAAAAAAACCAAAACTATAGCTGAACCACAGAGTTGTGTTAATTTCAAAGTGTATATACACACATATATACACACACACACATATACATACACACACATATATATATTCTCTTTTTAATATTCTTTCCCATTATGATTTATCATAGGATATTAAATAGTTTACTATGCTCTACAGTAGGACCTTGTTGTTTATCCATTCTATATATAAAAGCTTACATCTGCTAACCTCAACCTCCCACTCCATCCCTTCCCCATGCCCCTCCCTGTTGGTAGCCACAAGTCTGTTCTCTATGTCCCTGGTTCTGTTTGTGTTTCATAGATAGGTTCAATTGTGTCATAATTCAGATCCTAACTTTTTTTTTTGTCCAGTCGCTCAGTTGTGTCTGACTCTGTGACCCCATAGACTGCAGCATACCAGGATTACTGGTCCTTCACTATTTCCCTGAGTTTGCTCAAACTCATGTCCATTGAGTCCATGATGCTGTCTAACCGTCTCATCCTCTGCTGGCCTCTTCTCTTTTTGTCTTCAATCTTTCCCAGCATCAGGATCTTTTCCAATGAGTTGGTTCTGTGCATCAGGTGGCCAAAGTATTGGAGCTTCAGCTTTAGCATCAGTCCTGCTATTGAATATTCACATTGATTTCCTTTAGGACTGACTGGTTTGATCTCCTTGCAGTCCAAGGGACTCTTAAAATTAAGTCTCCTCCAATGCCACAGTTCAAAAACATCAATGGTTCAGCACTCGCCTTATTTATGGTCCAAATCTCACATCCAAACATGAGCACTGGAAATACCATAGCTTTGAGTATACAGACCTTTGTCAGCAAAGTGATGTCTCTGCTTTTTAATATACTAAGTTCTTCATAGCTTTTCTTCCAAGGAATAAGCATCTTTTAATTTCATGGCTGCAGTCACCTACTGAGTGATTTTGGAGTCCCCCAAAATAAAGTCTCTCACTGTTTCCTTTTTCCCCAATTTATTTTCCATGAAGTGATGGGACTGGATGCCATGATCTTAGTTTTCTGAATGTTGAGTTTTAAGCCAACTTTTTCACTTTCCTCTTTCACCTTCATCAAGAGGCTCTTTAGTTCCTCTTCACTTTCTGCCATTAGGGTGGTATCATTTGCATATCTGAGGTTATTGATATTTCTCCCAGCAATCTTGTTTCCAGCTTGTGCTTCATCCAGGCCAGCATTTCGCATGATGTACTCTGAATATAAGTTAAATAAGCAGGGTGACAATATATGCTTGGATGTACGGCTTTCCCAATTAAGTGATATCATGTGGTATTTCTATTTCTCTTGTCTCATTTACTTAGTATGATAATCTCTATTTGCATCCATATTGCTGAAAATGGCATCATTTCATTCTTTTTTATGGCTGAATCATATTCCATTGTCTATATATACCATTGCTTATTTAACTTCTATGCAGAGTACATCATCCAAAATGCTGGGCTGGATAAAGCACAAACTTCTATGTATTGTCTCTATGTACCACTGCTTATTTAACACCTATGCAGAGTACATCATGCGAAATGCTAGCCTGGATGAAGCAGAAGCTGGAATCAAGATTGCCGGGAGAAATATCAATAACTTAAGATACGTAGATGACACCACTCTTATGGCAGAAAGTGAAGAACTAAAGAGCCTCTTGATGAAGGTGAAAGAGGAGAGTGAAAAAGTTGGCTTAAAATTCAACATTCAGAAAACTAATGGTCCCATCGCTTCTTGACAAATAGATAGAGAAACAATGGAAACAGTGACGATTTTATTTTCTTGGGCTCCAAAATCACTGCAGGTGGTGACTGCAGGCATGATATTAAAAGATGCTTGCTCCTTGGAAGAAAAGTTATGACCAACCTAGACAGCATATTAAAAAGCAAAGACATTACTTTGCCAACAAACATCCATCTAGTCAATGCTATAGTCTTTCCACTAGTCATGTATAGATGTGAGAGTTGGACTATAAAGAAAGCTGAGCATCGAAGAATTAATGCTTTTGAACTGTGGTGTTGGAAAAAACCCTTGAGAGTCTCTTAACTGCAAGGAGATGAAACCAGTCTATCCTAAAGCAAATCAGTCCTGAATATTCATTAGAAGGACTGATGCTGAAGCTGAAACTCCAATACTTTGGCCACCTGATGTGAAGAACTGACTCATTGGAAAAGACTCTGATGCTGGGAAAGATTGAAGGCAGGAGGAGAAAGGGATGACAGAAGATGAGATGGTTGGATGGCATCACCGATGCAATGGACATGAGCTTGAGCAAGCTCTCGGAATTGGTGATGGACAGGGAGGCCTGGCATGCTGCAGTCCATGGGGTTGCAAAGAGTTGGACATGACTGAGTGACTGAACTGAAGTAAACTGAACAGATATATACCACATTTTCTTTATCCATTCACTTGTCGATGGACGCTTAGGTCATGGCTATTGTGTCTTGGCTATTGTGAATAGTGCTGCTATGAACATAGGGTGAATATAGGGGTGCATTTTTCTGTTTGAATTTTTCCTAGCTTTATGCCCAGGAGTGGGACTGCTGTATCATATGGTAATTCTATTTTTACTCTTCTGAGGAACCTCCATGCCATTCTCCACAGTGGCTACACCAGCTTACATTCCCACCAACAGTTTAGTAAGGTTCCCTTTTCTCTACACCCTCTCCAGTATTTGTTATTTGTAGATTTCTTAATGATGACCATTCTGACTGCTGGTACCTCATTCTAGTTTTTACTTGCATATCTATAGGAAATACATGGGGAAAGTGTCAGACTTTATTTTGGGGGTCCCAAAATCACTGCAGATGGTGATTGCAGCCATGAAATTAAAAGACATTTACTCCTTGGAAGGAAAGTCATGACCAACCTAGATAGCATATTAAAAATCAGAGACATTACTTTGCCAACAAAGTTCTGTCTAGTCAAGGCTATGGTTTCTCTAGTGGTCATGTATGGATGTGAGAGTTGGACTGTGAAGAAAGCTGAGCACAGAAGAATTGATGCTTTTGAGCTGTGGTGTTGGAGAAGACTCCTGAGAGTCCCTTGGACTGCAAGGAGATCCAACCAGTCCATTCTGAAGGAGATCAGCCCTGGGATTTCTTTGGAAAGAATGATGCTAAAGCTGAAACTCCAGTACTATGGCCACCTCATGTGAAGAGTTGACTCATTGGAAAAGACCCTGATGCTGGGAGGGATTGGGGGCAGGAGGAGAAGGGGATGACAGAAGATGAGATGGCTGGATGGCATCACCGACTCGATGGACGTGAGTCTGAGTGAACTGCGGGAGTTGGTGATGGACAGGGAGGCCTGGCGTGCTGCGATTCATGGAGTCACAGAGTTGGACACGACTGAGCAACTGAACTGAACTGAACTGAATAATTAATGATGTTGAACATCTTCTCATATGTCTATTGGCCATCTGTATGGCTTCTTTGGAGAAATGTCTCTTTGGATTTTCTGCCCATTTTTCAGTTGGGTTTGTTTTTGTTGTTGTTAAGTTTTATGAGCTGTTTGTATTAATATATTTTAGAAATTAAGCCCTTGTTGGTCACATAATTTGCAAATATTTTTTCCCCCATCCTTAGGTTGTCTTTTCATTTTGCTCATGGTTTCTTTCCCTGTTAAATTTGAATACTCTAAAATTCCACTTTATCTATTGAATGTTTATGTATATCTCTTTTCAGCTTAGTTCAATTCAGTCACTCAGTCATATCCGACTCTTTGTGACCCCATGAACCACAGCATGCCAGGCTTCCCTGTCCATCACCAACTCCCAGTCTGCCCAAATCCATGTCCATTGAGTCAGTGATGCTGAAGTGATCCAACCATCTTATCCTCTGAAGTCTCCTTCTCCTCATGCCCTCAATCTTTCCCAGCATCAGGGTCTTTTCAAATGAGTCAGCTCTTTGCATCAGGTGGCCAAAATATTGGAGTTTTCAGCTTCAACATCAGTCCTTCCAATGAACACCCAGGACTGATCTCCTTTAGAATGGACTGGTTGGATCTCCTTTCAGTCCAAGGTACTCTCAAGAGTCTTCTCCAACACCACAGTTCAAAAGCATCAATTCTTCAGCGCTCAGCCTTTTTCACAGTCCAACTCTCACATCCATACATGACTACTGGAAAAACCATAGCTTTGAGTATACAGACCTTTGTCAGCAAAGTGATGTCTCTGCTTTTTAATATGCTGTCTAGGTTGGTCATAACTTTCCTTCCAAGGATTAAGCATCTTTTAATTTCATGGCTACAATCACCATCTGCAGTGATTTTTGAGCCCAGAAAAATAAAGTCAGCCACTGTTTCCACTGTTTCCCCATCTATTTCCCATGAAGTGATGGGACTGGATGCCATGATCTTCATTTTCTGAATGTTGAGGTTTAAGCCAACTTTTTCACTCTCCTCTTTCACTTCCATCAAGAGGCTCTTTAGTTCTTCTTCACTTTAGTTCTTCTTCACTTTCTGCTGTAAGGGTGGTGTCATCTACATATCTGAGGTTATTGATTTCTCCTGGCAATCTTGATTCCAGCTTGTGCTTCCTCCAGCCCAGTGTTTCTCATGATGTACTCTGCATATAATTTAAATAAGCAGGGTGACAGTATACAGCCTTGACTTAATCCTTTTCCTATTTGGAACCAGTCTGTTGTTCCATGTATCTCTTTTGCATTATGTATATAGTAATTTCTCTATCAGTTACAATATATATAAACTTTTCACCGTCTATTTAGAGTTAATAATGTACCATTTCTCATAAAATATAGAAACCGTGAAAATACAAAAGTCCATTTCCAGCTACCAGGTACTGTTCATTTTGTTATTGTTGTCATACCTACATTAAAGCTCAAAATGAGAGGTGAGTTTCTTTTAGTTCTGGTTGTTATAGACTGAATGTTTGTCCCCACTCTCAAATTTATTTGTTGAAACCCTACCCCAAGTGTGATGGTGTTAGCAAGTGGGACCTTTGGGAATTAATCAGCATTAGATGAGTTTATGAGGATGGAGCCTCCTATTGTACCTCCTAGGTACAATGGGATTAGTACCTTTTAAGAGTCACCAGAGAGCTTGCTCTCTTTTCTCTGGTCTCTGCTACATGAGGATATAATGACAAGTGTGTGGTTTTTTCCCAGAATCAGGCTCTCTTCAGAACTCTACTATGCTGATACCCTAATCTCAAGCTTCCAGTCTCTGGAACTGTGAGAAATGTTTCTGCTGTTTATAAGCTCCCCAGGATATGATACAACTCACTACATTATTCCTAGTATGCTGCTAAGTCACTTCAGTCGTGTCCGACTCTGTGTGACCCCATAGACGGTAGCCCACCAGGCTCCCCCGTCCCTGAGATTCTCCAGGCAAGAACACTGGAGTGGGTTGCCATTTCCTTCTCCAATGCATGAAAGTGAAAAGTGAAAGGGAAGTCGCTGAGTCGTGTCCGACCCTCAGCGACCCCACGGACTGCAGCCTTCCAGGCTCCTCCGTCCATGGGATTTTCCAGGCAGGAGTACTGGAGTGGGGTGCCATCGCCTTCTCCGATTCCTAGTATATGATACCTTATATATGGTACATTTCTCATGTTCACAACTGGAGAAGGAAATGGCAACCCACTCCAGTATTCTTGCCTAGAGAATCCTGTGGACAGAAGAGCCTGGTGGGCTGCTGTCCATAGCGTCACACAGAGTTGAACACGACTGAAGAGACTTAGTGTGCATGCATGCATTGGAGAAGGAAATGACAACCCACTCCAGTGGTCTTGCCTGGAGAATTCCAAGGGCAGAGGAGCTTGGTGGGCTGCCACCTATGGGGTTGCACAGAGTCGGACACGACTAAAGCGACTTAGAAGCAAGAAAAAAATCTGAACAAGCTTGAAATATCAACAATTTTTTTTTAGGTCAGTCAGAATATTGAAGCCACATGACAGAAGCCCAGGAGGAGAAGCCCACAACTGGAGCCAGTGCTTTACAGCAACATTCCTATAATTAATGAATTATAGGCTAAGTTGAGAGTTAAAAATTCCGAGGGGAGGCAGTCTTTGATCAGTTTGTCCTCCAAGAACATGACCAAATTCTCACTGTGAAAATCATGGAAAAATCCTTTAGTGCTTCTGGCAGGGAGAAGGGAAAAGTAACCATTTAAAATATGCCTTTAGGGCAAACCATTTTCTCCTTAACAAGGCCTGACCTCAAGATAAACTGTTAAGCCAGAGCCTAACCTGAGAGGAGACTCATCCCGGACTCCTCTAAACTTACCATCTTACCTAAGTGTGGCAAGAGAGAACAAAATTGAGCAATACTTATTAAGGTAACATCATAGGCACACATGCTCACTAAAAGACTGAGACCTAATCATAGAACTATAAACACCTCCTTCCTCTCATACCTTATCAATGTATCAATTAGCTTCCTATAGAATACCAAGAAACTGAAAGAACTAAAAGCTAAAAGAAGCTAAAATACTAACAGCTGAAAGAACTGCAAGCCTAAGATCTTATTTAAGAAGGAGTCTCTAAGGAAACATGAGGACAACAGAAGAGAGAGACAAAAAGACACTAGAGGGAATTTTAGCCTCTGATGCACAGCTATAACAAACAGTAAACAGAGCCTACCTCGTAGCCACATAAAATCAAACCTCACATTAAAAGCTTATTACATCAGTTCCTTTAAATGAATACAAAATTTCTTGCTTTTAAGCAAAAAATTACAAAGCACGCTAAAAGGAAAGAAAAAAGGTTCAAAAGGCAAAGCATGTTTCAGAACATGGTTCAGATATGGAAGAGATTTTGGACAGAAATTTAAAATAATTATGAGTAATATATTAAGAGCTCTGTGGAAAAAGTGGACAGCATGTAATAACAGAAGCAAAGGAATGGAAATGATAAAGAATAGAAGGAAATGCTAGAAATCAAAATCACTCAATAAGAATGAAGGTAGTATGCTGAGCATATCAGGGAAAGAATCTGTGATCTCAGTGATGTCAATAGAAACTTGCCACAGTGAAGATTAGAAAAAGGATAATAAAAAGAATAAAGGAACACAATTTTGAAGAACTGTGGAATAGTTACAAAAGTTAACACATTTTAATGGGAATATCAAAAGGAGAAGAATGAGAGAAAGAATTATAAAACCACAGATCCAGGAAGCTCAGGGAATACTAAGCAGGATAAATATGGGGGGAAAAAATCTACATATAGGTATCTTATATTCAAACTACAGAAAAATAAAAGGTAAAGAAGAAATCATGAACAAAGCTAGAGAAAAATATAGCATAGCTATACAGGAGTAGGGATAAAAATTACATTGTTCTCTTCAAAAACTATGCCTGTGAGAGTGGAGCAAAATATTTAAAGATTTAAATATTTTAAAAAATCTAGATTTCTATATCCAGTGAAACTGTCCTTCAAAAGTAAATAAGAAATAAAAACTTTCTCAAGTAATCAAAATTGAAGGCATTTTTCACCAGTAAACCTTGTAAAACATGTTATTAGGATTCTTAAGAGAGAAGGAAAATGGTATTAGAAAGCTCTACCTGTGTAAAGAAAGGAAGATATGAAAAGGAATTATTAAAGGCCAAATAATGTCTTCCATGTTTCTTATTCTTAATTAATTTAACAAATAACAATTTGTTCAACTTAATACTAGTACCAGTAGTCTCAGTAATTATAGATTTGTGTAAATGAAATGAATGGCTGCAATATTATAAAGGGCTGGAGAGATGAATTGAGAATACTTTGTTATAAGGTGCCTGCACCACCTGTGAAGTGATACAGTGTTGTCTGAAAGTGGACTTGAATTAGTTGTACGTGTATATTTCAAATTCCAGGACAACGAGTATACAAATTTTCAAGAAGTATCTCAAGAGATAGAGAACACAAGTCAAGAGTGGGAGAACATATTTGTAAAAGGCATGTCTATAAAGGACTGTTATCCAAAATATACAAAGAACTCTTAAAACTCAAGAATAAGAAATGAAGAAACCCTATTTAAAAATTGGCAAAAGACCTGTATAGATACCTCACTAAAGGAGACATAAAGATGGCAGATAGCCGTATGAAAAGACATTCAACAAATGTATCATAAGGGAATTGTAAATTCAAACTGTTCTCAAACTACTCTGGACATCTATTAGAATGGCCATAATTCAAAACATTGACAACAAACTCTGGCAAGGATGTCAAGCAACAAGAATTCTTCTTCATTACTAAAAGCTTTAGCTTATCGTGGGATCCCGGATGAGCCCCCAAGATGGCAGTTTTATGCTTAGCCCCCATGATGATAGCTTACACCTTGTCTTGGGATCCTGAGTGAGCCCCAAGATGATAGGTAAAAACTTACAGTGTTCCACCACATTTGTTGCCTCCAAAGGAGAAGATTTAACTCTGGGACCAAAGACAGTCTCAGTCACTCAGAGCTTTATGTATTATAAATTTTGTTAAAGTGATAATGGCAGAAAAAAGCTTCTTACATAGACATCAGATGGGGGTAGAAAGATGATCTGCCTTGCTAGTTTTAAGCAGGAAATTATATACTTTCCTGCCAGCTGCTGAGAATAGAAAAAAAATATCTCAAGGCTTTGAAAATTTTGCCCAGACCATTTCCCATAACATACATCCTGGGATGACATCAGCACAAGACTAGCCAGAAGGAACGGTTAACCCAGAGCTCAAGGCTGTGGACCCAGACCTTCTCCCATAACACACATTCTGAGCTCAAAAAAGGTATGTCCTTGAACAAGACTTACTGCTGCCTACAAGGCCTATGTGTCTAAGGCAAAAGAATGTGAGAAAGAAAGATGTTCACCTCCTCCTAAAAGGGGCCTTAGGCTTGGATACCTTATAAGGTGTCTAAGTTAACCCTCTCCTTACTAGTGGGAATCCAATGTGGTATAACTTTGGAAGATATTTTGGTAGTTTATTACAAAGCTAAATATACTTCTTTACTATATAATCCAGCCATTGTGATCCTTAGTATTTCCCCAATGGTGCTGAAAAACATATGCTTACTCAAAAACTAGCACACAGATGTTTATAATAGCTTTATTCATAATTTCCAAAACTTGGAAGCACCAAAATGTCCTTCAACAAGAAAAACTGAATATCCCAATCCTGGTATATCCGGACAATGGATTTCGTTCACTGCTTAAAATGGGGGGTCGGGGGGGGAGGGTGCCAAGTCATAAAAAGACATGGAGGGACTCTAAATGCATAATACTAAGTGAAAGAACCCAATAGACTAAACATTGTGTGATTCCAACTATATAAAATTCTGGAAAATGCAAAACTGTGGAAAACATAGAAAAATGAGTGGTTGCCACAGATTGAAGCAGAGGGCTGAATACGTGGAGTACAGAGGATGTTTAGGGAAGTTAAACTATTCTATATAATGTAATGGTGGATACATTTCATTATACATTTGTCAAAATCCACAGAAGGTACAACACCAGTAGTGAACCCTAATATAAACTAGACTTTGGTTAATAATGATTTCTGTATGAATTGTAACGATTACACCACTCTGTGCAGATGGAAGCTGGAAATGTTGATGGTGAGGGAGGCGGTATATACGTAGAGGCAGGTAATATATTGGAAATCTTCATATTCAATTGTGCTGTTTACCTAAATGTGCTCTTAAAAAGTCTATAAATTATAAAAAAAGTTATGAAATCAATAAAAATATAAGTGTAACTGATATGCAAAGAGAGGAGAGAAAATGGAATAATATAAAATACTCAAAACCAGAGAAAGCATAAAAGAGTTGAAGACAAGAGAAAGAATAGGGTAAAAAATGGAAAACATTCAAAAATGTGGTGACTATTACTTCAACTATATCAACAATAAATTTAAATGTGGATGACCTAAATACACCAATGAGAAAAGACTATCAGAGTGGATAATGAAAGCAAGACTCAACTAAATGTTTTCTATAGAAAGCCCACTTTTAAGCAGTGGAGAAAGATAACCATGCTAACACTAATCATAAAAAAGCTAAAGTAGCTATATTAATTGTAGATATCAACACTCCTCTATTAGTAGTTAATAGTTTCAATAATCAAAAAATCAGTAAAGCTACAGTTAATATAACTATCTAATTGACATTTGTAGAATACTTCATCTAACAGCAGCAGAATACACATTCTTCTCAAGCTTGTGTAGATCACACTCTGGGCCATTAAAATGTACCTTAACAAATTTAAAGGAATAGATGTCAAAGTATGCTCTCAGAACATGGAATAAAACTAGATATCAATAACACAGATAGCTATAAAATTCTAAAATAGTTTGTGATTAAATAACACACTTCTGAGTAATACATGGATTAAATCTCATAAGAAAATTTTAAATATTTTTAACTAAATGAAAATATGACCTATCAAAATTATAGGATAAACCCAGTACAATGTCATGTTTTTTGCTTTAAACAGTTATTTGTATCTTCAAGAAATTAAGAGAAAAACTGTCCTTTAATACTTATCCAATTATTTACATTTCTGGTGCTCTTCATTTGTTTTTAAAAATTCTGAGTTTTTTTTTTTCAGGTATCATTTTCTTTCATCTGTATGAATTTCATTTAGCATTTCTTACACTTTAAGCCTGGTATATAGGAGTTCTCTTTGTTTTCCATTATCTGAAAATGTCTGCTTTTAGCTTTCATTGTTTAAGGATACTTCTGCTGGATTGACTTTTTTTTTTTTCCTTAAAAGATGTTGCTTCCCTGTTTTCTGCCTGTGGTTTCTGGTGAGAGTTCTTTGATTATTCAGATTGTTGCTCCCCTGAGTGTAATATGTCTTGGATATTTTAAATATTTTCTTTTTATTCATGTTTTTGGAAGTTTGACTCTCAAATATCTAGACTTGAGTTTCTTCATATTTATCCCATATGGAATTAAATATTGTTTTTTTATATTTCTCTATTTCTAGATGCAAATTTTGCATGTTAGACTTTTGGATGTCACACAGGTCTAGTATTCTATTTATTTTTTTAGTGTTTTTTTTCCTACCTCTTCTGTAAATACTTCATTTTATTTTTTTCCTCTCCAAAATCACTGATGCTTTGCTTTTCCATTTTGTTCCTGCTAGTAAATCCATCGAATGAATTTTTTATTTCTGATTTTGTGTTTTTCAGTTCTAAAATTTCCAATTTGTACTTTTTCATCATTTCTATTTATATGCTAGAATTTATTTTTTCACTCATCATGAGCATATTGTCATTTATGTCACTGAATTAGTTATAATGGACACTTTAAAGTTCTTATCAGACAGTTCCAACACTGAGTAATCTTGATACTGGCCTATGTTGGTCATCTTTTTCCTTCAGAATGAGTTACATTATTTTTGGTTCTTCATATGTTGAGTAATTTTATAATGTATCCTGAACATTTAAAACATTATTTGTGGAGACTGTAGATTCTGTTAAATTCCTCTGGATGACTTTGTTTTAGTAGGCAATTTAACTTGGTTAGACTCAAACTGAAGACTTATCTTAGTTGCAGATCAGTCAGTTCAGATCAGTCACTCAGTCGTGTCTGACTCTTTGCGACACCATGTACTGCAGCACACCAGGCTTCCCTGTCCATCACCAACTCCTGGAGCCTACTCAAACTTATGTCCATCACGTGGGTGATGCCATCCAACCATCTCATCCTCTGTCGCCCCCTTCTCCTCTTACCTTCAATCTTTCCCAGCATCAGGGTCTTTTCCAATGAGTCAGTTCTTCACATCAGGTGGCCAAAGTATTGGAGTTTCAGCTTCAGTATCAGTCCTTCCAATGAATATTCAGGACTGATTTTTTTTTTTAGGATTGACTGGTTGGATCTTCTTGCAGTTTAAAGGACTCTCAAGAGTTTTCTCCAACACCACAATTCAAAAGCATCAATTCTTCAGTTCTCAGCTTTCTTTATAGTCCAACTTTCACATCCATACATGACTACTGGAAAAACCACAGCTCTGACTAGATGGACCTTTGTTGGCAAAGGTAATGTCTCTGCTTTTTAATATGCTATCTAGTTGGTCATATCTTTTCTTCCAAGGAGCAAGTGTCTTTTAATTTCATGGCTGTAGTCACCACCTGCAGTGATTTTGGAGCCCCCCCAAAATAAAGTCTGTCACTGTTTCCCCATCTATTTGCCATGAAGTGATGGGATTGGATGCCATGATCTTAGTTTTCTGAATGTTGAGTTTTAAGTCAACTTAAATCAGACACATCACTTTCTGTGTAATAATCAGCATCAATTTTATTTCTTAGTATTCTTAGCATTCATTCTCTAGCAAGTGAATTTTTAGTCTGTAAGACCTGTACAGTTTAAGCCGTTTTATTATTTGTCCCTAAGTCAGACATAAATAATGGATCACACATTCTGGTAATGTTCAGTCATGGTTTTATTCTTGTAGCATTTATTTGTGATTAAGAATGTAAATACATAAAATGGTCCTTTTCAGTGTGATTTTAAGGCTTACATTGGTTGGTGTCTCTTTTCACATATTTAATCTATTCATTATATAAACATAAATGTTTCTGGTGACCACTTTTGGAAATGCAGTTTTCACCTGTTGGGCATATGACTGTGTACATGTTATTAGATATTCGATAATCTCAATTTGGAATCTGTGAGGAGAAAATTCAGTCCAAGTTTCAGATCATTCAATAACAATTTCATCAGAATTTATATAATTTTAAGATACAATCACATTGTCTTTATCATCATAAACAGCTGTAGAACTTTAGTCTGAGAAATATTAAGCTTTTTCAAAGCATAGTGTATTAATCATATTTTTATGTATCTTATGATGTTTTGACATCTTACACAGCTTGCTGACCAGGGAGAGACTTTGTCTCCTAGGCCTAGCCATTTCTTAGAGATAGCAAAGGGATAGAGCCAGGCCTGGAGCATATCTTTCCTATACAAAATAATCAATCTCTCACACCAACCCAGTATTTTCTCTGCCCTAAATTATCATGAGACCATGTACCAGTCAACTACACACAAATTTATAGCCCATGGCTATCATACTCTATGAAGGAGTGTCCACAACATCTGAACTTTATAGATAAGGTAAGATCTTATCACCTGTTGGATTTCTTGAGTAGAGTATTATTTAAAAAAAAAAGTATGGATAATTCCCCCCTTCCATTGGAGTTTATTCTTTGCTACATAAGTTTCAAGGTCTGGATATAGTTGGGATGACACCATGCAGTATGAAATAGTCTAATTTAGCCAAGATTGCTTCTCTTTCATGGAAACAGGGTGGTGTTTGGGAGGTAAGTCCTTTTTAGAAACTAGACTAAATAACTGTCATAGTACTAATGATGGTAAACTTCTATGGGATAATTATGTTGCATAAGTATTACTGTGAAAGATGAGTCTAACCAACATTTGAGACCAAAAGCTTGACTTATTGCTTTTCTGTTTCAGCCATCTTTTACTGTGTAAAACACATAAAACTTAAAAGGCCTAAAATAACAACTTATTATTTCTTTATAGATAAGAGTGGGTGATTTTTCTTCTCCACTAGTTATTATCTGTAGCCTCTCATTTAGCTAGCATTTAGCCAGTGATGGGGCTAGGCTGGAAGGTCTGAAAAACTTCACTTGTATGTCCAGCACTGTGGGGGATGCACAGTGGGGTTTCATCCCCAGTAGCTTGAGTTTCTTCACAAATTGGTGATCTCAGATTAGTTGTACTTTTTCCATGTTATTAGTTTTGAGAAGTAAAATGGAAGCTGCCATACTTCCTAAAGGGGAGGCCTGACACTTCTGTAATACGCTAATAAGCCAAAACAAGTCACAAGACCAATCCCGATTCAAGAAGATGGGGAAATGAATCTGTCTCTTATGCATAGACTAGCATGAGGGAAGGAATTGATACGGTCCATCTTTGACCATCAAACTAACCAAAAGAGGCCTATATTTGTAAATCAGTCAGAAAAAGAAATGATACAAAGTTTGGGGAAATGGGGGATTCAGGGATTTGTAGACTTTCCAAAGCAGGTGTGTTGAGGGACTGACTGGCTCTTTCAAAAAGTGTAGTAGTCACTGGAGTAGGCCACAGCGACTTGCTGAATTTCCAGAGTGTGTCAGAGTGAAAGCTGTTGCTTGGCTTTCAGAAATGAGTTGTCACAACTAGCTGATTTTCATAAGCATGTGCACTAGTGAGAAAATTCTCCAGTTAATTGCTATTAGTGTCTGATCATTTGTCTCTGATCTATCAATTTTGGTGGTTACTAGTTTATGTCTTGGGGCTTATGGCCAACAAACAGTGTCTCAGGTTTTCTTCAACTTGGAGACTAGCAACATTTTACTCTTATCAGAGTATTAGTTTTTAAAAGTATTTTTATTAGTACAGGCTTTATTCTGAAAGCAGATTTGTATCAGTTATTGGACTGTCCCCAGAAAGTACTAATTTTTATTTAAGTTTTGATTGAGAGCCCCAGGGAAGTTATACAATGTATTTGTTTTCACATTGAAATAAAGAACACTAAAGAGATGGTTTCCTCTTAAAACATGTATCAAGATGGTATGCTCATGCAAGAGCTGAATGGAATACTGGTAACAGTAGTTTACCATGGAGTATTCAGAAGTTATAAAAGTACAAAGTATACATGAGATGCAAGCAATCACTAAATATACTAGGTGTTCATTAATATTAAGCATCAGATGAATCAAAATGGAAGCTGAACATCACAAAAGTCCTTTTTATTAGGAAGGGGAAATAAGATGGCAGGATTTAGATTGGAGCAGCATTTGACAATTCTATGAAGTATGGGCAATAAGGTGATTTTACTAGTTATGTAGCTGGGGGAGTTGGGTATTCTTTTTGTTGTTGTTTGGTTGCACTAGTTAAGTATGACATAAAGATGTATTTTATTATGTGATAGAAAATTAAAAAATGATACAGGGAAAACTGGCCATGGACATAGAAGAAAATATAGGAATACTGTGAGTAGGGATCAATTAATTTAGACAATGTTTATTTCATAATTTACTGCTACATTCCATCAGGGTATTTGTTTTGATGCTATGACAGTCCAGTAGCTAAAACATATCTGTGAAAAACAATTCTAATGCTTATAGTTTGTAACATATATAGATATATAATGCACATAACAAAGATATTGCAAAAAACCTCCACCTACCCACAAACTGATATATGCATAATTTCTGAAACACATACCATATAAAAAAATATACCTCTATGTTGGCTGTGATGCTTTCAGCTCTAAGAAAACTTGAGTTTGTAAGGTAACTATCTTAGGCCCTGTGGGGCATATGGTCTTTTTCAGCCTACTCAGCTCTGCTACTGTAATGTGAAGGCAGCCACAAGCAAAACAAACATTTTTTATTAGTGTTCTAACAAAAGTTGAATTTACAGACACATAAGTTTGAATATCGTATAGTTTTCACATCTCAAAATAACCTTTTTCAACCATTCAGAAAGGTCAAAAAATTGCAGGCCGTGGGCCAGATCTGAATCACTTGCAGAAAAATGTACAACCAAATCAAATCAAGGCACTGCAGCAGTGAATTGAGGGACAAATGCTGGTAGCCAACCTTTTATTTTGCAGAATAATTCAAGAAATACAAATTATTATGATAGTATCTAACATATATCTCTTCCTTTGTCTCAGACACTATTTGAAGTGCTTTAAAAATATTAACTCATTTACAACTCAAAGCAATCCTATTATCACTTTTTTATGAAAAAGGAAACTGAGGTACAGAGAGGTTAGGTGAGTGCCTCATACTAGAAACAGCTTGGGCAGTAGGAGTCAAAAGTCCATACTCTTAACCTCTATGTCATGTTGCTTCTAGTAGAAAGAAAAAGGTAGTGAAGAACATTTAGGACTCTCATACAAAATACAAATTCAGACAGCTCTGCAACTTGCTAAAACAACACTAACATAGATATTTCTTCACATAGTATTATTTTTTATTGTGCAGGGATTGTCAGCTGTTTTTAAAAATAAACTTGTTGTTGTTTAGTTGCTAAGTCATGTCCAACTCTTTTGTGAACCCGTTGACCAGAGCCCTCCAGGCCCCTCTATCCATGACATTTCCCAGGCAAGAATACAGGAATGAGTGGGTTGCCATCCCAACCAGAGACTGAACCCATATCTCCAGCATTGGCAGGAATATTCTTTACACTGAGCCACCAGGGAAGCCTTTTTCCTGTAAATGTATCCCTAGTGTAAAATTTGGCCAACCATAAGAGAGCTGCAAATTTTACAGAAACATTTCTATATTCTTTCTGAAGGATTAGTTCAGTAAAATCCATATCCATTCAGAAATAGGGGGGAAAAGATACATTATAATTTTAAAAGAATACTACACTTAAGTATACATTCTGTTAACAACAGGAGTCCCTACTGAGACTATATGAGAGATATCTTCATACACATAAAAGTTACTGAACTAATTAAGGCTACATATTTCACTATGTACAATTATGGATGGGTTCACATGCACATCAAACATCCACAATCTGTGCTCTGTAGCACATTGACATTCACACATAAGTCCTACTAAAGGACTTTTCACGTGTTAATGGTCACATTTTTCAATTTATTTGTGCTTTTTACAAAACTTCATATACCTGCCATTTGCAGGTTTCTTTAAAACAACCTTGTAATCAGATTTCTGTAACATGACTCTTAGTATAAGTAGTTTCCTGGTACATATTCTATCAGAATTGTTTAAAAGGATTCACATATTTAAAATATTTTTTAAAAAGGTTCTATACTTTATATCACTGATCTGACATTCACTGAAACATCACTTCTTGATAAATCCTTCCATGTATGTTGTAAT
Source organism: Aepyceros melampus (assembly GCA_006408695.1). Lineage (NCBI taxonomy): Eukaryota > Metazoa > Chordata > Mammalia > Artiodactyla > Bovidae > Aepyceros > Aepyceros melampus. The sequence goes on from SJXQ01006511.1 coordinate 338,799, forward strand.
CTTTATGATTATCTCCTTTTAGAATGTCCTAATGAGTCCAACTGGTATAAAAAAATTTCTGAATGCTCAGGATACTGATAGAAATTCCTCATTTATGATGGCTACCCTGACAGAAATTTCCTGATATTCATTTTTCTTACAGGATTTCTCTTGTATGGTTTAAATGTTGTACAATAAAGTATGACTTCTGAAAGAGAGGTTTCCCTCATGTTTTACCATTTGTAGTGTTTCTACCATGTATGTTGTCTAAAATTTAGTAAAAGTCTGACATATGGTGAAAATTTCTCCCTAACAGATTTTTGAATTTCTCCCATGATGAAAGAATTGGCTGAAATCTTCCCATATTGATGATATTTCATAAGGTTTTTGTCTTGTGTGAGTTATCTGATTATTCTGAAGGACAAATTCAGACAGGAGAATTCTCCAATTGATATTGTTTATAAGCGTTTCCCTTCTGTGTGTGTCTTCTGATGTGCAGTGAGTTTTGATTTTTGAAAAAATGTTTCCTTACACTCCTTACATTCATAGGGTTTCTCTCCTGTGTGTTTTCTCTCATGTATAACAAAATGTGACTTCTGGGAGAAAGATTTCCCACATTCCTTGCATTCATAGGGCTTCTCTCCAGTGTGAGTCCTTTGATGTAATCTGAGGACTGAATTCACAGAGAAAGATTTACCACATTCATTACATTCATAGGGCTTCTCCCCTGTGTGTTTTCTCTGATGTTTAGTGAGGTCTGATTTATAGTAAAAGGTTTTTCCACATTTATTACATTCAAAGGGTTTCTCCCCTGTATGAGTTCGCTGATGTACTGTTAAGGCTGACTTCTGGTAGAAGCATTTAGCACATTCCTTACATTCATAGGGTTTCTCTCCTGTGTGAGTTCGCTGATGAGTTTTGAGGTGTGAATTTCTAGAGAAGAATTTCCCACATTCCTTACATTTATAGGGTTTCTCCCCAGTATGTGTTCTCTGATGTACTGTGAGGTGTGATTTCTGGGAAAAGGACTTCCTACATTCCTTACATTCATATGGTTTCTCCCCTGTGTGTGTTTTCTGATGTACCATGAGGTATGCCTTAACATAGAAGAACTTCCCACATTCAGTACATTCAAAGGGTTTTTCTCCTGTGTGTGTTTTCTGATGTTCCATGAGGTGTGGCTTCTGGTAGAAGGATTTCTCACACTGATTACATTCGTAGGGTTTCTCTCCTGCATGAGTTCTCAAATGTCTACTGAGAGATGACAGATGGTAGAAAGTTTTCTTACACTCTTTACATTCATAGGTCTTCTCTCTGGTAGGAGTTTTTGGTTGTCTTGTGAGGTCTCCATTCTAGAGACGGATTTCTCACATTCGCTGGGTTTGTCCTTTGAATGAGTATGCTCATGTATTGTGAGGATAGACTTCTGGTAGAAGGACTTTCCACATTCATTACATTTATAGGTTTTCTCATTGGTATGAGTTTTCTGATGTTTCTTGAGTTCTCCATTCCTAGAGAGAAATTTCCAAATTTGTTAATGTGTAATACTTTGGGGTGAGGGGGTGGGGGTTGGGTCTGCTGTGTATATTTTCCAAGTAACTCTGAGAACTGATTTCTAGAGGTTTTTCCAATATTCATTAGATTCATAGGGTTTCTCCACTGTGAATATTCTATGTTGACATATACTGTGGTTTAACATTTGGTAGAAGGTATTTCACTTGCATTATATTCTCCAGGTTTCTCAACTGCCTGAACTTGACTTTGTATAATAAAGCCTCTATTATTATGTAAATAAGAAGAATCAAAAGACTGTTTCAGAGTTTTAATCTCCTTATCCTGAATTATAAAAGGTCTCTATTATGAAAGAGGGCTTTTCCATTTGGATTATGTTCTTTGGAATTTGCTTCAGTTTTCTCATTTATCATTAACTAGTGCTGTTCCACTTCCAGTACCCCTATTAAGACCCCTTCTTAAAAAGCTTCTAATCTCAAAATTGAATTCTTCAACTTGCCTTGAATTTTCAGCTTGGCTTTCCGGGCATCTTGCTCCTTGGTCATGAGTATTGCATCGGTCTTCTACAAAGGAATCCAAAATGTAATACTTTATACATCTTGACACATTATTATGGTCATAGGGTGGATTCTTAGGTTTCAGGCTATTATTCTCAAATGAAGGAGTTCTTAAGTGCAAACTTCCTCTATCTCAGTGGCTTAGAAAAAAACATATAAATAACACTAAAACCTGCTATAGCAAAGAGGGAGAGATCTAGTTATAAATTCAAGTAACTTTGACACTACAAATATGACCTTAAAAACTTAGAGGAGAAAGTGAAGACAAAAAAAAAAAAAAAACAAAAAACCCACAAAGAATAGGAAGAGAAAACAAAATGTATTCAAAGTGCTGCTGAACAAGAATGTGAGACTCATAGAGCATGATGTGAGCCCATTAAGGACAATGAATAGTAAGTAAGGTGATAAGGAAAATTAGTAGAAAACTGTGTTCACTGGAAATATCAAAGGAAAGATTACATTAGATGAAGGAGCTAAGAATAGGTCTTTACCCACTCAAACCTAGTTTACAGTGTTAGAATTTCTAGTAATTAGACTATAAACTTCCACTTTATTCCTCTTTGCCCATACCCAACAATCTAGATGTCAACACTAAAGTGACCTTCTCAGAACATCTATTTCCTCATGTTTAGAGGAAAATTCTTCTCTTTCTAGTTGGCTGGTTCAGAAAACCCAGAAACACACACATCCAAAAGGAAAGATTTTTTAAAAAAGCAGAGTACAAGCCATCCCAAAGAATGAATTTTCAGTTGTAGCACCAGAGATTTTCAATACTGCCAAATACTAGTGACTCAACACTAGTCTTATTCTGCTTTTACATCTTAGCTCCCACATCTATGCTTCAATTTTCTACATGATCTTTAAAGGGTAATTATTCAACGTCATTCTAGAATCTTTACAGACCTTCACATTTATTCATTTTTAAATGCTTGAAAAAAACGTGAGCTTATGAGTAGAGATTTGGGGTTAGAATTTCATGGCACTTGTAAGGAAAACATAAAGTTATTTGATAGGGATGTATGCAAGGTTAACTTGGGATACTCATGAAATAAGATCTTATGTATAAAAAGCATTTAAGAGAGCAGATAAAATGAAGGTTAGCACATGTTTTGGGGCCACAAGGAAAAATAAGATGCAGCAGGCAATAAAGGGCCAGACTAGTTCTTGACAGAAAATTAGGTGTATTTTGTATCAGCTCTGAAATAATATAGCTGATGAAAGGCATAATGATTTATAATCCAATTTCAGAGATTAAAGAGAGAACAGTAAATTAAAATGGGTGCTGAAAATCTAAGGCATTTTATTGTTGATGAAAGGAGGAAAAATGGTCTTGAAAATTTTATAAGGTAGATTTTATAAACACTTCAAGATTATAGCTGCATACTTTAATGGCAAGGAGTAACTGGAAATCCTAACAAAAAGACAAAATGAGAGTTTAAGTGAAACAGAAATAAATCTACTTTAAAAATGTCAGGCAAAAGAGAGAATTTTTTTTTTTTAAACAAAAAATCAACCATCTCCATTTGTCCCACACAAAAGAGGGAATTTAGATGGGGAGAACAAAAACTGGAGGTGTGATTTATGTTGGTTACATATGCAGATCAAGTATCCTCAATCATTTCCAAACGTTTAGGGCATTTAAAAAAGAGATTCTTGAAAAGAAAATTTCAAAAAGTCAAAGGCACCAATTCCAACCCCCTTATACAAGTTATACTTTCTAACTTACCAGGGTTGTTCTGACGTGGAAATTGTACCTCTAATATCCATGGTTCTTTTCCTTGCTTCAACTTGAAGATTGCATTTGGCCTATTTGCACAATAGCCTATTAATAGAAAAAATAAAATAACACAAATTACTTGGAATACAGCAACTCTGAAGGATAAAGAAGTGCAGGTTAGGATCAGAACAATGAAGGTCTCACATATATTTGGCAAATTTATTCTATTAGGGGAGTGCATGGGGACACAGACATTTTTCTGGTACCCAAAATGGATTCATCAACTTTGACCCTGAAAACAATGCTAATATTCAACTCTACAGGGGATTTACAAATTCCAGTAAGAGAGAAAGGAAATGCAAAGTACTGGATGCAAAGTTACAGATGCAGAGGATTTCCTCACCCACTGAGATGAGGTGACTGTAGTTCTCCTGCATTACTTCTCTATATAGGGTCCTCTGAGCTGTGTCCAGCAATTTCCATTCCTCCCGGGTGAATTCCACAGTAACATCCTTAAATGTTACTGGTCCCTGAAACAACATATTTCAATTCAAACTGAAGTGATCAAAATAGAGCACCATTAAAAGACACGTAAACTAGCTGTTAATGTGTTAACTTCAGGATTTACTCTGGAAGTTAAGATATACTGCTACTCTGTACCCTGTTTTACACATATATAAAATATTTGTTCAGTATATATTTACTAAGATATCACTCCATGCCTAGAACTCTGCTAGAGATACAAAGATGAATGAAAGCAACTATTCTTGTCATCAAGGAGCTTACATTCTAACAGAGAGGCAAAGATTAAATTCATAAATGCAATATGCATAGCAGGTGCTATGACAGAAGTATGTACAAGATAAAAGATGGTCAAAAAGAATGGCCAAAATGGTGGAGAAGGAAGACTCTGAGCTCACCTCCTTCCACAGGCACACTGAAATTACAACCATCTACAGAGCAACTATCTTTGAAAATGATCTGAAGAGTAGCAAGAAAGATTCCCTACAACTAAAAATATAAGGAAGGAACCACAATGACCTAGATAGGAGGGGTGGAGACACCCCTCTAGTAGTCAAGACCCACATCCCTGAGTAGGTGACCCACAAATGGAAGGCTAGTCAAAACTGTAGAGGTTCTCCCCAAGGAGTCAGAGGTCCAAGTCCCACATTGGGCTCCCCTGCTGAGGGGTCCTGCACCAGGAAGACAAATCCCCCAGAACACCTGGCTTTGTAGGCCAGTAAAACTTGAGAGCCAAAGGGCTACAGAAAACAGACACTCCACTCTAAAGGACACATGCGAAATCTCACACGGTCCAAATCATAGTATAGAGGCAGTAATCTGAAGGGAGCCTGGCTCAGACCCATTTACAGATCTTGAAGAGCCTCCTGGAGAGTCAAGAGGCAACTGGAACTTCTCTTGAAGACACAGACACTGTAGCAGCCACTTTGGAAGCTTGTTCTACCATAAGGACATTGATTCTAATTAGCACCATTTTGGAATCCTCCCTCTAGCCTATTAGTGCTGGAGGCTTACTGGCTGACCAGTGAGCCATCACCAATCCCAGTACACTTCAGGCTATTCTGCCAGCTGCATTGGGTCCCAGTCCAGGAATCCCATAGGACATGCAGCCAGCCAGACAGGGACCCAGCCTCTCCAACAGTGGGCCAGTAGCCACTGCATGAGGCAGGATCTGGCTCCCAACAGGGCTGAGGGTCAACCCTGGCTGCTAGTTTGCCCACAACAGTCAAGCCCACAATAAGGAAGGACTCATGTAGCCCATACATAAGAAGCCCTTAGAGCTTATAGCTTTGATGATCAGAGAAGCATATACTGCTGGGTTTCTCAGAACATCTCCACTTAAGATAACGTCTCTAAGATTGGGAAATGTAACCAACTTACCAAATGCATGGATATAAAAACAGAGGATTAAGCAAAATGAGACAGAGAAACATGTTCCACACAAAAGAACAAGAAAAAACCTCAGAAAAAGGACTAAATGAAGTTGAGAAAGCATTCTACCCACTAACAATATCTTTTATGAATACCTTTAACAAGTTACTAGTAAATCAAATCGAGCAAAATTTAAAAATTAGATTATAATTTACACTGAATTTGTGTTATGTATCCCAGGAATGCAAGAATGACTCAACATACTAAAGTCAATCAATTACATTAACAGAGCAAAGGGGGAAAAGTAGAAGATCAAATTCAGATGATGCAAAAAAGCGTTTGACAAAATTCAACACTTTCATGATAAAAACACTTAGTAGACTAGAAATAGAAGGAAACTCCCTCAAAATGATAATATTTTTAATCCACCTCTATCCCAGCTAACTTTATACTCAGTTGCTGCTGCTAAGTCGCTTCAGTCATGTCCGACCCTGTGCGACCCCATAGACGGCAGCCCACCAGGCTCCTCCGTTCCTGGGATTCTCCAGGCAAGAACACTGGAGTGGGTTGCCATTTCCTTCTCCAATGCATGAAAGGAAAAGTGAAAGTGAAGTCGCTCAACTGCATCCAACTCTTAGCGACCCCATGGACTGCAGCCCACCAGGCTCCTCCATCCATGGGATTTTCCAGGCAAGAGTGCTGGAGTGGGATGCCATTGCCTTCTCCAATTATACTCAGTAGTGAAAGACAAAACTACATATAGAATATCCCTAAGAATCCACAAAATAGAGCTAATAAACAAAGTCAGCACATTTCAGAATTATAAGATCAACACACAAACATCAGCTGTGTTTCTATTTACCAGTAATGAAAATCCAAAAGAGAAATTAAGACAATTCCATTTAAAGTAGCATCAAAAAGAATAAAATACCTAGGGATAAATCTACTCAAGGAGTATATAAGACTTACACACTGAAAACTGCAAAACATCACTGAAGTATTAAAGAAGACCTAAATAAAAGAAATGATAGTATGTGTTCATAGACTGTAAGACTTAATATAGTTCAAGTGATAGTACTACTCAAAGGAATTTATAGAATCAATGGAATCACTATTAAAATCTCAATGACTCCTGCAAAGAAATAGAAAAGCCAATCCTCAAATTTATCAGGAATTGCAAGGAGTCTCTAACAGTCAAACAAAATTGGGAAAGAAACAGTCAAAGGACTCCTATTTATTTAAAATCTTACCATTAAAAGATGACACAAAAAAAGAAAACTACAGGCCAATATCACTGATGAACATAGATGCAAAAATCCTTAACAAAATTCTAGCAATCAGAATCCAACAACACATTAAAAAGATCATACATCATGACCAAGTGGGCTTTATCCAGGGATGCAAGGATTCTTCAATACCTGCAAATCAATGTAATACACCACATTAACAAATTGAAAAATAAATGTCATATGATTATCTCAAAAGATGCAGAGAAGGCCTTTGACAAAATTCAATATCCATTTATGATAAAAATCCTCCAGAAAGCAGGAAGAGAAGGAACATACCTCAACATAATAAAAGCTATATATGACGAACCCACAGCAAACATTATCCTCAATGCTGAAAAACTGAAAGCATTTCCCCTAAAGTCAGGAACAAGACAAGGGTGCCCACTCTCACCACTACTATTCAACATAGTCTTGGAAGTTTTGGCCACAGCAATCAGAGCAGAAAAATAAATAAAAGGAATCCAAATTGGAAAAGAAGAAATAAAACTCTCACTGTTTGCAGATGACATGATTCTCTGCATGGAAAACCCTAAAGACTCCACCAGAAAATTACTAGAGCTAATCAATGAATATAGTAAAGTTGCAGGATATAAAATCAACACAGAGAAATCCCTTGCATTCCTATACACTAATAATGAGAAAATAGAAATTAAGGAAACTATTCCATTCACCATTGCAACAAAAAGAATAAAATACTTAGGAATATACTACCTAAAGAAACAAAAGACCTATATATAGAAAACTATAAAACACTGGTGAAAGAAATCAAAGAGGACACTAATAGATGGAGAAATATACCATGTTCATGTATCAGAAGAATCAATATAGTGAAAAAGAGTATACTACCCAAAGCAATCTATAGATTCAATGCAATCCCTATCAAGCTACCAACAGTATATTTCACAGAACTAGAACAAATAATTTCACAATTTTTATGGAAATACAAAAAACCTCTAATAGCCAAAGCAATCTTGAGAAAGAAGAATGGAACTGGAGGAATCAACCTGCCTGACTTCAGGCTCTACTATAAAGCCACAGTCATCAAGACAGTATGGTACTGGCACAAAGACAGAAATATAGATCAATGGAACAAAATAGAAAGCCCAGAGATAACTCCATGCACCTATGGACACCTTATCTTTGACAAAGGAGGCAAGAATATACAATGGAGAAAAGACCATCTCTTTAACAAGTGGTGCTGGGAAAACTGGTCAACCACTTGTAAAAGAATGAAACTAATGTTCATGGATTGGAAGAATCAACATAGTGAAAATGAGTATACTACCCAAAGCAATCTATAGATTCAACGCAATCCCTATCAAACCATCAACAGTATTTTTCACAGAGCTAGAACAAATAACTTCACAATTTGTATGGAAATACAAAAAACCTCGAATAGCCAAAGTAATCTTGAGAGAGAAGAATGGAACTGGAGGAATCAACCTGCCTGATTTCAGGCTCTACTACAAAGCCACAGTTATCAAGACAGTTTGGTACTGGCACAAAGACAGAAATATAGATCAATGGAACAAAATAGAAAGCCCAGAGGTAAATCTATGCACCTATGGACACCTTATCTTTGACAAAGGAGGCAAGAATATACAATGGAGAAAAGACAATCTCTTTAACAAGTGGTGCTGGGAAAACTGGTCAACCACTTGTAAAAGAATGAAACTAGAACACTTTCTAACACCATACACAAAAATAAACTCAAAATGGATTAAAGATCTAAATGTAAGACCAGAAACTATAAAACTCCTGGAGGAGAACATAGGCAAAACACTCTCTGACATAAATCTCAGCAAGATCCTCTATGACCCACCTCCCAGAATATTGGAAATAAAAGCAAAAATAAACAAATGGGACCTAATTAAAATTAAAAGCTTCTGCACAACAAAGGAAACTATAAGCAAGGTGAAGAGACAGCCTTCAGAATGGGAGAAAATAATGGCAAATGAAACAACTGACAAAGAATTAATCTCAAAAATATATAAGCAACACCTAGGCTCAATTCCAGAAAAATAAACGACCCAATCAAAAAATGGGCCAAAGAACGAAATAGACATTTCCCCGAAGAAGACATACAGGTGGCTAACAAACACATGAAAAGATGCTCAACATCACTCATTATCAGAGAAAAGCAAATTAAAATCACAGTGAGGTGCCATTTCACACTAGACAGAATGGCTGCTATCCAAAAGTCTACAAGCAATAAATGCTGGAGAGGGTGTGGAGAAAATGGAACCCTTTTACACTGCTGGGAGAAAGCAAACTAGTACAGCCACTATGGAGAACAGTGTGGAAATTCCTTAAAAAACTGGAAATAGAACTACCATAGGACCCAGCAATCCCACTGCTGGGCCTACTCACCAAGGAAACCAGAATTGAAAGAGACACATGTACCCCAATGTTCACTGCAGCACTGTTTATAATAACCAGGACATGGATGCAACCTAGATGTCCATCAGCAGATGGATGGATAAGAAAGCTGTGGTACATATACACAATGGAGTATTACTCAGCCCTTAAAAAGAATACATTTGAATCAGTTCTCAGGAGGTGGATGAAACTGGAGCCTATTATACAGAGTGAAGTAAGCCAGAAAGAAAAACACCACTACAGTATACTAACACATATATATGGAATTAAGAAAGATGGTAAAGATAACCCTGTATGCAAGACAGCAAAAGAGACACAGATGTATAGAATAGTGTTTTGGACTCCGTGGGAGAGGGCGAGGGTGGGATGATTTGGGAGAATGGCATTGAAACATGTATAATATCATATGTGAAATGAATCACCAGTCCAGGTTTGATGCATGATACTGGATGCTTGGGGCTGGTGTACTGGGATGACCCAGATGGATGGTATGGGGAGGGAGGTGGGAGGAAGGGTTCAAGATGGGAAACACATGTACACCCGTGGCAGATTCATGTCGATGTATGGCAAAACCAATATAATATTGTAAAGTAAAAAAAAAAAAGAAAGAAAACAAGCACTGGCTGATATAGTGGTAGAGGGACAGAGTGTCTGTCTACCTTCTTGTTACGTATGTTTCTGGCAGCAAAGGATGACCCATAGGTCACCAATTATTTTTCATTCCAACTTTAATGGCCTCACAGTTAGTTGAAATTCCTTTCAAATCCTTAGGATACATTAACAGTCAGCCCTAGTTTTCCTTTATGGTCCTTGTGCATGCCTAGTGGGAGGTTGAGTGAGAATTAATGAAGGACTCTTTCAGATGCATTTTAAGCTGGAATGCTGATGCTGATGGCTAAACTTTTCATATTCTTGTTTGACAATCTTTCCTGGTCTTCTCTTGTTGATCCCTTATTCATTAGACTTTTTAAGTTTGGCTGCATGGAGCAGAAAAATAAAAGTGAAAGTAGCTTGGATATAATCTAGCTATGTTTCTGTTTTCCTCACATAATGAAAAGCTGGAGGTAGGCAGGGTAGGGATGGCAATGTGATCAAGGATGTCATAGAGACCTGACTTTTATCTTTTTGCCAAATATCTCAAGCATGTTTTCTCAGCCTTCAGGTCTCAAGGCCTTGACACAGAATTCCAGATGGGGGAGAAAAAGACTGAGGAACAAACACCATGTGACTGAGTGAATTCTTTAATAAAGTCTTCTTGAAAGCCATGAGTTATATTTACTTTCATTGGCTCAAACTGCCACATGGCTGCAAAGGAGGCTGGAAAGTATAATTTATTAATTGGGCTCAGGGTGCTCCCAAGAATAGCAGGGTCCTTTTAGCAAAAAGGGAAGGGAGAATGGATATTTGACAGGCAGCTGACAGACTAATCTATAGGGAAAATAGATATTGGGCGGGTAGGTAAAAGCCTAATTTGTGATACTTTTAATGTAACAACCCTTTCTAATATACTCAGTGGTTTGTATTATATCTACTCCTATATTTATTTGGTTGTTACAACTATTCTCTGTAATTTTTTTAGCCTTGTGTCTCTTTGCTACAGTGCTCTGTTCTCTGAAGTCTCTGAAGCTCACACAAACTCACATGTTGGAGGATGCTAGTAGGTTGCATGTTGCTCTCTTCAGAATTGCATTTTACATATACAGGCTGTGGCTGGACCGTTGTGTGCTGGAGCACCTCCTCTACTGTCCTCTGAGAGCTGATTGTTAAATTTTTGGGAATTTTGCAAGCTGGATGTTAAGCACTGTCAACATTAAATTATGTAAACTTACAATGAAATGAGTTGTATTAAAAACAAGGGAAAAAGTTGTTATTTCTTAGTTATTTCACATTATAATTATCCATATGCTCTTGAGGTTATTTGTATTTTCTGTGTGATGAAAAATAGTTGATATTAGGCTACTGTGTATCTCTTCCCAAGTCTGCATTCATTGGCATCCTGATGGTAGCTGGAGGGGTCCATGGTGAGAAAACTTACACAGTGGAAATCAGCAAACACTACAAACTAAGGCTTGAGCTATTATTTTGTTAATTGCCTATCTAGACCTAAGAAAGTAATGGAGGAAAAGCTAATGGTGAAGATTAAATTTAAATATGTGATGTTTTTAGCTGTTTCATTGTGAGTAGCACAAAAGAAGAAAAAATAGTCTTCCAGTGTTAGAAAATTATCATCTGGTTCAGCAAAGAATGTGTTCACATAATAGGCAAACTGGTAAAGTTTCAACTTAAATATTTTAAATTCATCTTTCTGCCTAATAAAAACCAAAACATCAACCAAAATTTAAGTGAGAATTAAACTTAGAGAGCCAGTTGTTAAGCAGTTAACTAGCATACCATGCCTGGAGCCTAAAGGGGAAAGAAGTTATGTTTTTAACTTCTACAGTTATTTTATGTTGGAAAGTAACAGAGAACTTGCTTTACTTGACTTCTAGACTAGAATTAGTTTTTGTTGGAAAAAAACATCAGAGAACTTGCTTCACTTGCAGGTGTCAACACAGCTTGACTAGACTCTGACTCTAGCTTCTGCCTGCTGCTTATGCTAGAATAGAACCTGCCTTATACCAGGTTTGCAGACTTACTTTGATAATATGCTTTACTTTGTGTGTGGTTTTTTAAAATTAAGTTATGCTTGTTTGAACAAAGGGCTAGTTTGGAGTTTACCTGTATCATTCATGAAGAATAGAGATCACTAAATGAATAGTCAAATAGGAAGAAGGAAGCAAGAATTTTCAATTTGTGAATGGTTTTATTAGCTAACCATTAAGGCCAATCTTGTGGCCCTCTGCTTGGCTGGGTTGTATCAATCACTAGGTGTGTTCAACTCACTAAAAAGTATACTTGTATAAAAGTAACTGTATATCCTTAAAAATCATATATGATTAAGACTTTTCCTAATTTAGATTTTTCTTCAAGTAGACTAAAACAGGTATAATGGTATGGAGTTAGGCACGGTTCTCAAATATTATACAGTAACTTGCATATAAGGGTATTGGAATGCATTTCTCACTGTTATCAAAATTTTAGCATTTTTTCATCCCTTGAAAGTCATCGCCCTCTAGTATCTTTGTGTAGTTGTGTGTGTGTATGTGTGTGTACAAGCTCAAGGAGAGAAGTCTTGGATCTTCTCCTCCATTCACTGGATCACTGCTCTTCTGAGTCTCATCTTCCCACCTACCACTATTCATTCTACTGCTGGACATGGCTGTTGTTGTTAAGAGTGAAATCTAACAACAAACTGTCCACAGTACCTTTAAGACAGTGTTGTTCCTGTCTCAAGGCCACTGTGGAGAGGGCTGTGGAGGAGGCAGAGATACCGAACACTTGGCAGGGCTCACTTCTCTTCATGTTCTTCCTCATTTTATTTAAGGACTTCAATGTGCTAAGGTGTCTCAACAACAAGGATTATATCAAAGGAAGACATTTAAAACTTTCTTCAAAGTGCTACCTGTCTCATGACTCAATAGAAATGTATCCAAGAGGGTAAACCATTGTCAGCCACTTTGTGGGAAGTTGTCATTCTGCTGTAACATTTCCTAACTTTATTTATTTATTTTTAAATGTAAAAAGCAAAATGATAACTTTTATTTTTTATAATTAACTTTTTAAAATTGGAGAATGATTGCTTAACAATACTGTGTTTGTTCCTGCCATACATCAACATGATTTAGCCATAGGTATATGTATGTCCCTCCCTCTTAAACCTCCGCCCCACCTCCCATTCTATCCCGCTCCTCTAGGTTATCACAGGGCACTAGATTTGAGCCCCTTGCATCATACAGTGAATTTCTTCCTGCTGTCTAAATGTGCATATGGTAATATATATGTTTCAGTGCTACTCTCTCAATGGGTCCCACCCTCTTGTAAATTTGTTTTTGTGTCCCCAGGTTTACCTTCTCTCCTAACTTCCTCAGGGCAATCTCTGCTCATCTTTTGGAAACCTTTTCCATAGGGTCAAGTATGACTTCGGGATCTCTCCTTTTAACCCAGTAGTATATTTGTCAGAGTCAGAGTAATATAGTGTAGAGATATGCCTTATGGGCTCTAGGAAGACAGTGCAAGATGGCTTTGAAATGGAGCCTTCAGTCTGGAGCCTAGTCCTTTCCCCTAAATCTCTCTATTAAGATGAGTACAAATTTTATATTCCTTTATACTCCTTGTTGGGAGAAGGAAATGGCAACCCACTCCAGTATTCTTGCCTGGAGAATCCCAGGGACGGCAGAGCCTGGTGGGCTGCCGTCTATGGGGTCGCATAGAGTCGGACACGACTGAAGTGACTTAGCATAGCATACTCCTTGTTGAGTGATAAATGGTTCCCTCTCAAATACACACATATCACATTACAACACACACATACTCCCTAAGGACACATAAATTCTCAGAAATTAGTTTAATATAGTATAAACTCAGAGATGAAGAACTATTCTCTACTACATTATAATCTGTGAGGTCACTTATCTCAAAATATAATATTTCACCCTTTTATGTACAGCATAATTCACTCATCTTCATTCATTTCTCTCCCTTCCTAGACTGAAGTGACTTAGCATAGCATACTCCTTGTTGAGTGATAAATGGTTCCCTCTCAAATACACACATATCACATTACAACACACACATACTCCCTAAGGACACATAAATTCTCAGAAATTAGTTTAATATAGTATAAACTCAGAGATGAAGAACTATTCTCTACTACATTATAATCTGTGAGGTCACTTATCTCAAAATATAATATTTCACCCTTTTATGTACAGCATAATTCACTCATCTTCATTCATTTCTCTCCCTTCCTTCCTAATTGTGCTCTTTCAGTTTCACTGAAGATTAAAAACCAACAAGTGGTGTGGTATATACATCTTAAAGAAAGCATTTAGTGACAAAAGCCCCAGCTTGTGAGATCTTCATTCAGCTTTCAGATGGGCTGTCAGCTATTTCTTTAGATTCTGTCTGAGCTGGAGAAAGTTTGTTTCTCCATTTGCACCACTCTTCCCTATCATGCAGTCTTCTACCTATTCTTTGTGACCAAATATTGGAAGCTTTTCTCACCACCATAAACAATTGGTCATTCACTTCTCTTTGCTCCTGTTTTACTTCATATATATATCTGCAACAGTCTTGGTTGCCTGGTAATTATTTCTTTATATAATGGTTTATATTATGTTGTCCGATATGGTAGTCACTAGTCACATGTGGCTATTTAAATTACTTAGATTTAAATAACATTAAATATTCATTTCATCAGTTGCATGAGTTACATTCCAAGTGTTCCATAGCCACATCTGGCTAATTGTCACTATTTTGGCAAAAGAAACTATAGAACATTTACATAATCACAGAAAGTTCCACTGATCATGTCAGTCTGTACTTTAGATTATAAACTCTTATATTGCTAGTCNCATGATTACATTCCAAGTGTTCCATAGCCACATCTGGCTAATTGTCACTATTTTGGCAAAAGAAACTATAGAACATTTACATAATCACAGAAAGTTCCACTGATCATGTCAGTCTGTACTTTAGATTATAAACTCTTATATTGCTAGTCTTTGTGATCCCTGCTCTTTGTATGGTGCCTGTAATCAATGCTCAATAAGTGCTTGTTGAATAAAATGAATGATGAAGAATTCCTTTATGTCGCTTCTGAAGTCTAAGATTAGTTTTCTACAAATGTTTAACCTTTTTATTTTTTAAATTGGACTGAAGGATCAAGAGTTTGTTTCTGGAGTCTCAAGAGTCCAGTAGAAGTCACAAAGAATGAGTAGGAGACTGCTTGATAGGGAAGACTGGTACTGATAGAAAAACTAAACTTTCTCTAACCTGGAGCAAATGTTAAGAAGTAGTTGCTAATGCATCTGAAAGCTTAAAGTCCTCACAAGCTAGGGCTCTTGAGTGACTTTTGAGCAGTGAGGACTTTGCCTCGCAAATAAAGTGAGGAAGGGGTTTGAGGAAGATACACAGAGACAGAACAAAAAAATCAGGTTCAAAGAAATTTGGAATGGTTTGTCCATGAGATGGTAACTAGTGTTGGGCTAGGCACTGTTTCACATACTTTGCATACATTATCTCACTTAATTTTCAGGGAATATTATTTATAGATGGGAAAACAGAGACATACAGAGGTTAAATTGCTTGTTCAAGTAATTAAGGAAGTGACAGAGCCAAGATTCAAACTCAGGGAGTCGAACTTCAGGGTCTGGACTCTATCAGTAAGACTCCCTCTCCTCATGACTAGGCAAGTCTTAGAGATTAGGCTGGAAACAAGTGAAAGTGAGACTGTTAGCCACTCTGTCCTGTCCAGCTCTTTGCTATCCCATGGACTGTAGCTTCTGTCCATCGGATTCTCTAGGCAAGAATACTGGGGTGGGTAGCCATTCCCTTCTCCAAGGGATCTTCCCAGCCCAGGGATTGAACCTGGGTCTCCTGCACTGCAGGGAAATTCTTTACCATCTGAGCCACCAGGGAAGTCCAGGCTAGAGACAAAGTGAGCACTAAATCATGGTGGGACTTTTGGGGCCTGCTGAGGTGTTGAACTTTCCACAGCTGGGGGAAAAATTGTAAGAAAGACAACAACTTTGGATGTTTATTTTAGAAATATCATTGTGGTTGAAAGAGGGAGGATTGGGCTATCAGGGGAAGATGTATTACTGTGGGATTTATTACAAAAAACCTGGCCAAGAAATGATGAGGGTAGAGGGCAGGGGGCAGGGTGTAAAGGAGTTGGTTTAAGAGAGATCTGATGTTTTTTCATTTATAAAAGGAGCTGAATGGAGGAAAAACACTCCGTGGTTAGCTGGATGTTGTCATCTACCTGTGATATTTGAAATTCTCCAGTTTTCTTGTGACCATTAGGGGATGGGCCTGCTCCTGCATGCTGGGCATGCAGAGAGAAGAAAAGAACCTGGAGGCTTTTGGATGTTATTGTGAAGCTAAAATAATTGGTCAAAGCTGAGTCAAAACTGCCCTTTCCTTGGTTTTCTAGTTGTGTAACATAATAAAATTCTTAATATTGAGACATCTGTTCGTTGGCTCCTCCATTACTTATAGCTAAAAGGATCATAATAGGTTGAACTATTCTTCTGGCATAAAGGTGATGGTCCTCAGAACTCATTAATTATTTTATACAGTTAATAAACATTAATTGAACTAGTTGAACATGTATGTGCCAAGCATGGCCTGGGTGCTGAGTATGTAGTAGAGGAGATCACAGGTGAGGAGCTGATGAACTTGTAAAGGCAGAGAGAAACTTAGTGTGTCTGGAGCCAAGTGAATGAGGGGAAAGAATGGTGTGGGATGCAGTTAGAGAGATGGGTAGGAACCAGATTACGCATGGTACTATAAACCAGGGCGAAGGTTTTAAAACATTTTATTCTAAAAGGATTAGAAGGCATTGAAGAATGTGAAATGGAGGAGATATGATTAGATTTGAAGTTTTAAAACAACATGCTGGCTTGTGTAGAAGCACTGAGGAAAGTCTAGAGTAAAGGCAGAAAGGGTAACTATTCAGGCTAGTCCACTGAGAGATGAAATTGGATTGAACCAGGGTGGTCGCCATAGAAATGGACATAAATATATGACTTCAAGTAATAATTTAGCGGTAGGATCATTAGGACATGAGGATCATTTAGATCTGAGCAGTAACAGAGATCATCATTAAAGTTGACTCCCAAGTTTCTGGTACTAGGTGAAGAAATGCCCAACTTTTTAGGTAAGGCACACTAGAGAAAGAGCAGTTTGAGGTAGCATAAGATACAAGAGTTCAGTTTGGGGTATGTTAAATAACTGTGAGACATTTAAGTAGAAATTTTGAGAAGGAAGGTGGAAATGTAAGTCTGGATCTCTGAAAAGGAGTCTGACAACTAAACTCTTGTGATTGCAAGATATCTGCTTACAGGGTGTTTAGCCAGGAGATCTTTAACAATGAAGAGGAGCAAAGTTAACAGGAAAGTGAGCTTATGCTCTCAGCCTCATTGTGGTTAACTTCTAATAATGTGAAGTAATCCGTATTTATATGTCATAGACATTCCCAATGACATAGCTCTCAAAATATATCCCAGACTACTTCTTTCACCCATCTTCACAGCTATCACTATAGTATTTCAACTGGATCAATGCCACAGACTCCTAATATCTCTTGGTGGAGATGAACAAGCCAATTATATGTATGGTTTTAGGAATCAGGAGAGAATTTGGGAGTAGAGATTTGAATTCAAAGTCATTTGAGGGAGGAGTTAGTAGACAAGGGGTCAGGGTAGGGAGTGTTCTAAGAAGGAGGATAACGGGCAAATGTACAGAAGCATAAGGTAATATTAGCTGGGGGAACTGAAATTTAAAAGTGAAAATTAACATAGAGAACAAATTAGTCATTGAAATAAACACTTCTAGGGAAGATAAGTAATATTCTTAAGACTTTCACAATTTGTTCTTTTAAAATAATATGTGCTTAGTCACTCAGTCGTGTCTGACTGGACTCCGTGGACTGTAGCCTGCCAGGCTACTCTGTCCATGGGGATTCTCCTGGCAAGAATACTGGAGTGGGTTGCCATGCCCTCTTCCAGGGGATCTTTCCGACCCAGGGATTGAACCCACATCTCCTACATCACAAGCAGATTCTTTACCATCTGAACCACCAGAGAAGCCCTAAAATAATATAGTACATTTTTATTTGAGGATTCCTGTTGGCTCAGTGGTAAAGAATTTGCCTGATATTGCAGAACTTGCAAGTTTAATCCCTGGGTTTGGAAGATCCTGGAGAAGGGATCTCCACTCCAATATTCTTGCCTGGAAATCCCATAGACAGAAGAGCTTGGTGGGCTACAGTTCATGAGGTCTCAAAAAGAGTAGGACATGACTTAGCGGCTAAGCAACAACTTTGTTATTTAATCAACATAGCTTAAATATATATATGAGTTGGCACATAGTTCTGGGTGGATGGAAGAGATAGGGCTGAAAAAGGGACAAGTATATGGCCAGGTATTTAGATTCTGTGTTGTAACTCAATTTGCTTGAACTGGTGTCAGAGGAGGCTTGGTGAAGATGAAAGAAAAATGTTGGTTCAAATTCAACAAATAATTATTGAGAACCTATTTTGTAAGTGTTGGGTGATATAAAACGAGGCCTGACTTGGTTCTGACCTTTGAAATGATCATCCGGTAGGGAAATGAGACTTGCAAACTAACAACTGCAAGAGGTGAAGTGTGGGAACTAAGGACTTTAAAGTCAGGAAATAAGGGAAATAAAGATGTTCCAGTGAAGGCGGGTGAAGAATGACGGGCAGAGACAAAGCTTCCATGCATATGCAAGTGCATTTGTGCAAAAGGAAAAAGGACTGGGATTGCCATAGAGCATGTGGTGCAATCAGAAAGGGATGAAGACGGAATTTGTGAGTAAATGAAATTCACTCAGTGAAACCCAACAAATAAATATCCAGATTTAAAACAGATAAATAAGAGGAAATTTAACTGTGTCACCAAGTGATATTTGGTTTTAGGAAAGAATTCACTGTAGAATAAATCAGCAGTGTTCTCTGGAAAGACAAGAGAGAATTTTATTTAAAAAAATTTTTTTATACAACTTTCCAGCTCTAACTCAAAGCAAGGTGTGTCAATTGCACACACAGGCCTCTAGCATTTTTTCTCTTTTAGTGCATGGGACTCAGACTGCTACATCTCATTGCCTGAAGCTGTAAACTGTGTGTGTGTGTGTGTGTGTGTGCTAAGTTGTTTCAGTCATGTCTGACTCTATGTGACCCCACCAGGCTAAACTGTAT
Source organism: Aepyceros melampus (assembly GCA_006408695.1). Taxonomy (NCBI): domain Eukaryota; kingdom Metazoa; phylum Chordata; class Mammalia; order Artiodactyla; family Bovidae; genus Aepyceros; species Aepyceros melampus. The sequence goes on from SJXQ01006511.1 coordinate 357,948, forward strand.
CAACCCCAAAACAACTAGGGGCACACCTAAAGTAGAATAAAAATGTGAGTAATGAAAATAGACTAATAGCCTGAGCAGGTAGTTTGGGTGGCTGCTCTGGGGTAGGCTGATCACTTTGCTTTGCCAGATAAGGTCATTGTGTAATGTTGGTCAAAATCTGCCAAGGGGAAGCAAACTACTTTTATCTGCACTACTGCAAGTTGGGAAACCATTAGGCTGATTTTAGTGTTTGTTTGTTTATTAATTCTCCATTAAATCTGGATAATACTATAAGCATAAAGCAGCAAGCTTAAAATTAGAAAAAAAAAAAAGGATTTTACTCTGAAATCATGGTAATGCATGGTAAAGGAGAAGGGAAAGCAAAACTGTCAAAGCTAGACATTTTGCTAGAAAAAATTGGGAGATTCATAAGGTAAAACAAAAGTTTTATTTTTATAGTCTGAGATCCAGAGCAAACAGGAAGAGAAAAAGAAAGTTGAGTAATCTTAATATTTATTTAATAACTAGTTCAGTATCTATTTAAAAAATTGCTGAATTAAGACCTGCCTGCTGAAGGGGTGTGCTTTTTCAGAATATAGACCTCTGTTTCCCTTTGGTCCCTGTTCACTGTGAGCTTCCCAGGTGGGAGGTATACTGTATTGTGCAGTTGCATGCCTGTGTGTGTATTTAAAGCTTTTGCTAAATTGGATTTTTTTCATACCAATCTTACAGGAGGATTTGTGGAATCCTTTCCAGATATAATATTGCATTATTGTAAAAGCTTTACTCCTCTTATCTTTGTGGGCAAAGGGTCAGAAAGGACTGCATATGAGGATTAAAATCAGCCTGTCCTGGAGTCAAATAAACCAGGATGGATTACACAAAACATTTTAACAAATGCTGGAGGTCCTGGCTTGCCTTTATTTTTTTCCTCTGAGATTTCAGAACATGTTCCAAGGACATCGTTTGGTGGAAAAGAGAAATCAGATAAAAAATTTCAGCAGCCATGAAGGCTAAACTTATGCAAAACATTGATCTTGGTTTTCAGGAACCACTTAAATCCTTTTAAAAAATAGTAGAAATGTTCTTAGCTCTTTCTGCACTGGGGAGATGGGGCACTCCAAAGCTCTGCCCTGTGCTCTGCTCTCCCCACTTTCTGTCAAGGGAGCTTGTTGCTCTTTCCTGGTTTTCTATTGTAACCTACCAGTGAGGGTCTGAGCAGTTTCCAGCTGCATTTCTGAGCTCTCCTCACATCTGGGGCCATCCCACTGCCTTGGAAGTTCTGGAACACCTCTCCTTCCATGTGGCTAAAACATAGACCAGTCCCTTTGTTACTAAATTGATATTGCTAAAGATTTTGTAGGAAAATATTAACTAAAGAGCATTTTAATAGCAAGGTCTGGGATTAAATACTTTTTCTCTAAAATGTTATAGTCTAAGCACTGTACTGGTCTGGCAGTGACCTTAGAGAATTAGTAAGATCACCTCTCGCTACTCCATTTGAAGAGACAGATGTTTTCTTTTTCTTTTTTTTTTTTTTTTAATAATGTGATCCCATCTTTATTTAAAAATATTACACACACACGTGATTTTATCGACAGGAAGAAGGCCACGTACCACACTTGTTCTGGAGAGGTACTATTAAGGTGATCTTTCACTTTAAAAATAACCATCCATTGTGTGAATTCTCACTAAGGATAAACTACTATAACAAGAGATTTTCTAAAAAGGCGAGTCTTAATGTAAGAAGTATGCCCACAACCCAACAGACAGTCCACCTCTCTTATGAAACTGTTGACCACACCACTCCAGGAGGACAATGAAAGAACATCACGCTGCGGACCTCTAACTGCACACGACTGCTCCTCCACAGAGGGTCTTTGACCAGGTTAGTGGGATGATGCCTGCTGTTTCAAACATCTTCTTGCTTTGCTGCAAGAACACAGCAGCCCAGCAGCAGGTTCTCTGGCCCCTGGCCCGGCCCATTGGTACCCCTGCCTAGGGCCGCCTACCTTGCCATCAGAAGCAGTGTTGATGCGGTAGTGGTACACCCTTCCTTCGTATCTCAGTGAGATGGACCTCTGCCCAGGACTACTCTCACTCTCCCGAACTGAGAAGCTGCCGTTGATCCCACTGCTCAGAAGGTACTCTGCGGCATTGCGGGACACAGGCCCGTGGTACCAGGAGTGCTTCTCCAGGCTGTTGACCGGCGTGATGTAGTTGCTTGGGACCCAGCCTTGGCCATTTTTGGTTTGGGCTTCACACCACTCCCCATTGTGATTGTAGCCTAAGACCCGGAGCTTTTCACCTTTAGTTATGCTTAAAGTGTTATCCCCACTGGCCACAAAGTCATACAGTGCAACGAAAAGGTTGGGGTCATTTTCACTGGGACCAGCAAGAAGGTTTTCCTTAGAGTTCCAACGAGCTGCTTCGCTCAGACCTTGGGGCTCGAAGTCAGATGCTACTGGCCTCTGAAGGGCTTCTTCCAGGTAGCAGCTGGAGGAGGACGAGAGCCCCTTCTTGGATTTGCAGCCCACCAACTTCAGGCAGATGCCATGATCTTCCTTTTCTGAATGTTGAGCTTTAAGCCAACTGAAGCTCCAGTACTTTGGGCACCTTATGCGAAGAGTTGACTCATTGGAAAAGACCCTGATGCTGGGAGGGATTGGGGGCAGGAGGAGAAAGGGACGACCGAGGATGAGATGGCTGGATGGCATCACGGACTCAATGGACGTGAGTCTGAGTGAACTCCNATTCTGAAGGAGATCAACCCTGGGATTTCTTTGGAAGGAATGATGCTAAAACTGAAGCTCCAGTACTTTGGGCACCTTATGCGAAGAGTTGACTCATTGGAAAAGACCCTGATGCTGGGAGGGATTGGGGGCAGGAGGAGAAAGGGACGACCGAGGATGAGATGGCTGGATGGCATCACAGACTCAATGGACGTGAGTCTGAGTGAACTCCGGGAGTTGGTGATGGACAGGGAGGCCTGGCGTGCTGCAATTCATGGGGTCGCAAAGAGTCGGACACGACTGCGCGACTGAACTGAACCGGACTGAACTTCAGGCAGATCTCCAACATCTTGGCACGCCGGAGGCGTCGGGGAGCCCGCGCCCCGGGCTGCCCTCCGCAGCGGGCTCAGGCCCGGCTCGCCCTGCGCGCCGCCCCAGGCCCTCGCGGCCCCGCCATGCCGCCTGCCCCGCCGCCCCGCGCCCGCGGCCGCTCCCGGTCTCGGCTCCGAACCAAGATGTTTTCTATGTAACTAAATTGTTAGTAAGTTATAAGTAACTTCTTAATTAATGTTAGTAAGAGCACTTAAAAAAAAAAAAAAACCCTGACTACAGTGAAAGGCATCTGGCTTTCAAAGTAGGTAGAATAATTTACATAGGTGAGAAAAACGAACCACTATCTGAGAGCTGATGGGAGTTCCGTTCCGTTCAGTCGCTCAGTCTCAGTCGTGTCCGACTCTTTGCGACCCCATGAATCGCAGCACGCCAGGCCTCCCTGTCCATCACCAACTCCCGGAGTTCACTCAGACTCATGTCCATTGAGTCCGTGATGCCTTCGAGTCATCTCATCCTCGGTCGTCCCCTTCTCCTCCTGCCCCCAATCCCTCCCAGCATCAGAGTCTTTGCCAATGAATCAACTCTTCGCATAAGGTGGCCAAAGTACTGGAGCTTCAGTTTTAGCGTCATTCCTTCCAAAGAAATCCCAGGGTTGATCTCCTTCAGAATGGACTGGTTGGATCTCCTTGCAGTCCAAGGGACTCTCAAGAGTCTTCTCCAACACCACAGTTCAAAAGCATCAATTCTTCGGTGCTCAGCCTTCTTCACAGTCCAACTCTCACATCCATACATGACCACTGGAAAAACCATAGCCTAGACATTACTTTGCCAACTAAGGTCTGTCTAGTCAAGGCTGATGGGAGAGGGGGAGAGAAAAGAGAGGAAAATGGGCTTTTGTCCTGTTCTTCTGGACACATAAATGAGGGAACTTGGAGAAGCTGGTCTGTTATTGAGCAAAGCACATGAATGAACCTTAGAAAAGAAGTGATGCCCAAGCCAAGCCACAGTGGGCAGAGCACCGAAGTGTTCTGCAAAGAGGATTCCCGAGAGAGGAGAGCTTGAGGAGCAGAGAAGCATGGAGTCTTTGGGGAATATCTAGTGTTCAAATTTCATTAGCCTTGCCATACACGGTGCTTAACCTTCATGCGTGTGTTTTGGGTAGGAATCAAATAGGGGTTGTGTTCTTTCTCTGATACAGAACTCGGAGGACAGAGAAAGTATGACTGTCTCTGTGTGTGCTAAATTGCTTCAGTCCTGTCCGATTCTTTGTAGCCACGGACTGTAGCCTACCAAGCTCCTCTGTCCATGGGATTTTCCAGGTGAGATACTAGAGTGGTTTGCCATTTCCTTCTCCAAAAGTATGACTAGAAAAGACAAAAGCATCCTTTTTTTTTTAAACCATTTTTCTTTCCATCTTGCCTCACTCAGGGAGAATCTTTGGTGAGGAGGATGGGCAAGGTAGTCTGTTTCCACTGCCTGGGTATCGAGAATCAGCTTCCTAACCTATAAAGGCATCTGGGTTACACCTGGCTGTCGATGCCAGCTTGTTTGGTATTTTCAAAGGGAATTCTAGAAATGGTAGTGAAGAGCACACTTAAATATGGTCTTTGGAGCCACCCTGATCTGGATTTGAATCTTGGATTTGAACGTGTATAAAATCAGTATGACTATAGATAGATTTTAAGACTTTTAAATTTTAAGACTTTCATCACCTCTGAATTAGGGGCAATAAGCCTTGCCCCAAGATATTGTACTGAATTATATAATATTTGTCAAGCAAGTGGCCCTGAGTCTGGTATGTGATAGGCATGCACTACACAGCATCTTATATTAATGTCAGCAGATTAGGTTTTTATAGTGAAATTTAAGGATGCACCAAAGCTGAGGCAGGAGGAATCAAAGAGATGACTCACCAATTTCTCTTCTCTTCTCTCCTTTTTAATCTTCATTATCATCTGTTCTCCCCGCTCTGCACTGGTGGTGAAATGCTGTAAGAATTTAAGTCAGGAAGTAGTTCCAGGTGAGGAAGAAATTGCTAGCAGAGAGCAAAGCAGAAAGGAAATACAAAGATGAGTGTTTAGCAGAAAAGAATTTCCTTGGTCTTCTAGTCAAGGCAGCACTTCCTGTGCTCACCTGGCTGACCGGGGGAGGGATGCTGGCCTCTGCCAGTCCTATCTCAGTCCATCCACTTCCCTCTGTGACTTTGTCTTGGGCACTTCACTTTCCTCATGGGTCCTACTCACAGTTGTCAATACTGGGCTCTAGGGAGGAACAGCTGTCCTGTCCTGTGGTTATTGGCTCCCTCCTACAGCTAGCTGATCACAGGTTGGTGTTACTCATTTGTTACACAGAGCAGGTCGGGAGGTCAAACAGATCCCCATAGCCTATTTTCTGTCCCTGGTGTGGTTTCCGGCCATCTTCTGTTCTGAGCAGCCATTTCCTGCTCCTCTGGGTCCTAAATTCTGTCTTCACAGTGGTTTCTTACGCTTTTACGTATTTTGAGTTCTGTTAACTTCTTCATGGTGTCTGAGCATCTCCAAAACTCAGTTCAAGGATGAGAAGGCTCAGTTCTATGTGTGTCATCTCTTCCCACAACTCCCTTTGGAAATGTTTTGTTTTGCATCTCTGATTCTGCTCAGATGTTACTCAGTGTATTCTGTTCTGTTCAGTCACTCAGTCGTGTCCGACTCTTCACAACCCCATGAATCACAGCACGCTAGGCCTCCCTGTCCATCACCAACACCTGGAGTTCACTCAGACTCATGTCCATTGAGTCCGAGATGCCATCCAGCCACCTGATCCTCGGTCATCCCCTTCTCCTCCTGCCCCCAAACCCTCCCAGCATCAGGGTCTTTTCCAATGAGTCAACTCTTCGCATGAGGTGGCCAAAGTACTGGAGCTTCAGTTTAGTGTCATTCCTTCCAAAGAAATCCCAGGGTTGATCTCCTTCAGAATGGACTGGTTGGATCTCCTTGCAGTCCAAGGGACTCTCAAGAGTCTTCTCCAACACCACAGTTCAAAAGCATCAATTCTTCAGCACTCAGCCTTCTTCACAGTCCAACTCTCACATCCATACATGACCACAGGAAAAACCATAGCCTCGACTAGACAGACCTTAGTCGGCAAAGTAATGTCTCTGCTTTTGAATATACTATCTAGGTTGGTCATAACTTTTCTTCCAAGGAGGAAACAAGGGAGAAATCCGATGACTCAAATTGCCATGCCATCTGAGTTTGCCACGTGACCCTGTCACAGGTGGGATTCCTCACGCTGGCCCCCGACAAACCTGGACTGAAGGATGCAGCAGTTTTGAGGCACCTTAACTGTGGGATCTGATGCTGTTTCCAGGTAGAAAGTGTCAGAATTGGGTTACATTGTAGGACACCCTATAATCAGTGAAGTTAGTGATGAGAATTATAGGAGGGAAAGAAAAGAAAAGGAAAGAGCAAATAAAATTTGTTTAGACTAGTGACTTTCCTCTTTCCTAGACTTCTGTGCTTGCTTCAGGATTGACTCCATGCCAGAAAGAAACAAAGAAATCCCTCCCCCATCCACTAGCCTAGACCCTGGGGGCTCTGATCCCCAAAATCTTCTTCCTCTGTGGGCTCACCCTGGTCACTGCTGTCTTACATTGTCACTGTGAATCATATACAAATGAACAGAGGTCTGAGGAAACTGAATCCCTGGTGCTAACATGAAGAAATTAATTAAAGAAGTAAAAATGTTAGTCTACGGAACTTCAGATGTAATTCATTAAAAGCCAAACTTTAACAGCAAAAAATAAATGCAGTCAAGAACTATTTTTGACTTTAGAAAATTGATTACTAGTTGTTTTTAAAATAGGCAAAAATTAAACAAATGCTTTCAGAGAAAATTTGTAAAATAATAAATGAAAGACACAAAGTGTTTTTTTCCTAATGCTATATCTAAACAATTGTTTTACTGTTGCAAAGTTGGCATGACAACTTAATGTCATCATGCCAAGAAATAGAACTCTTCCTTTACTGCTTTCTGGATTTATCAAAAGGAATATCTTGAAAAAATGTCTTACAAGGACTTTCAAAATATTTTCAGATACTAGTTGATAGACAAGAATTTATATGACTATGTTAGACTCCAAACACTGATAGAAGGAAGAGTAAAATGATTTGCTTATACTGGAATAATGGCTAGTATTTTAATAATTTTTACAAAGTAAGAATTTATGATACAATATTAGATACTGGCACAAATTCATTAACTATGTAATAGCTGCCATGGAGAGGTTATCTTGGAGGGAAAGTTCCCCAAAGCGTGTTTGTATGCAGAGGGCCAAATATTTCCAAGAAGGATAGTTTTGACTTAAGTGAGAGGAAGATTCACATTTAATTCTTGAATTATTTCCTTATAAAAAGGAGAAGCTGGGAAACTGCTAACTAGAATGATAGATGTGCCATGCAAAATCTAACATTTATTTTTTCAGGTCTATTGAGGGATAACTGACAAATAAAATGATAAGATACTTAGAGTGTTCATCCTGGTGATTTGATATACATACACATTGTGAAAGGATTTCCACCATCCGCTAACACTTTATCACCTCACATATTTATCTCTTCGTTTCTATTGGAGAGGTTAAAGCATTTATGTTTTACTTTCTTAGCAAATTTCAGTTATATAATACAGTGTTATCAACTATAGTCAGCACATTTTGTATTAGATGCCAGGAACTTATTCATTTTACAGCTGAAAGCTTGTGCCATTTTTCTGACCTCTCCCTATTTCTCCCACCCACCCCCAGCCCCTGACAACAAATTTCTACTTTCTGTTTCTATCAAACAGTCAAAAGAGTTTGACCTAGGGGTTCAGGAGTGGGAACTTATGTACACCCGTGGCAGATTCATGTTGATGTATGGCAAAACCAATACAGTATTGTAAAGTTAAAAAAAAAAAAAAAAATTTCAGTTATATAATACAGTGTTATCAACTATAGTCAGCACATTTTGTATTAGATGCCAGGAACTTATTCATTTTACAGCTGAAAGCTTGTGCCATTTTTCTGACCTCTCCCTATTTCTCCCACCCACCCCCAGTCCCTGACAACAAATTTCTACTTTCTGTTTCTATCAAACAGTCAAAAGAGTTTGACCTAGGGGTTCAGGAGTGGGAACTTATGTACACCCGTGGCAGATTCATGTTGATGTATGGCAAAACCAATACAGTATTGTAAAGTTAAAAAAAAAAAAAACAACACTCCACAAATAAATGATACCATGAAGTATTTGTCTTTAACTAGCTTATTTCACTTAGTATAAGGCCCTCAAGGCCCATCCATGTTGAGCCAAATGGCAGGATTTCCTTCTTTCTCATGGTTGAATATATGTGTGTGTGTGTGTGTAAGATGTAATATATATATGATGTTTTTATATAGATATATAATGTTTTATATATATATAGAGATGTTATATATATATGTATGTATACATATATATGTGTGTATGTATATATAGATGGTGACGGAGAAGGTGATGGCATCTCACTCCAGTACACTTGCCTGGAAAATCCCATGGACGGAGGAGCCTGGTGGGCTGCAGTCCATGGGGTTGCTAAGAGCCGGACACGACTGAGTGATTTCACTTTCACTTTTCACTTTCATGCATTGCAGAAGGAAATGGCAACCCACTCCAGTGTTTTTGCCTGGAGAATCCCAGGGATGGGGGAGCCTGGTGGGCTGCTGTCTATGGGTCACACAGAGTCGGACATGACTGAAGAGACTTAGCAGCGCAGCAGCATAGATGGTGAAGGTGGTTTGGGGGATAGCATGTGTGGATTTCAATAACTTAAGCTTCCTCTAACCAAAGCTGGTCTGAATATTACTCCTGTTGAATGCTCAACTAGAAAACAGACAGAGATTAACAGGGGGCTCCCTTACAGTATCACCAGCCTTCCTGGTAGCAAGTGAATTGCAGTACCTTCCTTCCATCATAGAAGGTGCAGAAGTTTATACTCGTTGAAAATAGAACCATATTCTGTTAAGTGCATTTGTTTTCTCCAGTTAAAATCTACCAAAACCATCTTTGTAGATTTGCTGAACGCCCTAATTATTGTTATAATGTTCCACACAGCATTATTTCTGATCAACTTGTTTGTTTTACCAGTAAATATCCAAGGAATTCACTGCCTTCATCAGAAGTAACAAACCATGAAAGAGCTTATATCCTGTTTAAATCTTACCTCATACAGTTAAGGTGATATCCAAGGCAGCACATTATATAATATGAATCAACTTTAATAAGTGGTGACTTTTCTCCCATTGGAATTCTCAGCCTGTGAACCAAGTGACAGAGAATGGAAATGATTTGACTTTTAACTTAACCACTTAACTTCTTCTCTAATGGGCCACACGTATACTTCCTTCTCTTCTCATGCCTTCAGTTTTGTACTCTGCTGATTTAAATGTCTGAAGTCTTATAAAAACTGTATAGAACAAAAAGAAGTACTGCAGTGCAATCATTTTGGACCCTTATATCCCTTAATCATAAAAAAAGCATATGATTTTATTTTCTAAGTGACTGATATTCATTATCTAGGAGAGTTAGGATTGCTGCTAAAAGCAAAGAAGGAGAAGAAATGTGTCTGTTTTCCAGGCAACTATCTTGGTACCTTGTTAGCACTTTTATAACTAGTGACAATAATTAATAGGAGAGTTCTAAAGACCAATATGGGCAGGACCACTACAGTGCAGACACTTCAAGAATACAGGGCTGAGTTATTTCCCTAGTTAAACAACCAATACCAGAACTTTAATAAGTATGGAAAAAAACAAGTTTTAACTTTCATATGACCAATTGCAATAATGGCTACTATAGAAACTGAGCATATTTTTTCCTTGCTTGATTATTTATATATTTGCACATTTTAACTGGTTTCTCTCCTATTCCCTCTCCTATTATTTTGTGTAAGTTTGACCTGAAAGACTAATGGTTGTGATATAGAATGTCAAAAAGTGAAAGTCACTCAGTGATGACCAACTCTTTGCAACCCTGTGGGCTATATAGTCCATGGAGTTCTCCAGGTCAGAATACCAGAGTGGGTAGCCTTTCCCTTCTCCAGGGGATCTTCCCAACCCAGGGATCAAACCCAGGTCTCCTGCACTGAGGGTGGATTCTTTACCAGCTGAGCCACAAGGGAAGCCCAGAATGTCAAAGGAAGAATTTGACTGAACTGGAAGGTGAACGATGGTTAACCAGAGATGGGTACAGAGACTGAATGATAAAACTTGGACTCTCCACTTTCTTGAAAGTGGAAGAACCTATATTCTTTTGTAAGAGGATTGGTGCCAACATGTTTGATCGTGATGCTGTTTGTATGGGTATTTAAAAGGATAAAAAGATGTTTACATATGATGAACTGACAAATGTCTGGACTCTTCAGATGTGTTGCATGTTGTTAATTCATCATTATCTTTTTCCTTTAGAGGGGAATGGAAGTACATCTCCTTGATTTACTTGTGAGGAGAGTTCTGAGTTTGACCACTTCAAGAAGTACGCATAGAATTTTTGTAATGTGGAAAAGAAGTCCCTATTCTTCTCTGACAGTTGTGGCCAGACATTTGGGAAGTTTTCAGAGAAGGTCTGCATCAGACTCTGGGAATTCGCTGATGAAAAACCTGTTTCAATATCGAAGGTAACTTAGGCCATGAAAGTGAAAGTCCCTCTGCTGCTGCTAAGTTGCTTCAGTCATATCTGACTCTGTGCAACCCCATAGATGGCAGCCTACCAGGCTCTGCCATCCCTGGGATTCTCCAGGCAAGAACACTGGAGTGGGTGCCATTTCCTTCTCCAATGCATGAAAGTGAAAAGTGAAAGTGAAGTCGCTCAGTTATGTCCAACTCTTTGTGACCCCATGAACTATACAGTCCATGGAATTCTCCAGGCCAGAATACTAGGGTGGGTAGCCGTTCTCTTCTCCAGGGAATCTTCCCAACCCAGGAATCAAACCCAGGTCTTCTGCACCACAGGTGGATTCTTTAGCAGCTGAGCCACAGGGAAGCCCAAGAACACTGGAATGGGTAGCCTGTCTTTTCTCCAGTGCATCTTCCCAACCCAGGAATCAAACCCAGGTCTTCTGCATTGCAGGTAGATTCTTTACCAACTGAGCTGTCAGGGAAGCCCACTTTAGGTCATAGATGGCATTTTTATATTTGTAGCCTCCTGAGCAAGTGACCTTGAGGTTGTTCTTCATGGTCTAGGATTCCTGAATAATGCCCCCCAAACATGTCCGTATCCTAATCCCTAAAACCTGTGAATATATTACCTCATATGACACAGAAATTAAGGTTTCAGATGGAATGAAGGGTACAGACCTTCAGATGGGTGGACTATACCGAATTATTCTGGTGGGTCAAGTCTAACCACATGAGCCTTGAAAATCAGAGGACCTTTCCTGGCTGGGCCAGAGAGAGATGCGAGGATGAAATGGAGAAGGCGTCTATGGTCCTTGCCCCCGCCACCATGTCCTCTGCCTGCCTTTGGCCTGTGGAAAATTTTACTCAAAGGATGAGTTTAATCAGAGAAGTGAGGAATGCAGAAATGAAATAGTTGAAGGAGACTAAATAACAGTAATGCCATTGAACATAGTTAGGGACCTTAAGTTCCTTCTCAAGGGCTAATAGATAATATTCTGAGCCATATCCTGTGAGCTCTCTTACAGATACCAAAACACCAGATGGAGAAGTTAACTACATGATGCCCAGCCTGTACCCAGGACAGGAGCCGCCACAATTCTGACAATTGGCTGTAAAGAAATGGGAACAAAGGGACCCTGGAACAGAAGATTAACTGAACCAAAACAACCAAGATGACACTGGTCACACCGCCAATTTGAAGATGACTGTTAGAGATGACTGTGCTGTTTCTACATGTAACCCCCTCCCATTCTGTCTATAAAAGCTCTCACCCCCTGCTTGGCAGGGTGCGGGGGGTGTTGGCCTTTGGACAGATGTCCACCACCCGCCGTGCTCGGTTGCCAGCATCTGAAATAAAGCCAACTTTCCTTTCCACCAACCTGGCCTGTTTATTGGCTTTCGAGCAATGAGTAGCTGGACTCCAAACACTTTTGGTAACAAGGACAGAAGAAGGATAAAAAAAGATGCACCATGAAAAGGACTCTACCTGCCATTTCTGGACTTGAAAATGTTAGACATAACTATTAAAGGAGTGATATTGAAATAGCTAGTTATTGTAAGTCTTGTACAAATAGTTTGTGCTTGTAAGTCAAATCACATGACTATGAAAACAGCTAATGAAGCCTGATAAGTGAGTCGTTTCCTAACAACTGAAATATCATGGGAAATATTGCCTTTAGTGATATCACTTTCCAATATCATAAAAAAATATAATTCTGAACAAAAGTATATACATTTTTCCCTTTGAAGCATAAGGTCATTATACTCTTTTGGAAAATTAAGCACATATTTAAAGTACAGGGGGCTTCCCTGGTGATCCAGTGGAAGCTTGGTCCAAGAATCAGCCTTACCATGCAGGAGACAGCAGTTTGATCCCTGGTCCAGAAAGATTCCACATACCAGAGAGCAACTAAACCCATGCACCGCAACTGAGCCCCTGGTTTAGAGCCCGGGAACCACAACTACTGAGCCCATGATCTGCAACTACTCAAGCCTGAAAGTCTAGAACCTGTGCTCCACAACAAGAGGACCCACTGCAATGAGAAGCCTGCACACAGCAATGAAGGGCAGCCACCTGCCGCAGCTAGAAAAAGCCCACGTGCAGCAAGGAAGACCCACCGCAACCAAAAATAAAATAAATAAGTAAGAAATAAGCCTTAAGAAAATAAAGTACAGAAATATTTTTAACATAGACAGTTACTCTCTAAATTCAAGAGGCATGAAAAAGAAATCCAAAAAAAAAAATAAAATTAAAAATATATTTTAATGTCATTGTTGAAGCAAATCACATTGCTTATTTAAAATCATCTATATTTGACAGCTATAAATGCAGATCTATACACATGCACACACACACACACATACACACACACTAGAAGTAAAAACGCCATCAATGACTTTTCTCTCAGTGAATTATTTTTTGAACATTATAAAAGTTTACCATTCAACACAATACTGTAATAGCCTTCTCTTAATTACCCATAGTGGCATTTATAGAAAATTAAATGAACATTTAATGTACAACAGATCATTTTTATTTAATGGGATTAAGAATTAGGCTCATCCACTGTGGAAAACAGTATGGAGGTTCCTTGGGACACTAAAAATAAAATCACCATGTAACCCAGCAATCCTGTTTTGGGCATATATCCAGACAAAGCAATAATTCAAAATGATACTTGAACTCATATATTCATAGCAGCACTATTCACAATATTCAAGACTTGGAATCAACCTAAATGTCCATCAGCAGATGAATGGATAAAGAAGATTTGATATATACATACAATGGAATACTACTCAGTCATAAAAAAGAATGAAATAATGCCATTTGCAGCAACATGGATGCAAGTAGAGATTATCAGACCAAATTAAATGTCAGAAAAAAACAAGTATCGTATGATATCACTTATATATGGAATCAGAATATCACATGAATGAACCCAGCTACGAAACAGAAACAGAGTCAGAGACTCAGAGAACAGACTGGTGGTTGCCAAAGGGGAGGGGTTCGGAGGGCAGATGGAGCTGCAGGTTGGAGTTAGCAGATGTGAGCTTTTATATATGGAAGGGATAAACAAGGCCCTACCGTATAGTACAGAGAACTGTGTTCAGTATCCTACGATAAATCACAGTGGAGGAGAACATATAAAAAGAATGTACATATATATATATATGTATAATTAAATCACATTGTTGAACAGAAGAATTAGCACAATATTGTAAATCAATTATACTCCAATTTTAAAAAAGAACTAGACAGAAATTGCTTATTTTCAACTGCTTGAGTGCTTAGCTGAGTATGGATGTAAAATCATTTTTCTCTGTGCAAGATTTCCCTCTATATCTCTGGAAGTCTTTCATCCTTCCTTCCCCTACATGGTCTTCCCTGGTGGCTCAGATGGTAAAGAATTTGCCTGCAATGCAGGAAACCCAGGTTCAATCTCTGGGTCAGAAAGATCCCCTGGAGGAGGAAATGGCAACTCAATCCAGTATTCTTGCCTGGAAAATCCCATGGACAGAGGAATCTGTTGGGCTATAGTCCATGGCATTGTAAAGAGTCAGACATGACTGAATGACTAACACTTTCACTTCCATACTACATGACATTAGGAGACATTCTGATTTCCTTTTTCAAAATTATTTTATGCACAGTCTCATCTTCTGTTAACATAATCCTTCAAATTGTCATAAGCTTTCTTTTCATTTTTGGCATATCTTAAATAATTATATATTGTACACTTTTGAGGTGGTGGAATTTTCCAAAATTTTAGTATGACCTCCCCAAATAGAGATCTGTTGTATATCAGTTGTTTATCCTTGAGTTTAAGGGTCTTTTTATAATGTCATTAATCTTATATGATCAAAATTTTCTAGTAAATTATCAAAACTTTCTTGATGACTAACAACTGGTGAGGCACTCCACCAAGTGCTTTCATTTTCTTTGAACATTCTCCTGTTGTTAGACTCCAACAACATTGCTACAGTCTCCTCAAAAGACTTGAATGATTTTCACATTGTGAACCTCGACTGAAAACCTCAGCACATGTAGCCTAGGGGAGGGGCTTCCCAGATGGGGCTAGCGGTAAAGAACCTGCCTGCCAATGCAGAAGACGTAAGAGACATGGCTTCAGTCCCTGGGTTGGGAAGATCCCCTGGAGAAAGAAATGGCAACCCACTCCGGTATTCTTGCCTGGGAAATCCCATGGACAGAGGAGCCTGGCGGGCTCAATCCATAAGGTTGCCAAGAGTCAGACATGATTGAGCATGCATGCGTATGTCCCCAGCACCATAGTATCATATATAACAATTTTTTCACAGAAATATCACCCCGTCCCACTACCCCTTCATAACCTTTTCTCCAGACCCAGTTACTGGCAATGACAGATGTGGTTTTCATCCCATATTTTTGTCTTTTCCATAATGTCTTACAAAAAGAATCACACACTATGAAACTCTTGCCTTTTTGTTTGTTTAACAAAATGCACTTGACTCCTTTTTGGTGTTTCTTGAATCAAGAATTTGTTCCTTGTTATTGAGTTGAGTAGAGTTCTATTTTGATAAACCATACACTTTAGTTTATCCATTCACCTGTTTAACAACTTCTGGAGGGTTGTTTTCCATTTTTAGTTTATTTTAGGGCTTCCCTGATGGCTCAGATGGAAAAGAATCTGCCTGTAATGCAGGCAACCTAAGTCTGATCCCTGGGTTGGGAAGAGCAACTATTAAAGTTATTAATGATACAGTTTTTTTTTTTTTTAAAGTAAGGTAAATTTTCAAATCACTTGGGGAAATATCTAGATAAAAATTAGCCCTTGGGTCATATGTAAGTCTATGTTTAACTTATAAGAAACAGACAAACTATTTTCCAATGAAGCTCTACTATTTTGCATGTCCATTAGCACTAAATGAGAGTTTCTATTGCCAGCCATTCTGGCCAGCCAGCATTTATCATCGTCAGTTTTTCCCCCCCTCAATATTAGCCATTAAAATAGATGTGCTTTGGTATTTCATTGTGGTTTTAACTTACATTTTCCTAATGACAAATTATATTCAGCACCTTTTCATGTGTTTGTCAACCATATATCTTACTTGATAACATATCTGTTCAGACCTTTTATGCATTTTTAATTGGGTGTATTGTTTTCTAAATCTTAAGTTTTATGAATTCCGTATGTATTCTACATATAAGACCTACAGTAGCTACATGATTTGCAAATACTTTTTGTCAGTGACTTATCTTTTTATTCTCTTAACAGTATCTCTTGCTGAGCAAGAATTTTAATTCTCTATCTACCTATGTATCTCTCTATATATATATATGCTTTGTTTTGCTTTTAGATTGTGCTTTTGGTGTTGCATCTCAAACATCACTAAAATCAAGGTCATGGAGATGTTTTCCTGTATTTTCTTCTGAAAGTCTTAGTTTTGTAGTTTACATGTATGTCAGTAATCCATTTTGAGCTAATTTTTGTACAAACTGTGAGGCATATTCCAGGATTTATATTTTTGCATATGGATTTAAGTAACATTTCTTAAAAATACACCAACTCAACTGCCTTTGCACCTTTGTCAAAAATAAGTTGACAGTGTTTGTATGGGTCTATTTCTGGGCTCTCTGTTCTATTCCACTGACCTATCCTTTAATTTTCACTATGCCATCTTGATCACTCTAACTTAATAATGTCTTGAAATCCACTAGTCCTCCAACTTCAGTCATTTTTTAGGGGGTGGTGGCTTTACTTTGACTATTTGCATTCTTTTGCCTTTCCATATAAATCTTGTGATCATTTCATCCATGTTTACAAAGTTTCCTTGGATTGTAAATGTGGGCTGCATTGAATCCGTATTTTAAATTTAGGAGATTTTACATTTTGGCTAATTTGAGACTTAGGCTCAATAAGCATATAGCTTATTCTCAGTGACACTTGGATTCAAAGTTTTGGTGGTTGCTTTAAGGTTTATAGCATACATAATTAACTTATCCCAGTCAACTTTCAAGTGATTTTTATACCATGTCATGTATAGTATAAGCTTGCGTGCATGCTAAGTCACGTCAGTCGTGTCCGACTCTTTGGGACCCTATTGACTGTGGCCTGTCAGGCTCCTCTGTCCATGGGATTCTCCAGGCAAGAGTACTAGAGTGGGTTGCCATGCCTTCCTCCAGGGGATCTTTCTGACCCAGGGATTGAAGCTTTATTTCTAAAGCCTCCTGCATTGGCAGGTGGGTTCTTTCCCAATAGTGCCACCTGGGAAGCCCACAGCACAAGCATTTTAATATATTTCCATTTTCCCCTTTGAGGCAAAGTATATTACCTTATATATAAGTTATGAACCTCACAGTACATTGTTACCATTTTTGCTCAAATAGCCAGTTATCTTTTCAGAGTTTTACATCTTAAAGAAGAAAAAATCACATATGTTTTTCCATACAACTGCCATTTATTGTGTTCTCTCCTTTCTGCAGATCCACGTTTCCATCAGATTTGTTGTTTCTTCTGCCTAGGCATCCTTTAACATTTTCAGCACCGTGGACCTGCAGGTGATCAGTTCTTTCAGCTTGGGTATGTCTGAAGGATTCTTTATTTAAAAAAAAATTTTTTTTTTATTAGGTGTGTAATTCTAGATGATGATTAGTTATTTATTCACTTAAAGGTGTTGCACTGTCTTCTTATTTGCATTGTGCATATTTTTAAACTTCTCAGATAGTAAGATTTTAATATTAATCTTAATTAAATAATATATTAATATTAATATTTATTAATCATTGGTTTTGAATAATTTAATTATTATATACCTTGGTGTAGTTTTCTTTATGGTTATTATATATTGAGCTCATTCATCTTGTTTGATATATGGGTTATATTTTTCAACAAATTTGGAAAATGTTCAGCCACTATCACTTAAAATAGTTTTATCTTGCCCCTTCTTCTAGGACTACAATTACATATATTTTATGGTGATTAGAGTTAGCCCACAGCTCACTGATGTCTTGTTTATTTTAAAAATTATTTTGTCTTTGTTTCTTATAGGTACTTTTGTTGTTATTGTTATGTCTTCAAGTTTACCAGTCTTTTTTTTAGCACTATCTAATTGGTTGTTAATATCACCAATTGTTTATCTAATTGGTTGTATATTTGTCATCTCATACATAGTAGTTTTTATCT
>SJXQ01006512.1:0-11489 GCA_006408695.1 Aepyceros melampus
GCTACTCTTGTTTGCCGTGTGTAGGCTGCTTATCATGGTAGCTTCTTTTGTTGCAGAGCAAGGGCTGCAGGAACGTGGGCTTTGGTAGTTGATGCACGTGGGCGTGGTATTTGCACTCACAGGCTCTCGAGCACAGACTCAGTAGCTGTGCGAGGCTTAGTTGCTCCGTGGCATATGGGATCTTCCCAGACCTGGCATTTAACCTGTGTCTCCTGCATTGGCAGGCAGATTCTTTACCACTGAGCCAGCAGGGAAGCCCACTATAATAGTATGTTTATTAATTTCTTTTCTGTGCATGTAGGTATATGGTATATTTTTTATTTTCAGGGTTAGTGTAGTAGTTAAAAATACCGTCTAGAACTGGAGTATCTAGATTTGAGTCTCATCTACTCTTTTACTTCTGTTCTTTTGAGTAACTTGTTTAACCTATCTTTGTTTACATATCTGTGAAAAGATTAATGAATAGCATGTCATCATAGGTTGTTATTGAAGTTTTAATATTTGCGAAGTGTTTTAGACAGGGATTGAAATTTGTTTATTTAGAAAAGTAGGTAGAGAGTAAGTGTCATCACTTTTATTTCTCTTATCACAATAAATTTCCAAATGAAAATCTTCTTTTGCATGGGTTTATTAGTCACTCAGCATGTGCATTTGCTTATTCTCTGCCTTGTATAATAGAGAAACTTAAAAGTAATGTCATACCAACCTCTACTCTCAAAGGACATATCTTATTGGGAGAACAAGGTGATACCATTTATTCATCTAATTAATCTTAGTGATTGAGCTCATCACCAGGGACGCCTGTAATAAGTGATAGAGAAATATAAATGAGTGATACAGAGTACATCTGCAGGAGAACAAAACATAAAACGGTATGGGAGGTATAACTTTGGAGTTGTTGAATGATCCAAGAAAGCTGAGCACTTATGGCTACATCATTAATTACGAAATTCAGAAAACGGAGCTTAGTTTTGATTAAGTTGGTGTGAAAACTTCTTTGGTGGCAAGATGTGACCTGAACTGAACTGAGGTTATTTATAGTCCTAATCCTCCTTAGTTTGCCTATTCCTAAATTTGCTGCAGGAATATTAGGGTATTTGATTACCCTGCTGGAGATATGATATAATTATGTGTTGATATGTAAACATGAAAAGAATCCCCTAGATTCTGTGTTTGAACACTTCTGGACTCAAAATTTTGTTGTTGTTTTTTCACTTGATTATATTATAGTTGATTTACAGTGTTGTGTTAGTTTTAGGTATATAGCAGTGATTCAGTTATACCTATTCTTTTTCAAATGATTTTCCCATTTAGATTACTACAGAATATTGAGTAGAGTTCCCTGTGATTTACAGTAAGTCCTTTTGGGTTATCTAATATTTTATGTATAGTAATTTATTTATGTTAAGAGTGCCAGTTTCTTTTCTTTTACGTGTGTGTATAGAAACCAATATTTGTTGTTTAGTCACTAGTGATGTCCAACTCATTTGCCATTTCCTTCTCAAAGTTTTTTGGTAAGGAGCAACTGGTTCATATTACACATTCTTTTCAGACAATATATAGAAAGTACAGATAAGAAAAAAATAATACATTGAAACTTACCTATAAAATTAAAGTCACTGAAATATCACTATACACCCATTAGAACTGGAGAAGAATTTTCATACATTGCTAGTAAGTGTATAAAATAATACAGATACTTTGGAAAACTGTGGCAATTTCTTATAAATTTAAACATAAAATTATCACACTGCCCAGCCATTCCAGTCCTAGGTTTTTATTCAAAGAAATGAAAACACATGTTCACAAAGATTTTTATACAAGAATGATGTCTGTTGAGCTCTTAACAGATTTTGGTCTGTTGGCTAAATGCACATAGCTTAGTTAACTGTTAAGATTGGATGAAACCTATGAATATAATAAATGTCAGAAGACCTATAAGTATTTAACCTGTCATTGTATATCAGAGTTTCCATGGAGATAATTCAAACTTCTGTCAGTATCCTGACTGATAGAAAACTTGAATGAAAATCAGAAATCTCCTGACTGATAGAAAACTTGAATGAAAATCAGAAATCTCAGGGAAAAACACAAAAACCTTTTCTGCAGAGTAAACTTTAAACATCAAATAAGATTAAACTAAAATCTTACATTTTTATCAACTGATAAATGACATTTTTAAACAAGTACTTAGTTGCTTCAGAAAAATTTTTTCTGAGCAAATGTGTGAGTTTCAGAATTGAAAATAAAATTCTTAGCTGAAACTGATGTATCAGACTTGTGTTTTGTTGTAAGATCACGTCTCATAGAAACTATACAAGAATATATTTATTTGTACACAAACTCACTGTGGAATGTGAAGTTTTTAAGATAGAGAAATAACTTGAATTCTGTGAACACCCCAATAAATGTGACTAGTGTCAGAAAAATAAGAGTGATTTTAGCATCTTTATTCATAATAGCAACTAGAAGCTGTTCAGATGTCCATTAACAGATGAATGGATAAAAAAATTGTGATATACAATGGATTACCACTCAGCAACAAACATAAAGTATGTACTGTTTGATTTCACTTACATGAAAGTCTAGAATATGTAAAACTGACCTTTGGTGTTAGAAATCAGATCAGTAGTGCTTCTGAGGCAGGAATGGACATTGACTGGGAAGGGACATGAGAATGGAAATGTTCTGTGTCTTGGTAGGCTTAGGAGAGTTACAAGGCACCATGACCCTTCTCATGTATTCTTTTCCCCATGGTCCTAGCTAAATGGGAAAATAAAACCTGACATTTATGGAGCACATACTATGATGGTTCAGGCTTTGTTATAAGTACTTTATGAAAAATCGCTCATTTAGTCCTCATAACAACCATATAAGGTAGGTTCTTATTCCCATTTACAAGTGGGACGCTGCAACAGAATGTGATCAGGTGATTTGCCCAGGATCAGTCATTTGGTGGATGATGGAATCCAGATTTGAATTCAGTCCGTTTGGCTTCACAGTTCACCATGAAACTATAGCTGCCTTTCAAAATAAATGGATCATTCGGCTTTGTACCTGTGAAAAGATGAGAACTTCTGTGAAAATTTTGCCTTTATGTTTGTTTAGAGCTAGCCAACATGGAAGAGGATCCCAGATCAGCCGGAGTTGCTACCTTTGTTCTTCAAGAAGAATTTGATAGATACTCTGGTTATTGGTGGTGTCCAGAAGCTGAAACAGTAAGAGGGTTCAAAATTATATACTATAAGTCAGTTAAAGTATTATGAGATTCAACTACTGGTTAGTTAACTGCACAGATTCTTGATTCTGAATAGTAGATTCTTAAGTGATGAAGATTGGATCATACCAGTAGTTACTGCTAACATTCAGGCTGTATACCACCATAATGAATTCTCATAATAAACAGTTAGTTGTATTATGGTTCAGTGCCCCAGGTCCTTGAACTCTCCTTGCCAGTTTTTCTTTCCTTTCTTCATTTTTAATCTTTTGGCTGCACCATGTGGCTTATGGGATCTTAGTTCCTCTATCAGGGATTGAACCTATGCCCCCTGCCTTGGAAGCAGAGTCTCAACCACAGGACCACCATGGAAGTCCCGCCAGTTTTTCATCTAGAAGCTGATTGGTGGCAACTAAAAATACCACCCTTTAGTGGGAGTTGCTATAAAGATATAGGATTGCCTAGAGAGTCTGCATGAACAGATGGCCAAATTAGTATATGAATGGATCAAGAAAAAAAGGCAAAAATGCCTTTTTTCTTTGTGAATTCACAAGTATTTCACTAGCTGAGAAACAGCTCTCTAAAGCAGAAGCTTTCAAACTTTTTACTGTGATCTGGTTAAAAATTTGCTTTACATTCTAGCCTAATACATTGTACATATATTCTGTATAAAACTGAAAACAAATTTCATGAAGCAGTGCTTAATCTTACATGTAATGCACTCATATATTTTTTTTGCTTGTCTTATTTTTAAAATGCTGATTATGACCAGCTAAAACATTTCATGACCCACTAATGGATTGCACGTAGCATTCTGAACACATCTCTAAGGGACCATGAGAAGTATTTATATTTAAACCATATCTTAGATTTGGGCATTTTAAGATGTAAAATATTTTGCCCTAACTATGTTGTTAGAACAAGATTATGACATGAATTAGAGAAACCATTAAAAAAAAACCTGGAGTCTTTTAAAGTGGGGTTTATTTTGTTATAGAAAATATTGTAAGTGTAATAATTCCTGAATGGAATGCATTTTAGGGTATGCAGGAACTGAAATACTTCACAAATCTGTTTCTTCCATTGTGTGTGTGTGTGTGTGAAGTGCTTAATCTTACATGTAATGCACTCATATATTTTTTTTGCTTGTCTTATTTTTAAAATGCTGATTATGACCAGCTAAAACATTTCATGACCCACTAATGGATTGCACGTAGCATTCTGAACACATCTCTAAGGGACCATGAGAAGTATTTATATTTAAACCATATCTTAGATTTGGGCATTTTAAGATGTAAAATATTTTGCCCTAACTATGTTGTTAGAACAAGATTATGACATGAATTAGAGAAACCATTAAAAAAAAACCTGGAGTCTTTTAAAGTGGGGTTTATTTTGTTATAGAAAATATTGTAAGTGTAATAATTCCTGAATGGAATGCATTTTAGGGTATGCAGGAACTGAAATACTTCACAAATCTGTTTCTTCCATTGTGTGTGTGTGTGTGTGTGTGTGATGATCTTGTTTTCATCTCCAAGAGTAGTAACCTTTAACCAGTAAAAGTGGCTTAGCAGTAACTTACCTTGCTACTGAAAAGATTAGTAGTAGTTTCATACATGAAAGGGAGTATATTTTATACATAAACTATTTTTTACTAGAGGGAATGGTCAATTGTGATGATTTTCTGGCATAGTGCTCCCAAATTTTCAATGTTTAATTTCCTTTTAAGCTCCAGTGGCAGTAAAATTCTTAGAATTCTATATGAAGAAAATGATGAATCTGAGGTGGAAATTATTCATGTCACATCCCCTATGTTGGAAACAAGGAGAGCAGATTCATTCCGCTATCCTAAAACAGGTACTGCATTCCACTGACGTTTACATATGCTCATTCCTACTTTTCAGACAAGATTCTTCTGCGTTCATTCAAAAGTTCGGTTACCACTGATCCTTTATAGACCGAAGGGTAGATTGTTAAGTGTCTCTGAGGTAGATTTTTTTAATTATAGGCTGATCCTTTTAAATTATTTCAAAGGTAGGGAAGTGCACAAAACTGATTCTTTCAAGGAACAGATAAAGAAGTATCTTTGCCACAAAATAAAGATTTTTAAGGGATTATATTCTTAATAAATTAGCATTTTTCCCCATATTGCTATTTACAGCATTTCAATTGTGAAATGATATAGGATTCCCCTTCATTACCTACTAATTCCTAATGTTTTTTGGTGCCTTCTTTTACAGTCATATTGAAAATTATGAATTTGAGATAGAATTTTGAGTTTTTTATGTAATAAAGCCCTGACCATTTAAATGCAGTATTCTTGATTTGACTAAAAAGGATTCATCTGGTAAAATTTGAATAGCTTTTTTATTACTATTTGTTTATATCTCTTCCTAAAGGCACAGCAAATCCAAAAGTCACTTTTAAGATGTCAGAAATACTGATTGACGCTGAAGGAAGGGTAAGTATAAAATGCTGAGTTAACTTTTTGTATCATTTTGTCTGCCAACAGAGATTGTAGATATGCTTTCTTATATTTTGGACTTGTGGAACTTGCTGAGACATCTGTAGATCATGATTTCAGGTTGACCTCATTTTCTACTCTGAAAACTTTCTTACTGGTTCCCAAGTTAGGAATATGGGGAGATGCATATTTACCATTCCTTTCCAGTAGTTTTTCCTCTTTGCCTTTGTTAATTCTCCAGATCAGTATTTCTTAAATAGTGGTTATTGACTGATGAGTTACCTTCTGTGTGAATAGTTGTCTGTCTTAGATTAAATATCCCTCATGTCTTTTATACTGCTGCTTTCCACAGTCAGATGCCTGTAAGCTTAATGTACACATAATTAATTAAAAAACTTCTCTGCTAGACTTTTTAAAAACAGCTTTATTGAAGTATAATTCACTTATAATTCACTCATTTAAAGTTTAAAATGGCTTTTAGTATATTCTCAAGATTTGTGCAGCTATCACCACGGTCAATTTTAGAACATTTTCCTTAATCCTAAAGGAGATTCACATCCCTTAGTCATCTCCCCCGAACCTCTCCGTGCCCCCCAGCCCTAGGCGGCCACTAATCTGTTTTCTGTCTATGGATCTACCTGTTCTGGACATTTCATATAAATGGAATCATACAGTATCTAGTCTATTCTTTCACTTAACATCTTATTTTCAAGCACTAATCCTATGGCACCAAGTAACAGCACTTCACTACTTTTTATCACCTAAAAATACTCTATTGTGTGGATATATACCACATTTTATTTATCCACTCATCAGTTTTAGACATTTGGGTTCTTCCAAATTTTGGTTACTGAAACGTAATGCTACCAGTGTGGGTATACAAGTTTTTGTATGGTCATACATTTTCATTTCTCTTGGTTAGATACCTAGGAGTGGAATTGTTGGGTCATGTTATAATTCTGTATTTTAACCTTTTGAGGAACTTCCAAATGGTTTCCGCAGTGGCTACACTACTTTATATTTCCACCAGCAGTGTATGAGGTTTGCAACTTCTCCACATCTTCATCAACTCTTATTATTTGTCTTATAGCCATCCTAGGGGATATGAAGTTGTATCTTATTGTGGTTTTGATTTACATTTTTCTAATAACTAGTGATGTTGAGCATCTTTTCATGTGCTTATTGGCCATTTGTATATCTTCTTTGGAGAGCAATCTATTCAGATCTTTTTGTTCATTTTTAAAAATTTATATTTTAAAGTGTGTTAGCCAGACTAGGGAAAAAAGTTTGCTTACTCAAGACTATTTCACTATATATTATACATATAGTATTTTAAACTAAAATGTAAAGAACTAGAGACTATTTTTCTTAGATACTAAAGTCTATAAAGTAATTAAAATCTGATTTTACCAGTTACCATCAAGAGTTCTATTAGTATAAAGTCATAGAAAAAAACTTTTAGACTGTGCTAATTCTTTTAGTCAGAACTTTTTTAGACATAAGGAGCACCAATAAAGGTAACCCATGACTTACTGCTGGTTTTGCTATATCCTGTGTACCTAAGACTGAACAAGTGTCATGCTTTTAAAGATAGTGCTTTAAGTAGACCAGTATCAGTCTTCTATAACTAGATTCCTTTTTTCTTTTTCAATAGATTATAGATGTCATAGATAAGGAACTAATTCAGCCTTTTGAGATTCTGTTTGAAGGAGTTGAATATATTGCCAGAGCTGGATGGACTCCAGAGGGAAAATAGTGCGTATGTTAAATTGTCACTTCTTTACAAATAATTTAGGACCCAGAACTGTCTGTACTATTAGCCTCTTCCTTTCCTTTGGAGCTGTTTTCACGTGTAAATTTGCAAGATAGTTAGTTCTACACAAAGAATTTTCTTGAACTCAGTGGACTTGTAATCCTATAAGCATAGGTGCATTGCATTTTATTTCTGTCTCTTAGCCAGTGACAGTTTCACAGTGTTATTTGTGGTTAAAGTAGGACTTTCAGTCTCATGTGAGTATGTGTATTTTTTTAATTATATAATTTAAGCAGAAATATTTGTACAGCCTTATATGAAGATGATTACATGTATTTCCTGTGTCAGATGTGGACAACAGGAGTTTTCATGGGGCTGGCATTTGTTGACATTAAAGGGAGAAAATAATTTCAAAGGCCATCTGTGATTTTGGAAATTTAACGAAAACTACTTTTAAAACCTCTACTCAAGCTTAACTTTAAAAAAATAAGTGGAATATGTGTACCTATGGCTGATCCATGTTGATCTAAGGCAGAAACCAACACTGTATTTTAATTATGCTTCAATTAAAAATAAACTTTAAAAATAAGTGTAGAATGAACTAATACTTTTCATTAGCTGTTTGTAAGTGATAATTTAACACATACTAAAGCAATACTGCCACTTTGATTACAGAAATAACTGATGGGTGCTAAGGGAAGGATTAGTGGAATATTCATTTGCCGAAAGTGAGCTTTATTTTGTTCTTTTCTTTTTTTATTTAAATAGTGCATGGGCCATCCTACTAGATCGCTCCCAAACTCGCCTACAGATAGTGTTGATCTCACCTGAATTATTTATCCCAGTAGAAGATGATGCCATGGAAAGACAGAGATTCATCGAGTCAGTGCCTGACTCTGTGACACCACTGATTATCTATGAAGAAACGACAGACATCTGGATAAATGTATACATGCTTTCTTGTAATACTTGGTTTAAATATTTTCTCAGAATGCTGAAGTAAATGAAGCTTGATAGCAAACTATCAAAAGAAATTTTTTAAGTTCACAGCAATTTTAAATGTTATTTGCTTAGTTTGAACATTTCAAATGGGAATGTTGGTTCCAGAATGGAGAGTGGTTTGTAGATGAAACGTCGATGCGGTTCCAGTGACATCTCCCTGGATGCTGAATTGCCCTTGTTTCTGGACACATCAGATACTGAAAGCACAACCTCACCAGTGCCTCTGAGAGGACCACGAGAGTCCTGACTAGAAAAAACTTTCTCTTTTAAGTTGGTAAACTATCCCCAAATATACCAGTTTTGGATTGAATTTTTCACTTTCTAGTTTAATGGAAAAAACTTACACAAGGTATAAAATAAATAAAGCCAGTTCACTCTCCTCTGGCTGCATATAGGCTTCATGTGATTCACCTAGCAGATAACATCTGTTTTCCCTTGAATTGTTAGAATATTTCTCTCTGGAAAAGAAAAGTAAAAAAAAATTTTTTCTCATAGTTCTTGTAATAAGATTTATATCATTAAGTAAACATTGTGCCATTTTTCAAAGAACTGCAGAGATGGTGAGTAAGAAACAGCTTTTGGTTGTATTTTTCATTTTTCTCATTTGGAAACATTTATTTCTCAGCAGATGATGTCTTTGACTAAAGTAAGATAAATATGAAAGGCCCAGGCAAAATCTATAATTGTACATATACCATACCCCATAATCTGACAGTTACTTATATTTCAGAAAATGTTTATCAAGTAATTCTTCTTTCTCTCTGGCTTAGTCAAATTATTTGCATAGTATTCTCATTAATGTATATAGTAAATTAATCTATTTATTTTACAGATCCATGACATCTTTCATGTTTTTCCCCAAAGTCATGAAGATGAAATTGAATTTATTTTTGCCTCTGAATGCAAAACAGGTTTCCGTCATTTATATAAAATCACATCCATTTTAAAGGAGAGCAAATATAAGCGATCCAGTGGTGGCCTGCCTGCCCCAAGTAAGAAGTTATTTTCTGTTTAAAAAGAGGCAGAAGGTGGGAGGGTATATATGAGGTAGCTAGAGCAGTCAAATTCATAGACACAGAAAGTGGCTGCCAGGGGCTGAAAGGAAAATGTGTAAGCCTAGAAAAAATGAAATAGTGCATTGGATACTTCTGTGTTTTTAAAAAGACTGAGTATGGTTTTCTACTTTAATAATACAGAGTTTGTTTTAGAATCCTGGACATTTAATGATGTTATGTTGTATGTTTTACTGCCATTTATAACTTAACAGACTCAACAGAGCCATTTTTAAAAAATTGTGGTAAAATATGCACAACAAAATTTACCATTTTAAGTCTGTGGTTTCTTGACATTAAGTATATTCCCTGCTGTTCTGCAACCGTCACCACCATCCATCTCCAGGATTTTTTTTCGTCTTCCAGAACTGATTCTGTCCAATAAGTAATATCCACTTTAGTGGTAAATAATTAATGGCTTCTCATTCCTTCCTCCTTCCTTCCCCTGGCAGCCACTTTCTATCTTTATGAATTTGACTGCTCTAGCTACCTCATATACATGGAATCACACAGTGTGTGTCCTTTAATGACAGGCTTATTTCATTTAGTATAGTGTCTTCAAGGTTCATCCGATTGTAGAATGTGTCAGATGTCCTGCCTTTTTAAGGTTGAATAATATTCCATTGTACATGTAAACCCTTTTGTTTACCCATTCATCTGTCTATTAACAGTGAGATTACTTCTTTAGACCATTTTAAATAACGCTGTAATGAGCATGGGTAGAAAAATACCAGTTTGAAACCCTGCTTTCAGTTCTTTGGGGTATATATCCAGAAGTGAAATTGCTTAGTATTTTAATTCTTGAAAGTCTTTTGAGGAACTGCCACCGTATACTTTCAATAGCGGCTGCACCTTCATACATTCCCATTAGAAAGTGCACAGAAGTTCCAGTTTCCCTACATCCTTGCTAATGCTTGTTGTTTTCTGGGTGTAGTTCTTTGTTTTGGTTTGGTTTTGGTT
The DNA here is from genome assembly GCA_006408695.1 of Aepyceros melampus. NCBI lineage: Eukaryota > Metazoa > Chordata > Mammalia > Artiodactyla > Bovidae > Aepyceros > Aepyceros melampus. The sequence goes on from SJXQ01006512.1 coordinate 10,449, forward strand.
TTTGGCGGGGTTTTGGTAAGAGCCATGCTAATGGATATGCAATGGTATATCGTTGTGCTTTTGATTTGCATTTTCCTAGTGTTTAGTAACATTATTTAGCCAGTTTGTATCTCTTTAGAGATATGTCTATTTGAATCCTTTGTGGACTTTTTAATTGGATTATTTGTTTTTTCAACATGCCTTTTAACATCATTCTTATTTGGGAAACACTGACCTACAATTTAGGACAGCATAGTAAATACTACCTATGACTTGCTCCTTCTCTTAGCATGAATTTTTTTTTTTAAATCAGACTAGATCTTGTATATCCAAGATGGAGATTTCTTCCCTAAGAGCCTTAGTTTAATTTGACCCTTGGTGTGAAATTGCTGTTACTTGTTCCTCTGTTGTTCAAAAATTAAATCTACTTACAGATTCCAGAAAGTTTAGTGATGAAGACTGGTCAAAGAGCTATGAATAGTAATTCACTAAAACAACATTCTTGGGACAGGGATTAAAAGATAACTTAAAATTTTATACTCATATTGAATAAGAAGCACTGTCATCTCAGCTGACATTCTTTTTTTTTTTTTTTTAATTAATTTTTATTTTTTAGTTTGTTTTGCTTTACAATACTGTATTCGTTTTGTTACACATTGACATGAATTAGCCATGAGTGTACATGAACTCCCAATCCCGACCCCCACCTCCACCCTCCCGCCCCACACCCTCTCTCTGGATTATCCCTGTGCATCAGTCCCTAGCATCCTGCATCCTGCATCAAACCTGGACTGGCAATTCGTTTCGCTTATGATATCACACATGTTACTTTGCCACTCTGCCAACCCATCCCACCCTCTCCCTCTCCCACAGAGTCCAAAAGGCCATTCTATACAACTGTGTCTCTTTTGCTGTCTTGCGTACAGGTTTATCATTACCATCATTCTAAATTCCATATATATGTGTAAGTATACTGTATTGATGTTTTTCTTTCTGGCTTACTTCACTCTGTATAATCGGCTCCAGCGTCATCCACCTCATTAAAACTGATTCAAATGTATT
>SJXQ01006512.1:11778-132584 GCA_006408695.1 Aepyceros melampus
AGAATGTTTGCTGTGGGTTTGTCATATATAGCTTTTATTATGTTGAGGTATGTTCCTTCTATTCCTGCTTTCTGAAGAGTTTTTATCATAAATGGATGTTGAATTTTGTCGAAAGCCTTCTCTGCATCTATTGAGATAATCATATGGTTTTTATTTTTCAGTTTGTTAATGTGGTGTATTACATTGATTGATTTGCGGATATTGAAGAATCCTTGCATCCCTGGGATAAAGCCCACTTGGTCATGGTGTATGATCTTTTTAATGTGTTGTTGGATTCTGATTGCTAAAATTTTGTTAAGGATTTTTGCATCTATGTTCATCAGTGATATTGGCCTGTAGTTTTCTTTTTTTGTGGCATCTTTGTCAGGTTTTGGTATGAGGGTGATGGTGGCCTCATAGAATGAGTTTGGAAGTTTACCTTCCTCTGCAATTTTCTGGAAGAGTTTGAGTAGGATAGGTGTTAGCTCTTCTCGAAATTTTTGGTAGAATTCATCAGCTGACATTCTTTTCAGAACACTTAGCCCCTGTTCCTCTCAGTGTCTGCTTCTGGGCCCTTCAGCTTGTCTACCTCTTTCCATTTCCCTCCTTTTTACTTAGACTTTCTTGCTCCAGATCTTCGTCCTTTTCCTTGATGTCCATTTTATTTTCCTCTTCCCTCCTCTTTTTTCTTCCATAAGTGGCTATAATGTGTAACAACTAGTATTTGTTATATATTAAATAATACTTATTTTCTGGTGATAAAATTTAAAGTACTAAGTTGAATTTTTGTATCTAAGAAAATGAGTCTATTTTTTTTAACTCAAGTAGGACCCTACTTAAGATCCTATATCATCTCAGCCTCTTCTCAGCTGTCACTTTGAGAGCCAGAGCTGGCAGCAGCTAGGCAGAGAGCAGGGGTTTCTTTCTTTTTTTATTTTAACCTTCTCCTTAGGCCACTGAGAGAGCTTCATCTACCAAGACAGAATCTTACAAAGATAAATGGAACATATTGTTATTTACTATGGTAATAAATTTGTTTTTTGCAAATGATAAACAGTTGTATTAAAATTTTCCTTCTCTGGCTTAAGTAGTTTGTTGCATTTCTAGAAGAAATGCCTCACTGACGCATTAGATTGTTTTTGTCTGTCTAACCAAAGGTCTAGGAATGCAAGTGCCTTTAAGTTCTTTTCTGTCTTTACCGTAAGAGTGTATTTTGCTGTTTTACCTTTAGTTACATGGATCATTCCATTACTATTAAGAAGACTCATACTTGGAATTTTTTTTAACTGTAACTGTAGACTTTATGTTGAGGTGAAATTCACATGACATTAACCATTTTAAAGGGACCTTTTAGAATGAATGGTGGCATTTAGTACATTCAGTGTTGTGCAGCTACTACCTCTCTTTGTTCCAAAGGATTTTCATTATTCATTATTCTAGACATAACTTTGAATTTTTCAGTGTTCCTTTTTTGAAAAAAAGTTTAGAATACTATTTTTCATTGTTTCATTTGCTTATAGTATGATGTAAAGTACTGAATTATAATTATATTTATCTTTAGGTGATTTCAAGTGTCCTATCAAAGAGGAAATAGCAATTACCAGTGGTGAATGGGAAGTTCTTGGCCGGCATGGATCTAATGTATGTTCTTTTATTCTACTGATATGTTTAGTCAACATCAGCTGTGTGTATGCAGTACTGAAAATCAGTAGTGCAACTTCATATGACCCCAGTATTTTGAAAATGCTGCTGCTGCTAAGTTGCTTCAGTCGTGTCCGACTCTGCGACCCCATGGACGGCAGCCCACCAGGCTCCCCCGTCCCTGGGATTCTCCAAGCAAGAACACGAGTGGGTTGCCATTTCCTTCTCCAGTGCATGAAAGTGAAAAGTGAAAGTGAAGTCTCTCAGTCATGTCTGACTCTTAGCCACCCCATGGACTGCAGCCCACCAGGCTTTTCCGTCCATGGGATTTTCCAGGCAAGAGTCCTGGAGTGGAGTGCCATTGCCTTCTCCAAAAATACTGCTAGGGCCTCAAAAAACCCAAGTTGTTGGAAAGGGAGAGTCTTAGTTTAAATTCTAAATTTCACCCATTTAATAATGTTGATATTAGATGTGTTCTGGTTACTAAAGGTCACCATTTTCAGATGCAGTGTTGCGTCTTAGTAAGGAAAGGGCTGGTCCATACTTTTCCAAGTCTCGCAAAAGTGAGTGAGGATATAGTTTGAAAATTATTTCTGAATCTCTTATAGACTACTTGTGTCATTTCTGCATTAGTGCGTTTACAGTTCCTGAGATGGTGATGCTCTTTCATTCGCCTGTTTATCTTATCTCACAAATTTAAAGTTTCATATACCACTTGCAAATTATAATGGACATTTGTACAGAGCATAGATTGATAAGAAAGGGAGGAAGTCCGCCCTCTGTTTCACGTTGGCATATGGCTTGCTATAGCAGTTCTGTGAACTCTAATTTTTTTCCTTTGCCTTTCATAGTACCTTGTGTTTGTTTCAGCTTTCAGTTAGGTGGTCAGTTTCATGAGATCTCTGAGAACTCCATCCTTTATATGTTTGATGCATAAAATTCAGTTGAAGTATGCTACCAGGATTTAGTGAAGGCCTGTGACTTCCTCAAATTGATTGAGAAATTTACTGAAGAATTATGTATACTGGCTACTATAGAAGTCACTCAGTTCCTTAGGTGATTAAGGAGAAAGAATGAAGATACAGACCCCAGGTTTGTTTTTGTTGGTGTGATAACTTTAGAATATAATAGGCGACCTTTAAGGTCTCATTTCCACTGGCAGTGTCAGTTGGCCTTCTGGTTATATACTCAATGTATTTTTTTCTGTTTAGGGACCCTTAAATGTTACTGTCAGATGTTAGTGGAATTCTTATGTTCTGATAATAAAAATTTACACTAATATAAACTTCATGCTGTGTAATGGTTGGTTGATACTGAGGGAAACCCCAAAATTATACAGAGCTGAACCTTATTTGGGCAACCTAAATGTCTTTCTCTTACTTGCTCTAATGTGCATCAGTTCTTTTCTATCATGCCTATTTATGTGATATATTTGTCTCTCTTTCTTACTCTTCTATTTTTCCTCTATTTTCCCTCTATCCTTGCGTTATTTTTTTTAAGTTATCTTTCCATTTTCTACTTTTGCAGGTGACCTGTTCACCCAGAGATTTTTAATGCCAGTAAATGAGTAAATCTTTGAGGCTTTTAAGTCTGTTAGCCACTTAGGATTCTCAAAGTGTGAGCAGTGTGGTCTCTAGACCACAAAGGATCAGTATCACCTGGAAACTTTAGAACTACTAGGCCCACCCTAGACCTCTTGAATGGAGAAAGTTGTCTGGAGGTGGGATTCAGCAATCTGTTTTACAAACCCCTCAGGTGATTCTGATGTAAAGTTGTTACATGAAACAAAGAAAAAAGGAATAAGGAATTACTATTTATTTAGTTTTGAAAGGCCTGACTTCTAACTGCTAAGGCAAGAGCAGAACCAGTCCTGACCTTTTACAGATTAACACATACCTGTGAAGCTTCATGAAAGGTTGTTCTGCCATCTCTTATCCTTTGTATCCTTTCTGTCTATGTCATATAGGCCTTACTTAATGTCAACTGTGTTTATTTCTATATCCATGCATGCTAAAATATGTTTGCAATGATTAAGAAGCTTCTTGAAGAAAATGTGGCATCTAAAAGTATTTGCTTTTAGAAATACACCTTTGTTTTCTGTATAAAAGTTTGGATTTTATTAAACATTATTTGAGTAAGCTGCTGGAAGATTTTGAAAAGGAACAATAATAGCCATTTATTTAGAATCTCACTGTAATTTGGGAGGAATATTAAGTGAATTCAGCTGTGAATGTACTGGCAATTTTTTTGTGTTCTGAATGAAGACTTAAAAGATCCTTCATTCTTATTTATAAACTATGCCAGCATTGAAACTGATGGAGTGATTGAATAGAGTTATTCTTCAACCCAATAGAGAAAACATTTTTGCAAATTTGTACAAAAGACCAAAAAAAAAAAAAAAAACCACTGCCTAAGATACTACTGCACTGAGAAATAGAGAGGATGCTAAAGTTAGACTCTTTTAGGTGTGCATGACCTGAGCTATGATATAGATATTTTTTCTCTGTAAAGGATAGTCGTTTTAATGAAATAATTTTTGTATTTTAAGAAAAGCACACATTTTACCATATAGGAAATTAGCAGCAGCATGCAGCTTGGGTGTCCTTTTAACTTTCTGAACAGGATCAATTAAGACATGAACAAAACCAACTCAAGCTTATTAACATCGGTGACAGATTTTTTCACAAGTCAGAGTGTGACTCAAATGATTCTGAGTAAAATTGACTGGTCTTGCCAAGGTCATACTAGCACTGATTTTTATGTTGTTATTTTGACAGATCCAAGTTGATGAAGTCAGAAAGCTGGTATATTTTGAAGGAACCAAAGACTCTCTTTAGAACATCACCTGTATGTGGTCAGTTATGTAAATCCTGGAGAGGTGACAAGGCTGACTGACCGTGGTTATTCGCACTCTTGCTGCATCAGCCAGGTATTAAGTCCCTGTTTGAAAAGGGTTTCCTGTCATATAAAAAACCTCTGCTCATATAATAGTCCTTTTTAGTAACGTGAAAAGTGAAATGGCCTATGAAAACCTTAGCCTTAACTTTAGCATTGTATATATATTCACATAAATGATCAGACTGTTACCATACTCCTGCTATAGCATCAATGCAGATATAGCAACAGATAACTTTTTTTAGTTTTCCCTGGGGGAAAAAATAATTGTTTTTCCTTTCTCTAGCATTGTGACTTCTTTATAAGTAAGTATAGTAACCAGAAGAACCCACACTGTGTGTCCCTTTATAAGCTGTCAAGTCCTGATGATGACCCAACCTGCAAAACAAAAGAATTCTGGGCCACCCTCTTGGATTCAGCAGGTACTCATTCTCCTGATCCCAATCTTAAGCGAGATTAGTACAGTAGTGCTCTAAACCCGTGTCGTAGTTCCACGTTTCCTGACAGAGCCTTCCCGTCCCTCACCACTGCCTGTCCTTCCTGCTGGCTGATCCCATCCTGCCTAGTCTATCAGTTATCAAATAAGGCTGGTTACTTCTTACTCCACCAAGACTGGAAGGCCTTTTTGAAAATAAGATTAAAATAATCAAGATTAGTCCAGGTTCGATGCATGATACTGGATGCTTGGGGCTGGTGCACTGGGACGACCCAGAGGGATGGTACGGGGTGGGGGGAGGGGAGTGAGGAGGGGGTTCTGGATGGGGAACACGTGTATACCTGTGGAGGATTCATGTTGATGTATGGCAAGACCAATACAATATTGTAAAGTAATTAACCTGCAGTGAAAATAAATAAATTTATATTTTTTTTAAAAAGATAGCACTATATAAAATAAATAAATAAAAAATAAAATAATCAAGATAACAGCTAGGAAGTGATTTATTCACGTTTGGATGATTCCCAGGTAAACAACTGAACTCGAACGTCAGATAGACTGAACTAGTAATACTCTTGAGCAGGGAAGCTGCAGCTTTAAGGAATACCCAGCTGGTAGCTTTCTTAAACTTCTACTAGCGCTTGCAGTGGCCATCTTAATAAAAGATAAATCCTCATGTTGTATGGGAGTGAAGAGCACTGTGATTATCTGAATTTAAAATGCTTGATTTCTTAAATATAAATAATGGACTAATATATCTTTTAATTCATTTTATACACAAATCCTTTTTTCTGTTAGGTATTTTCACTCATAAATATCTCCTAAGGGGTTAAGAAATTAGTGCAAAACCACAAGGTTTGGGTATGTTCTGATGTCCACAATTAGAATTTGTAATATGCTGATCTCTGCTTCAACTGGAACATCATCCAGTATACACAGACTTGGGAGAGGTCTGTGAAGCTTTCAAGCACTGATCATGATTTTTTTTCTGGGTTCTGATTAGGCTTGTTCTCTAATGATCATAAAGAAATGTTTTTTGAGCACCTGCTATGAGCAAGTTAATTTGTACTCTCAGTTCTCATCAGGTATATGGCTTAACCATCGATAAGTTATATAAGCTGAGAGCAAAGTATTTGTGTTCTGCATGTAAATACCTCCTGGGCTCCAATGATTATTGATAATACTTTGTGTCTGCTTCTGAAATGGATAATTTGATGTCTTCCTTAGATTTCCTTTTTAAATGTAACTACTTGTGCTTAATTTCTTGCTTATCATCTAAAGGAGGGATAGTTAGTTATTAGGGTAGTGGGGTTATGGTATTTTTTCCTCGTGCTCAGATTGTCAGGCTCCCACAAGAACTTTACAGAATGTATTTACCTCCTCCCAGGTCCTCTTCCTGACTATACCCCTCCAGAAATTTTTTCTTTTGAAAGCACTACTGGATTTACATTGTATGGGATGCTGTACAAACCTCATGACCTACAACCTGGAAAGAAATACCCTACTGTGCTGTTTATATATGGTGGTCCTCAGGTAGGCATATTTTGTACATATGTGTATGTGTTTTCATTTTCTTTTTTTTTCTTCCCTTGGTGGGTATTCAGGTCAAAGTGGAAGTCTTTTTCAATAAGGAACAATGTCTCAATTCATAACCTGAAAGGAATTACTTCCTGATTAAATGTAGCAGTGCCTGAAGTAGGACATAAGTGAAACCAAGGAAAGCAACAAATAATTCTGTTTGAAGTTGTTAAGGCTTATTGCTTTAAACTTTTTATTGATAACAGTAGTGTTGTTTAAAAATGTTTATTTAGGAGAAGGCAGTGGCACCCCACTCCAGTACTCTTGCCTGGAAAATCCCATGGGCAGAGGAGCCTGGTAGGCTGCAGTCTGTGGGGTCGCAAAGAGTCAGATACGACTGAGCGACTTCGTTTTCACTTTTCACTTTCATGCATTGGAGAACTCACTCCAGTGTTCTTGCCTGGAGAATCCCAGGGACGGGGGAGCCTGGTGGGCTGCCGTCCATGGGGTCGCACAGAGTCGGACACAACTGAAGTGACTTAGCAGCAACCTAGAAATGTATTAGAAACCCTTCCTGGAAAGGGCATGGGATTAGTGCATATCATGCTTGCTAAGTGCTTCCTAGGCTTTGTTTGGTAAGCCTAAAGGTCACAAATTTCACATCACTATATCAAAAAAGGAATGTCTTTCTCTGTACTTTTGATGTGTATTTAATCATGGATCATACCATGGATTGTAAAAGGTTTTATTTCAACTATGTGTGAAATCAATACATGGTTATTAATAAAAGTGAATGCCTTTTAAAAAAATAAGTAAAAATGTTTTATTTAACAAATACGTATGATACTTCCTGTGTGTCGGACACTGTTCTGCAAACATAAATACATAAGAGAGGTTAAAATAGCAGAGTACAGGTTTTGAAGAATTGATACTGAAGAAAACTTTTGAATTCTTGGTGCTAAAGGGCATTTTGTTTAAGTACCTTCTTCTAAGAAGAAGCAGGCCTTGAGGCTACAAAGGCAAAAACACTGGCTCTGGGGGGAAATGTTTTATCAGGCAACTGAGGCTGTCTTCAGTGATTTACTGCAGGCAAAGAAGTGAGTTAATGTTCTTATCTGTTCGTATTTGTGTTCTTCTAGGCTTACTACTTCTTTTTGCAGCTCCCTTCCTTTATAAAGAAGAACCTTTGCCCACCAAACACCTCTTCCCAAGGTAGAAAGGAAAACCATCATTCTCTATTTTTCATTCATTCATTCAGCAAATAGTTACTGAGTGCCTGTTATGCACCAAGCAGCAGGATATCACAATGAACAAGTCAGACTAATGTCCCACCCTCATGAAGATTAATGAGGAAGATAAGATAAATTATATAACTTCATATAATAGCAGTGTTATGAATAATTGAGAAGGAAGATAACAAAGTGACTAAAATGAAGGTTCTGCTTGGAAGGTCAAGGAAGCTCTCTAAGGTTGCAGAGGATGAGAAGGGATGAGCCATGTTAAAGATCTGAGGGAAGAGCATTCCAGACTGAGGGAAAAATAAATGTCAAGGTCCTGGGGTTAGAACCAACTCAATATAATTGATAGTAAGACTAGAATACAGTGCTCAAGGGGGAGAAATGGTATGAGATGAGGTGAGAGAAAGTAGCCAAGGACCAAATATTGTAGGGTCTTGAAGGCAGTGGTAAGGAGTTTAGATCTTACTCTGATCTAAATGCCCTACCATTAGAAGGAGCCAAGCTATAAAGTCATACCTGGTTTACATTTTTAAAACATCGTTCTGTTACTATGAGAATAGCTTATATGGAGGCAAGTATAGAAACAGAAAGACCTGTTTGGCAGTTGTTACAGTGGTAACTAAGCATCTAGAAGTTCAAAAGGAAGATTTTTGTACATGCCCACCTCCAGTCTAGCCCAGTAAATGATCAGTAGATGTTGGTTGAGTGAAGATAGCATCAATTCTTATTTTAATTCCTGACTGACTTGGTTTTCCCAATGGTTTCCACCAGAGAACGTGTTCTCAATTTTGCCAGGATGCATTTTTTGTTTATTATCTGTCTTTGTTGTTGTCAGTCCCCCAGTTGTGTCTTACTCTTTGCGACCCCATGGATTGCAGCACACCAGGCCTCCCTGTCCCTCACCGTCTCTTGGAGTTTGCCCAAGTTCATGTTCATTGCATCGGTGATCCCTTCCAGCCATCTCTTCCTCTGACGCCCCTCTTCTCCTTCTGCCCTCAATCTTTCCCAGCATCAGAGCCTTTACCAACACGTCGTCTGTTCGCGTCAGATGCCCAGGATACTGGAGCTTCAGCTTCAGCTTCAGTCCTTCCAGTGAATATTCAGGGTTGATCCTCCTTAAGATTGACTGGTTTGTCCCAGGTTCTGGCACCAAGGAATGGAACAAAACAAAACAAAAGATGGGTTTGATCTCTTGCTGTCCAAGGGACTTTCAGGAGTCTTCTCCAGCACCACAGTTGAAGGCATCAGTTCTTTGGCGTTCTAGCTTCTTTATGATCTAGCTCTCACAATCATATGTGACCTCTGGGAAGGCCACAGCCTTGACTGTACAGACCTTTGTTGGCAGAGTAATGTCCCTGCTTTTCAACACACTGTCTAGGTTTGTCGTCGCTTTCCTGCCAAGAAACAATCGTCTTCTGATTTCGTGGCTGCAGTCACCGTCTGCAGTGATTTTGGAGCCCAAGAAGAGGAAATCTGTCACTACTTCCACCTTTTCCCTTCTATTTGCCATGCAGTAATGGGGCTGGATGCCATTATCTTAGTTTTTTAAATATTTAGTCTTAAGCTAGCTCTTACACTCTCCTCCTTCACCTCATCAAGAGGCTCTTTAGTTCCTCTTTGCTCTTAGTGTCCACCAAAACCTTGAACTTCTGTAGCTTTTTGCCCATTAGTTAAAGTCTTTTCACTGGAGAGTTTACTTCTGGTGAAGCACTAAACTGCATTTAATTTCTCAGTCATTTTGAAGTACAATTTCTAGGGTGCTAAAGTTTTTTAAGGATCATCTTACCTTTTGCACTGATCTGTGTAACAGGAAAAAGTAAGCTGACTGGTCACAGTATTTTATTAAAGTACTGAATTTTCCCTCTACTGGTCAGAGAGAATCCCAGAAGATACAGGTAGGGAGAAAAACAATGGTCCTGTTCCATCATTTGAAGGGTGCATTTCTTTCTCAGGGTAGAAGTAATCATTTTAGTAACTTTTTTATGGAATAGACTAAATCATTTATCTTATAGTAGTTAATATCTAGATTATAATTTTAAAGTCTGTAATTGTTCATTAATCCTCTGAACTTTGCGTGTGAAGTTAAGAAAGAAAAGAAATAACATAAGCATGAAAAGATTTAAGTTAATTTAAAAATATATCAGGGAAGGGGAAAGAGGGAGTTACTAAACAGTGACCTTAAAAAAAACCCTGAATTATACAAGATGAATAAGTTCTCGAGATCTGCTGTGCAAAATTGTCCTATGATTAACAATACAGTATTGTACACTTAAATTTTTAAGAGGGTCCATTTTATGTGTTCTTGCCACAAGAAAATAATTTCATTTTATAGGCAAAATAATATTAAAAATGTAAGCTTTCTATTTTTTGCAGCATCCTGCCTCTCTCATTTGCTTTTGTATGTCATCATGGACTACATTTCACTGAAGTTGTCTTTCTTCCTCAGGTGCAGTTGGTGAACAATCGGTTTAAAGGAGTGAAGTACTTCCGACTGAACACCCTGGCCTCTCTGGGCTATGTGGTTGTGGTGATAGACAACAGGGGGTCCTGCCACCGAGGGCTTAAATTTGAAGGCGCCTTTAAGTATAAAATGGTGTGTGAGCATATCAGCATTTCTCTTTTAAAGACACTTGCAGTTTCTGGTGCTTTGTTTGATGTGAAATCCCAGAGACAGAAATGGGGAAGGGACTGGGAGTGAGTGTGCGTGTGCACGTGCGTGCGTGTGTTGGGGTGGGAGGGAAGGTGCCGCCTGATCCTCACTAGGCTATTCCAGTCCACCCATACGTAGCTTTGTGGAGCTGAGATAGAACCACTTTTACATAGAAACCCCCTCTCTTTCTATTTTTTATGTCCAGTTTAGCCAGAAGGCATCACATTAGTTTTCAGCATCCTGTACACTATTAAGAGGAATAATTGAGATTTGTTCTGTCCTCTGTGAAGAGAGAAACCAACTGGTTAGTGCCTTCCTTGTGACAAGCCTCTTTCTCTCTACAGGAAGCTTTAAATGCTACCTTTTAGAGATGCCCCATGTCCTTTCTGCTGCTTTGGGAAATGATGAGAATCCGATGTTCCTTTTGCACAGTAAGGCAGTTACTGTGTTTGCCAGTGTATTGGACATGCTGAGTAAGACATGGGGATTTTCTCCCACAGCCAGTTCTTTGACCTTATGTTGTATTCTCATGTAAGTTTTTGTTTTTATTTTTGTTTTTGGCTCAGTGAAGTGAGATTGTGTGCACTGGCAGGCCTAGTAATACAGATAGGGTGGTGGTGATAGGAATTAGGACTATATAGGACTTTAAAGAAATTGTATGTTCAATTCCTAGAGGTAGATAATGGGCAAAGAGGAGGACAAGACCTCAAGAGTAATTCCTTCCACTTTATTGCATGAAGTTTTAAAGAGGAGTAAAATTAGTCATCCACTCAAGGGGGCTAATTTTTCATCTTTGGGTATAGGAAGGCTTGTTACAAGGAAGATGCTGACCTCTTAGCAGACAACAGAACAAATGGAAATGGGAAATACCCACATGACAAAGGACATTTGAGGTTGCAGTAGGAAAGAACTTTGTGACTAAGGGGTAACTAAACTCTAGGACAGGCTAGCAACAGAAGCTATAGGCTCCTATCTCTAAATAGAGTTAAAAATTCTTTTTCCAAGCCACAGAATCTCAATCAATAAGTTCTTTTCTAAAAAAAAAAAAACAAAACCACAGGTGTTTTTAGTAAGAACATCTGCCAGCTTTCAAAACACTCTTATAATGAGATTTTTATTTATCAGAATCAGTGAAATGTTCTCCCTTTTTCGACAGGGTCAAATAGAAATTGACGATCAAGTGGAAGGACTCCAGTATCTAGCCTCTCAATATGATTTCATTGACTTAGATCGTGTGGGCATCCATGGCGGTCCTATGGAGGATACCTGTCCCTAATGGCGTTAATGCAGAGGTCAGATATCTTCAGGGTATGTGATTTCCTATGGTATTTCTTTTGCAATAAGGGTAGAATTTTCTATAAGTTGAGATACAAGAAAAGAACCAATTTTCTGAAGTTGACAGTATTATGAAATGTTAGGGTTTGTGTGTTTAACAGCCATGAGAAATAATAGATTTATCTTGTCAACTTGTGGGATATATATTTATATTTCTTTATCTGTATATATCTGTATAAAATACTTGTCAGCTTGATCAGTTATTAGCTATTAACAGACATATGCCAAATATTATGGGAGATAGTCATGATTAGTAAAACTCACATTCGTATTGGGTTGTTCTTATTTGTTTAATTATTGAGCTACAGCCTCCAAGGGCAGGGATCTATCTGCCTTATACTGTTTCCTCAGCAGCCAAGCACGATGCTCGGCACATAGTAGGTCCTAAGTAAATCTGTACCAAATGAATAAACTACTAAATACATAAGCAGTGATTACAACTTTATAAACAACCTCTTAGAAAAATATGTTAGAAAAAAGATGCTAAAAACTGTTAAGAAAATGGAAATAATGAGTAGCATTTTTCTTTTTTTAATATTTCATTAACATGATTTTATTTTGCAGTGGAAATTATTTATTTTTAGGAATAAAAGTGATAAGGTTTTTGTATATTCAGATAATCTTTATTTATAATAACCACAGAATGAAGTCTGAATACTGCCATAATTTTCCCGGGCTTGCAGCTGTCAAGAAAGTAATTACAATAATTAAATGTAAAACTGTGTGGGAGCCTTAAAATGAGACAAGTGTTTAGTACGTAAATATATTTCATTCATTGTTTTAAATTCTGTATTGCCAACAGAAGCTAAAAAAACAAAAAAGAAGAAAATGACTGCTCTTCCTATGTAAAGCTGACACTTGTCCCATATTTTTTTCCTCAGCTTACACTGAGGCATTCATAGGTTCTAGTTCAGCCTCCTCTTCTAATGGAGACTCTGTTTATGTTTCATCCAGCCCAGGTTAAGGATTTAGTGTGTGCCACCTCTGTGGAACATGAAGCTATCTGACTCATTAAGTATCAAGTTCTTGACCTTGGCATTCCCCTTTGATTTTCTGAGTTGCCTGAGACCGCAGTTGTGAGGCTAAAGCCTAAAGATAATTTTAGCCTATAAATTTGCAGTTACAGACTCTCAGTGTTAACCATTCTTTTCTGAACCACACTTGACTGTCACTGTTATCTTCTGTAGGTTGCTATTGCTGGGGCCCCAGTCACTCTGTGGATCTTCTATGATACAGGCTACACGGAACGTTATATGGGTCACCCTGACCAGAATGAACAGGGCTATTACTTAGGATCTGTAGCCATGCAAGCAGAAAAATTCCCCTCTGAGTAAGTTCAAGCTTTAAAATTAAAATTATAAATTTAAAATTGTATTTCTTAAGATTGTCTTTAATAATAAGGAAAGCTACAAATATGACAAAAATAAAACTAATATTTTATGGATTACTAGAAAGCATGGTTGTTTTCTTAAAGCTGAATTATAGGCCAGTTCATATAATTTGGGTTTTTTAGCAAGTTGTATTTGAAGCAATTGCTTAAGTGCTAAAAGAAGCTTATTAATTAAGTATACCACTGTTTCCCTGGAGGAGGGCATGGCAACCCACTCCGGTATTCTTGCCTAGAGAATGTCCATGGACAGAGGAGCCTGGCAGGCTGTAGTCCATGGGGTCTCAAAGAGTTGGACACGACTGAGCACCTAAGCACAGCACACCACTGTTTGAGAGTGGAAAAAAAAATCCCATTTCTGCTTACATATATTTTACAAATAGCATATATGATTGTTCTTTTTCTAGGAACATGCTGTAATTATTGATGTATGATAATATCTTAATAGGAAATTGAACACATTTAATTTTTTTCATTACATGTAGCATCTGGTTAACATATTACGAATTTAATATTGAAATGTTGAATCCTTATTCTAACATGACAGTATAAGGAAGTTATTGTAGTAGCTATGGTTAGTTTTAACAAGTTAAGTAGTTTTCCCAAATACTCTATTTTACCTCATCCTCTGATATTTCCATTTCTCCAGACCAAATCGTTTACTACTCTTACATGGGTTCTTGGATGAGAATGTTCATTTTGCACACACCAGTATATTACTGAGTTTTTTAGTGAGGGCTGGAAAGCCATATGATTTACAGGTGAGTTCTTTTAATTTTCTGATTAAAATAGTCATGATTCATGATTGGTTACTTTGGAATATAATAATCTATGGAGTGAGGTTGAATTTTCAGCTGTGGCCACTCTCTGCTTAAGAGAACTAAAATAATAGGCATAGTTAGCAGTGCCTCTCGTTGGATAAAAGTTAAGATTCTATTCTATTGAAGTCAGGATGAAAATTGGCCTGTCCGATTACATGACTTGTGTATCTGTATCTGCTTTCAGTTTGTAATCGTGGACAAGATGACAGGAGTCCATTCACTATCCTCCTTTGCTTTTCTTCTTCCCCTTGGAAGGGTGAGGAAATGCTACTTGATTTCATTGTTGTAAAGGATTTTTAGGACCTGAATATATGGTCTTTTAATTTTCTTCTATTTTATATTGACACTGGGGCAGAAACCAAAAGTTACCCACCTCCATTGCTCCATTATTTTTTAAAAAAAAAAAAGGCTTTTAAGAGAGACTGTTCTGCCTTTTCTTCCTTGTTTCTACTCCTTGCATGGATTATATGCTCGTAAGAAATGAAAAATATTACTTTTCCTTCTTTTACGTTTCAGTTGGCATTTATTAAGTAAACTATGAGATATTTAGCTATAGCATCAGTTTTCAAGGGTCTCAGGACCCTTTTATGTACCAAAAAGTTTTTGTTTACGTGAGTTATGTCTATGAGTATTGCTCTTACATTGACTAAGAAAATCTTTAAATATTTATTTATTTAACAATGATAAACTATTATTACATGTTAGCACAGATCACATTTTTTTAATGGGGGAAAACAATTTAAAGCTTACTGAGAAAGTTAGTACTGTTTTAATATTTGTAAATCCCTTTAATATCTGACTTAATAAGAAAGAGCAACTCAGTGCTCATATCTACTTCTGTTGTGCAGTGTTGTTTTGGCTAAAGTAAATGAAGAAATTTAGGCCTCATAAAATACCTAGCTAAGAAATAGGAGTAATATTTTAGCTTTTTCAGATAATCATGGCTATTCTTCTTTGTTGCTACACTAAAGCTGGACAAATGGTCCTTTCTTACAGGTTAGTTTTAGTTTGGAGTCTGAAGCCACATCTGTAAACTTTTCATGCTCTGTTATAGTCTGTTGGGTGGATCTTGTACTTCAGAGGCATCTTTTATCCATGCATTGGTCATCTGGAAAACACTGGTCCACTTCTAATTGTTGACTGATTTCATCATACAATATTTTTAAAATCACATGCATTAATACTACCATTGATCCCAACAGAAAAGTCTTCCAGGTATTGGGAAACTCATGAAGTAGTAATGGTAGATGCAAATTTTCCAAAATTCTAATTTTCACTTAAAATCTCAAAATGTATCACTAACAACAAATACTGTCAATGTTGTCTTTGAAGTAGCCAGCTCACATTATTTTTAAGAAAATGTTTGCCAAATAGCCAAGTCTGAATCACCGTAGATGTCTTTCTTTCAGGTGAGAAAATGGAGTTCCATTTATAAGCTCAGTTTTAGAGACCCTGGCAATCCAGTGGTTAAGAAGCCACACTTCCAGTGCAGGGAGCATGGGTTCGATCCCTGGTTGGGGATTTAAGAGCTTGCGTGCCTCGAGGCACAGATAAAAGAAAGAAAACTCAATTGTATGAGTCTTTCCCTTCAGACAGCCTGTAGCAGAAGTGCTTTATGCATTCTGCCCATTTTATTACCACAGAATATAAGACCTCTGCTCAAGGGTTGCAATTTAATAAAATTCTAAATTTTACTTCTGCTTAAATGAAGCTGTCATTTTTTCCTATTTACTAAAGTGTGCGTCGCTGATTTGATTCATGCTAAGGCACCAGCAGTTTTACCCACCATTGCCTTCATTATCAGTGCAGGTGCCAACACAGTGAATAAACGCTTATTCTTTAATGTCTTAGTTTTTGTCCTGAAAGTAGTTTTGACCCTGTGTATCCCTTGAAAGGGTTTCTGAAGACTCCAGAAGTCTGCAAACCACACTTGGAGAACCATTGATCCTTCTGAAAGCTTAGTGATACATAGGGAATTACAAAAAGAAGAGGGACTTGCCCAGCAGTTCAGTAGTTGACATACCACACTTCCAGCGCAGGGGGCGTGGGTTCCTACCTTGGACAGGAACTAAGAGCCTGCACATTGTGAGACATGGCCAAAAAAAAATTTTTTTTTATAATAATAAAAAAATAAAAGGAGGGGAGCCTTTACATTGGAGGTGTGTATGCAATATCTTGGAGAAGCTCTGCTCCATGTCATTAATCCTGTTGCGAATCTCTGGAAAGCTTTGGAAGGAGATACTAAGTTCTCATTTTTTTGTGTTTTGATTTTGTTGTTGTTTTTAAGATCTATCCTCAGGAGAGACACAGCATAAGAGTCCCTGAGTCTGGAGAGCATTATGAACTGCACCTTTTGCACTACCTTCAGGAAAACCTTGGATCACGCATTGCTGCTCTGAAAGTGATATAATTTTGACCTGTGTAGAACTCTGGTATACACTGGCTGTTTAACCAAATGAGGAAGTTTAAATTTAATCAGTAGAGAATTGATCATCACATTTTGGTACTTGCCACATAACATCTATTTCTGAAAGCATATCTGGTGCCATGCAGGTGTTTACAGCTTGTGGATAGTAATCTAATACCTTAAACATACACACACAAAATTAAATGACACATATTTCTAAGGGACCCAGCAATACCTTGAGAATCACTGAGAGAAATAAGACATCAGCACCATGTATTCATACTACCTTATTTTCATTTTTAATAGCATTATGAAACCTCATGGACTTAGTGTATTTTTACAGTATACTTCTGAGTTTGTTAAAATATGATGATATTAGTGATTGGCTTGGTTCAATTCCAGAATCTCTACTAGTTACAGATTTGATAGCACTTAAATGTAATTGAATAGCTTCTGCTTCATTGCTTGGGATGTATCCAGCATGTTATAAAGTAATCACTATTAAACCTATGACTTAACCAATCATTAATGATTGTTCAAGGTTAAGTTAGTGGCCTCCTAAAGACATTTACTTTGTTTCATTCAAACTCTGACCAGTTTTTAGCCAATTTAAATTGTATCTAGTATAAATGGTTCTCTTTGATGATATGACCGAGTGGGTTTTTCTTTTCACATAAAGGCAAGTAACTGTATATGTAGCATGATTATAATATTGATAATTACAGGCAGGAAAATTTTAATCAGATAATTAGAGCTTAAATATTTGCAGGCAGTTCCTTTCTCTTTGGGAAAAGAAGAAAGTACACATTCTTCAGAAAATTTAGTGGTGCCATTTTCCATTGGGTATTTCCTCACTGAAATGTTCCAGAGTTTTAGGGCAATGGAAGGGAATTTTGATGGAGTCAGGGAGACCAGGGTATGGAGAATGGCAAGGAGAGAAGGCAAGAGTCTGCTTAAGAACTAAGCAGAAGTATAATCTGACCAAAAATACTCATGAAAAAGTTTAAGAATTGAAATTTAAACTCCTAGAATATTAGCTAAGGAAATCAGAATTAAGAAATCACTCTCTTGCCAACAGTTACAGACTAACAACATTATTCAGGGGAAGAAAAGCTCCTTACAGTTACTTTTACATTTCTAATTCTAATTTTTTGTTACTTTCTTCTTAATTTTGGAAGCCTTACAAATTGAAACTTTCTTGAACCTTATAAATTATTTGAGCATCATTTAAATATTGTGATCTTAAAATACAGAGGTTTCCAGACAACTTCTTTACCATAAATTGATCCCCAGCCAGCCATGACTCTCTTTTTCAGTGTTCAAAGCTTAATAAGCGATTTCTTGAATGGTCATGACATTTTCCTGATTTAGCCCTAGCACTTGACTATTAAGAGAGCTCATAGTGCTGATTGGGATCTGTCATCTTAGAATTTAGGGTGCTAGCTGGGTCACATTGGAGCCAATGTCAGAGAAGGCACCCAAGAGTTTGACCCTTTTTATCACAAGCCGCAATGTTTGGAAAGTCATTATCAGTACTTCTAAACAATGTTCCAAGAGAAAAAAATTTTACTCTCACCATTACAGAGTGAATAGATTCCTAATCCTAGAGAGCACAGCCTCCATTAGTAAAGGTAACTGTGCTTGAGATGTGGACTTCATCTTTGAGGGCCACATGGGAGGTGGGAGAGGTCCAGAGATGGCAGGGTGACCTGGTGGTTCTGTCCATGGAGGGGGATTGGGTTTTGCTGTTTTTGTATTTATACTGTATTATAGGTACCACACTTTTCCCTATGACTGTATATGTATTGATTTTCTTGTTTATGATATTTTCCCATGCTGAGATATGTTTATATTCTTTTCAATGTTAAATTAAATTGATTTGGGTAATATTCTTCCCCAAGAAAGTATTTTCCCCCATGACTTAAGTTTGTATCTGATTACTGAAGACGATTTTTGTTTGTGGACCTAGTTGGCCTCCGAGGATATATCCTTATATAATATGCAAAGTAGAAATGGTATACAGTAGCTTTTAGACAGCTGTTCATTTGAAACCTCTTACCCAATATCGCTGTGTTTTCAAAATGGCATCTCGTATTTTACCAAAACAAAGCTTAAAGGAACCTCATGGACTCTCAGATTCACAGGTATTTTCCTTTTGCATCTTGCCATCTGCTTTCCTCCCATCACAAGGAATGCATCTGTTTAACTGCCCTGTCAGTCAGTTAAAGGCCATTCTCCTTCTATAGAGGGGGAAAATACCTGACTGAATTTGCATGCAG
Source organism: Aepyceros melampus (assembly GCA_006408695.1). NCBI lineage: Eukaryota > Metazoa > Chordata > Mammalia > Artiodactyla > Bovidae > Aepyceros > Aepyceros melampus. The sequence goes on from SJXQ01006512.1 coordinate 30,365, forward strand.
AAAGACAACTTGACTGAATTTGATTTTTTAAATCAATGTGAAAAGCATAGTCAATTCAGGCAATCTGTAGAAACCTCACTAAAACTATTTGTACCCTATGTATGGGCAACAAACTAAAAGGCAAGAGTATAGCAACATTTTTAGTGAGAACCAAAAAGCACTAGGTTAAACATCAGGGGGAGTTTTGCAGATTTGATAATTGAGTGCACTTGAACAGCCATCAGGTAGGTATGGTTGCTTGTGTGTTGAGCAGTGAGACTCAAGATCTGATTCATTTGGGATGCTTTTGAAAAGAAATGCACTCTTGAACCTTACTCTTAGAAATTTGGATTTGGTTGATTAAGTGGAGACCAAAAATCTGCATTTCTAACAAGCTTTCCAGGTGACTCTAAAGCAAGTCATTTGTGGGGCTACTTTAAGAAACTCTCCTATAGGACTGAGTTGGATTAAGAAAATAATAGGTGATTTTTACACTGGACTGATTTTCAAGAACCTAAAACAATAGTCAAGATAGCTCCTCATACAATAATTATTGGCTGTTTTTTCACTCTGAAAGAAGCAGAAAGTATCATTAACTATCTCCCCTTGGTCTGGAGATTAATTTTGGAATGAAGGTTTTTCCCTCTTGCTATTCCTGGCTGGTTTCCAATGCCTCATATATAAGAGGAAGAAGTCACAATGCATGCATGATTTTTCAAAAGAATGAGGTAATAGATAACTGATGCTTACTTTTACTTGTTTTATTTCTTAAAGAAAAGTGTATCCCACCTCTCTGTAATATTGTCTCTCTTTAGGTGGAATGATTCCTATGAGATCTCTCATTATTATAGAATTACAGAACTTTCAAGCTATTATATCTTTGATATAATCTGATGTTCTCATTTTTTAGAGGAGGAACCTCCATATAGAGAGGAGAAAATATACCCGTGGCCACACAGCCCCTTAGTGCTTTGTCAGTACTAGACTCCATCCAGATGTCCCAACTCATGGTAGTTAAATGATATGTAGAAAAGGCAAATTTTTAAAGAAGTATTTATTAATATATTCCTATGAAACATTTTAAAGATAACATAAAATGGTTAATTTTTCCATTCTGAAGTAAATGCTAAGCATGCTTATTAAGGAAGCAGAACTTCTAATTAGTATATGACATTCTGAAGTTAATTAAAATTGTTACACTCAATGTGTCTTCCTTGTGTAGTGGGAGGTTTGGGGCTTGGGATATAAAGTGCTTGTTTAAGCCTAGGAACCCAAATTAGAGCTATTTAAAGTAAGCAAAGAGACATGGCCATATCTAAACTAAGATATGGAAACTGAGTGTCCGTGCCCAGCAGACATAGGAAACTTTCCTGACTTCCACCTTTCCACAGCCCAGCCTCACCTATCCATCTTGCAGCCTAAAATATGAAGGCATGTTAGTGCAAGGTGCTGGCTCCAGTTTTTTCTTACTTTGTCAAAAGACAGCTCTAGGTAATCATTTAAGAAGTCCCTCACAGAGAGAGAGAAGTAGTGTTTGTATGTTTGTTTTTAAATAACCCAAATACAAATTTATGTTGCATTCAGCACAATTGGAGTTCAGGTCTTTAATTTTAGAACATAAAGTGCCTGCTGTTTTAAGCGTTGACTTGTATAAAAAGAACTGCATGTCTCACTCCAGTAAGTTTATGGGTTTTCTCATTTTCAGCTACATGGCTTTTAATCATGTAAAGTGAAACATTAGTTTTGTTGCATTTTATTACAGGTTCTTTGTTGCAATAAAGATGCTGCTAAAATTAATTGATGTAAATGTCCCTTTTTCCCCCATTCCACATTTGTACACTCTTGCTTTGACTAGTGGCAACCATGACTAGTTAAAACACACAAACAAGATCATGTGCTTGCAGTGGAGAATGGAGACTGCAAGGTGATTGGTTACATGTGCTTTCTAGTATAGATACTATCCAAAGATACGTCCAGGCTTCCCTGACAGTTCAGTTAGTAAAGAATCTGCCTGCAATGCAGGAGACCTGGGTTCAATCCCTGGGTTCGGAAGATCCCCTGGAGAAGGGAGAAGCTACCCACTCCAGTATTCTGACCTGGAGAATTCTATGGACTGAATATTCCATGGGATTGCAAAGAGTGGGATACAACTAAGCGACTTTCACTTTAAAAGATGCATCCAGACACAGAGGGAGGTGTGCTTTGTATGTGTAAGTGGTTGCCAGCACCCAGAGCTGGTCTGCAAGGGTGGGTGATGCTTGGAGCCAATGATTAGCATCTCCTCCCTGAGCAGCTGGCAGTTTCTCTGGAATACCTCTTGGAGTTGACAGTGGTTTCTGCATGCTCCCTAGGAAGTTACGAAGGAGTTCAGTGTAATACTTTCCTCAGAGATTTCTTTGGCAATCCTCTGGTCTTTAAAGGCTGAACTAGAGAAAGGGTGGAGGAAAGAAGCGGATGAACCCCTCTAAAAATAGTAAATTTGTATTTGTCTCATAACTCTTCCAGAACAGACCTTCAGTTTGGATTCTATAGCCCTCTGAAGTTGCATGCAAAATACTCCATGAAAGAGTCGGGGTGCATTCTGGGGAGCAGGGCTCTGGCATCAGATTCTCAAAGGGATAATGTTTGTTTGTTTGTTTTAATGCTGTGTTCTATATTAGGGTCTTTAAACTTTTAATTTATATATAAAAATTTAGAAATAAAAGATTATCTTTAAACATCCTACTGCCATAGACCTATCTTTTTTACCTCATGACATATTTAAAAAAGGGAAAAAAAGACATTTAAATGACTCTGGGATAAACTGAGGTACACTGGGTTAACCTGTTGAGGTTCCTTTTAGCCAGAAATGATCAGCCAGACCCACCCAAACTAAAGAAATGTAGTACCTCAGCGTGCATATAATTTATGGCACTCCAGGTGAGAAACTTTTATAGACTATGATCTCTTTAATTTAGCCAGGATTATTGCTAATCAAAAAATCAGCTTTCAAACTGGCCATAATCATCCCACAAAGATGGGTGGCAGTGCAGACTTGCCAGTGGCTCTTGGGCTCCAGGGTCCTGTCAGAGCAAGCGTATGACCTCAAGGCCTCTGACGGCCCTCTGGCCTGACCTCACCCACGCAGTGGTTATGAGAAATAAGGATTGATCCCTTTGTGCTTTGGAGGGAACAGAGTTAAAACAACTGCAGTGTAAGGATCTCATAACCATAATTTTATTTGGGGCTTGGAGCAGTTTGGGGAATAAACAGCATTTAAATATCAGCCTAGTTCTGTCCAAAGATCTGGTGCTCTCGCCATGCCACCCTGGATGGGGGTGAGCTCTCACTGAAATGGATTACATGGGATCAGGTCTGACACAGGGAGTGAGATTTTTGAGTTTGTGTGCACCTTACTGAAAGATACAGCTTCTAAATTGGCTCCCAACTTGAGCTCTTGAAATAGAAGTTTGGGAACAGGACAGTGGTCCTTAGCCAGTGTCAGGAATCCACTCCCTGCCACTGCCCCCACCTGCACATCTTCACCGGAAAAGTGCTCTGCAGAAGGGCATAGTGAAGCATTCTTCTCAGACTTCCCTGGTGGCTCAGATGGTAAAGAATCTGCCTACAATGCAGTTCAATCCCTGGGTCAGAAAGATCCCCTGGAAAAGGAAGTTGCAACCCACTCCAGTATTCTTGCCTGGAGAATCCCAGGGACAGAGAAGTCTGCCGGGCTACAGTCCCTGGGGTTGCAGAGTTTGATGCGACTGAGTGACTAACATTTTCACTTTTAGCATTTTTCTCACAAGTGACAATTATTTGCAGGAAGGTCGTCTGGCCAGGTAGGTTCTGGAAACCACGATGCTCTTCTGTAAATGGACTCTCCATGTTGGCTTGGTTTCTTGGCACATGTATGGCCACAGTGCCATACTCAGCAGGCATGTGAATGCCACCCTCTGTACCTAACGTACTTGGGCAATTAATGGAGTGTTGCTGAGCCACATCATTGTTTTTCATTGTCTCAACTGTCCGTCCTCAGTCCTATCTGCTCCTACCTCCTCAGTCTAGGACCTGTAATATCGTGCTGGGTTGGAGTAGAGAGTGAAGATAAAGAATTGCACCTGGAGCTGGAAATGGCAGCCCACTCCAGTATTCTTGCCTGGGAAATCCCATGGACAGAGGAGCCTGGCAGGCTACAGTCCGTGGGGTCACAAAGAGTCGGACACAACTGAGCAACTAAAACAACAAAATAACAAGTGGCATCTGAATTTTCTACACCCAAGGTAATCTGTGAGATGAGATCTATGTTTGACTGGTCCCCTCATACGTAGTCATGTATTAGTAAAAAATAAAAGCATTAAGCATGTTTTAGGAATGCCCATCACTCAGAGGGCAACTATCCATATTCCAGGCTCTGAGCTCCTTACTTTTGTAAAACCATATAGACTATTAGCTATTCGAAGTGAGTGTGTAATTGTTCAGAACATGTGGATTTCATGTATTTGAGTTTCTGTCCAGTTACTGTCACTTTTTCTTCTGCTGCCAACTTGTGACTCATGAACAACTAGGATCTCTTGTTCTTTCATTTCAGGGGCTGTTCCAGGACTCCAGTCAGTAACTTGATTATTACAAGGTGCTGAATATGTTGGTAACCATATTGCAATACAACTCAAGGAAAGGATTCTGATTTTCATTTTTAAAATATTTTTGTTTCCTTCTCTTTTGAATTTTATATCCATGTATGAGCTCAGACATGCCTAACCTATAGATGGGGATATTTATTATGAAATGGGCATTTTTTTTTTTGACGAGAATATTTTGCTTGAAAGGCAAAGGACTGAAAGAGATTTGTAGGTTGTTGATTTTGTTACTTCATACCAGAGCTTTCAAGTTTTCATTAAAGTTTTGTTTTCCACTTAAAAAAAAAAAAAGATTTCCAAGTGACTTTCTTCAGAGAAGGAGAAATATTGTATGACACCCCTTATAAGTGGAATCTAAGAAGAAATGATACCAAGACCCTACTTATAAGACAGAGGCCCACAGACTTTGAAAATGATCTTATGGTTTCCAGGGGAAAGAAATAGGGAGTTTGGGATTGACATGTACCCACGGCTATATTTAAAATGGATAGCCAGCAAGGACCTAGACACTCCGCTCAGTGTTATGTGGCAGCCTGGATGGGAGGGGAGTTTGGAGGAGAGCGGATGCATGTATGTGTATGGCTGAGTCCCTTCCATGTTCTGAAACTGAAACTGGCACATTGTTAATTGGGTTATACCCCGATACAAAATAAAAGGTTAAAAAGAATTCCAAGTGACTTCAAAGAGCAGTTGCCAACTTCACTGACCAAACATAGTAGCGATCATGTGCCAGGCTTGTGTAGACCATGAGGAAACACAGATGGAGAGGACACAGCCCTTGCCCTCAGCAGGTCCTCAGGACCAACTTCACCTCCCTCCTCACTAGTGCGCTCGGCAGAGCACTGCCACCTTCTTGACGGCATGATAAATTCACACCGTCTTGCTCCTGTCCCCAGTCAGATCCACTCGACACTCAAAGCACACTCCTTCACATGGCCTCTTCTCTCACCCACAAGCATCTGGAAAGTTTCCCCTTCTTTTAATTTTTAGAACACATGCTTTGAGGCCAGACCCAGGTTCCTCTTGGTACCCTACAGAGCGTGTATGAGAGTCTCCCAGCCAACATAGGTGATATTGCACAATGGTACCAGTGTCAGCTTTGGAGCCTGGCTTCAACCCTTGCCTCTGCTACTTGCTATCTTTACGGGCTTGTGCATGTTTACATAATACTCTGATCCTTGGTTTCCTTAAGTGAGAAGTAGGAATAGTAGCAGAACCCTCCTCAGTGGGTTATTGTGAGGATTAAATTCGTTTAATATACTAGAAGGCACTTGGTGCCTGGCATGCAATAAAAGTGCTCAATAAAAATTATCTTAGATTTAGCATTTAATTTTATACCATACTGTTTGCCTCTGATTTTGTTTCTGTACTTAGATTGGAGACTGTTAGACTAGGCACTGTATTATACTTGGCTAACTCTCCCCATCATACCTACTATAGTCAGGTAGATACTTGAATATCAAAAAATTTTTAATGAAAAAATTATTTTGACCTCCCCTATATGGGATCATCTAATTAATAGGTTATAGGTTCCTGAATACCCATCCACCAATCTATTTGTAAGACTGCAAAAGAAAATTCTCCCCAGATTTAAGCTTTTAAGACTCCTCTGAAATGTCATTGGAATTTCTATTCTTTGTCCCCCACTGAGGCTTTAGGTCTGGAGGAGTGGTACTTCTGAGCCCTGCTTGCAGTCACAATTGCCAGGGAGCTTATAAAAAGGCGGATGTCTTGAGTCTTTCCTGGGGTCAGTTACATCAACATGGTGGGCAGGGGGGAGGAGGTCAGCCATATTTTAAAAATTTTTGATAAGCTCCCTCGGTGATACTAATGTACAGCCAGAGTAATGTAGAACCTTTGAGATAGAGCAATGGAAGACCACATTCATGGAATGTCAGAGCCAGAACAGACTCGTAGAAATCATCTTGGACTTCCCTGGTGGTCCAGTGGTTAAGAGTCCGCCTGCCAGTGCAGGGACACGGGTTTGATCCCTGGTCTGGGAGGATGCCACATGCCACGGAGCCACTAATCCTGTGTGCCACAACTCCTGAGCCTGCGTGCCTTAGAGCCTGTGCTCCACAACGAGAGAAGCCATCACTGAAAAGACCGCCTACTGCAGCCAGAGAAAGCCCGTGCACAGCAGTGAAGACCCAGCACAGCCAAAAATTTAAATAAATAAAATCAGTGACCCCTCCAATCATTTTAGAGATGAGGAAACTGAATCCCAGAGAGGACCACAGAGCCACATGGCTGTCAAGTGGCAGAGCCAGTGCCAAAAATCAGGCCAACTCCCCAGGGTACAGGCATGTAAAATGACAGAGGCACACAGGCACAGAACCAGCTGGTAACTGAATAGAGACACTTGAATGCGGTCCCCAGGACTCCTCCTAAATTTCCTAAAATCTCAGATGTTATCGTTTTTATGTTCTTCATATCAGAAACATAAAACAAAATAAGAATACATCTTAGAATCAAGGAAATATGGAATTTGCCTGAAATCTGAGTTCCTCTGGGGACTGAGCTCATGCTGAGCTCAGAAAGCCTGTGCTGGGTGGGTCTTGGATAAGAATCTCCCTGAACTTGCCCAGAGAAAGAAGGGGGAGCATGAGAAAGAGTAGCATATTTGAAATCTGATAGACTTGTGTTCGAGTCCAGCAGTTGTACTCTTGAGCAAGCCCTTGGCTTCTGTAACCTTGGACTCTACAGTGGGGTTCTAATACCTTCTTCACGAGTTGCGGTGAGGTCAACGTGTTGGAAGTGATTTATGAAGTTCAAGTTGGCACTCCTGCCGTTGATCTGACCTCATCTCCTCCAAGGAGTGAAGGGCTGCCAAGGGGAGCAGTCTGCTTTCCAAGACCTGAGCTGTCAGACCCAAGCCCTGGGGAGAAGTTAGATGCTGGGTGGGGAGGGGAACATGAGTCAGCCCCAGAGATCTTGGGAGAAGACCAGGTTCCAGGACGAGTAAGGAGGGTGGGGACAGAAGCCTCCCATGGGGGTGATCAGGCTCTGCCTTGACCTCAGATACTTCTCATTGGCCTGACTGAAGGCTGATCTTCGAGAATTACACTTTAACTTGGATGAAGGTATCATTAACTGTAAGACCCTTGTTAGCATAACATGTTTTACCTGCGAGCAGTAGACACATTTCCCTCTGAATACCAGCTGCGTGCTAAGTTGCTTCAGTTATGTCTGACTCTGCGACTGTACGGACTGTAGCCTGCCAGGCTCCACTGTCCGTGGAGGTTCTCCAGGCAAGAACACTGGAGTGGGTTGCCACGTCCTTCTCCAGGGGATCTTCCTGACTCAGGGATCAAACCCAGATCTCTTACGTCTCCTGAATTGGCACCTTGATTCTTTACCACTGGGCCACCACAGAAACCCTGAATATCAACCGCTAGCACCTGTATGGTGAGTGCCCCACCGCTTACACCATATTTCCTCATGACAGCATCATGTTCAAATTGATCTTCATAGTAAGCTAAGATTAGTTATGCAATATTAATACCCTCCACCCACCATGTTGCTTTTTTTTTTTTTCTTCCTCCAAAGAAAGAAATGAGAGCTCAGGGAGGTTGTGTGCCTTGTCCAAGGTCACAGTGCAGAAGCAGAATGCTGTTCCTGGCTTCACTCATCCTTGAGCAAGCAACATGAGTTGAGCAGCTGCCTTGGCCTGGCTCATGCTGAAGGATTCAGGGATCTGGGAATGCTCAGAGGAGTCAGTCTACTCAAAGGGTTCTCAATCCAGAAGTGGAATAGATGTATAAGCAAAAGAGTGTCAGTACAAAGAGAGATGTTGAGTGCTGAGTCTTGTGTGAGCTCCCCCACCCCCAGGAGGCAGGGAAGAACAGCAGTTAGAAAAATGGGCTCTGACCTAGAGAGTCTGTCTTCCTGTCTCCCACCGAATCACTTCCTACTGCGTGACCTTGGGCAAGTTTCTTAACCTCTCTGCTTCAGCCACCTCTTCTATAACATAGAGTTATTAATGGTACTACTTCATGGAGTTGCTGTGAGCTTCAGTATGAAAAAAATGCATGCAGAATTCCTAGTATCTGACATACAGCACTCAGCAAATATGAGTGACTATTTTCTCTGGGCAGTGGAAAAGAGGATGGTCAGGGCTTCCCAGCGGTTAAGAATCCACCTTGCCATACAGGGGACTCCGGTTCAATCTCTGGTCTGGGAAGATCTCACACGCCTTGGAACAAATAAGCCTGTGCACCCTAGAGCCCAGGAGCTGCAACAACAGAAGCCACGACAACCAGAAGTCCACGCTCCACAATGAAGAGGAGCCCCGGCTCAGCACCACTAGAGAAAGCCCGCGCACAGCAATGAAGGCCCAGAGCAGCCAAAAAAAAATACATAAAATTTTTCTAAAAAGAAAAGAGGATGGTCAAGTAGGGCTGCCCAGAGGAGGTGGTATTTGGATTAGGTGTCAAGGAATGAGTTTCTCCAGGTGAGAGTAAGTCATTCTAGGCAAAGAATCCTTTCCTGCAGGCACGAAGCGGGTAAAGGTTGGGAGCCGGCACTCTGGAAGGTGGGAAGCTGAGTGTGGCTGGGGAGGCTGCGACAGGGAAGGGGAGTGCGGGGATGGGCTGTAAGGGCCTTGAACAGTGACAGCCCACGGGTTGTGCATCTGCCCCCCGCCCCCCTCCTGCTGGCTGCCCCTCAACAGGTTTAGTTTGTCTGAGAGACCAAAAGAGAAGGTGGGTCATGAGCAGATATACTTTAACCTTATTGACTTACTTTTGCCCTTCCTGGGTCTTTGTTAGGCTGTCAGGCTTTTTTCTACTGGTGGAGAGTGAGGGCTACCCTTTTTACTGTGCACAGCTTCTCACTCCAGTGACTTCTCTCGTCGCAGAGCACGAGCTCTAGAGTTCGCAAGCTTTGGTAATTACGGCACGAGCTCTAGGTTGCACAAGCTTTGGTAATTACGGCCCGTGGGCTCAGTAGCTGCCGCTTCTGGGCTTTGGAGAACAGGCTCAACGGTTGTGGCACACGGGCTTAGAGCAGCTGAGGCATGTTGGATCTTTGCAGGTCAGGGATGGAAACTGTGTCTCCTGCATTGCAGGCGGACTCTGCATTGGCAGGCAAACTCTTTACCACTGAGCCACTGGGTAAGCCCCTAAGACATACATACTTTAATGGGGAAAGTGAAGAGGAAAAAGGCTATTAGGTAGGACAGGACCTGGAGAGGACTCGGGCCCCCAGGGGCTGAAGAAGGCCACAGTATCCAGCATGGAGGGTGCAGCTTCCAAAGATGGGCGGACAGTGTGACCAGCATCGCCTACCTTCAGTTCCGCAGAAGGCAGGGCTTGGATCCTGCCACAGTCAGTATATCCAGCTATAGGCGGAGCTTCCAGAGACCTCAGGAGAGAGCTGGTCTCAGCCCACCGTGTTGGGTGTACAGAGGCCCCACACAAGGGGACAGAAAGAGCCACTCTAAACACAGGTCTGCAGGGGAAAGGTGGCCTTAGGCACAAGTGGGTGTCCAAGAGCAGTGATTCCAGCAGGAATTAGCTGCTGGGCTCAGCAAGGTGGTGTAGAAAGCTGTAGGGGGAAGGATGGCTCAGGACAGGAGGGCCACCATGTGAACAACACTTGTATCATCTCTTTTTTTTAAGTTTTAACTCTATTATAGTTACATAGCCACAGAGCTTAAGAAGTCAAGTTCTAAAATCTCTAAATAACTAAATCTCTAAATGATCTCTGTAACGTTACTCTCAGCAGTGGCCACAGGACTGGAAAAGGTCAGTTTTCATTCCAATTCCAAAGAAAGGCAATGCCAAAGAATGCTCAAGGACAGGGAGGCCTGGCGTGCTGCGATTCATGGGGTCGCAAAGAGTCGGACATGACTGAGCGACTGAACGGAACGGATAGTTAATTTACAATGTTGAGTTAGTTCAGGTGTATAGAAAAGTTATTCAGTTATACGTGTACATTTATCTATTCTTTTTCAGATTCTTTCCCCATATAGATTATTACAGAATATTGAGTAGTTCCTTGTGCTATATGGTAGGTTCTTGCTGATTTTCTGTTTTATATAGAGTGTGTGTATATGTTAATCCAAACCACTAATTTATCTTGCCTCTCCCCACCTTTCCCCTCTGGTAACAATAAGTTTGGTTTTTTGTTGTTTCTGTTTTAATTTTGTACATTTTAAAGATGCATATTTATTGGGAGTTCATGTACACTCATGGCTAATTCATGTCAATGTGTAACAAAACGAATACAGTATTGTAAAGCAAAACAAACTAAAAAATAAAAATTAAAAAAAAAAATAAAAATAATCAGAGTACAGTCTCTAAAGGGGATGAGATATGTGATGAAAGGGCAGTGCAAAAGCAGCTTAGTATGAGAGGCCCTCTTTACCTGATTTTGTTGCATAAGTCATCACAGGTAAGCCATCATCTGAGCGGTTCTCAGCAGGAATGGTGTTTTGGTGGGTATTGAAAGACAAAAGGGAGAGAAAAGCTAATTCTAGAGAGTCGATTAGGGAATCAAAGAGGCCTGGAGACGTGGAGTTAGCTAGACCTGCCACTGCCCTGGGTTCTGTGGTCTTAGCGACTTCTGCATGCTCAGTTTCCTCCTCTGTGAAATGGGAGATGTCCTGTGAGATCCTTGAGATCCTGGCCTAGCACATGTGCCCAGCCAGTCCCTGTGTCAGATCACTGGGCTCTTGTTTTGCGTCACCTCTGTGCCCTGGAGAGCTCTCAGTTGCAACTTAGATCCAGTGATTTATTTGTAAACGTTTACATGAGGGTTTTTCTATTTGACTGAAAGAGAAGGAGGGTAGTTGGGGCCATTAGTGTATGGGGGGGGGAAGGGATGGAGATTGGGATGGAAATTGGAACAGCCAGGAAGCATCTGGGTCCTGCTCGGCCAACATTGTGTCTTAGTCAGAGAAGAGGCTGTGGGCAGAGGCAGGAGCAGCCCTTCCTGAGAGTCCAGGAGTTACTGAGCATGGAGGATCTGATGCCCCGTGGGCATAGCACAGTGATGTGCAGGCTTGCTTCTGACCCACACAGTGTTTTTGTTCAACTTAGGTGCCTTGGTTCCGATTAGAAGGTGCTTCTCCCCTGAGTAGCTATCATCCTAAATGGGGCACTGAGCTTAGCATGCAGAGAAGGAATGGGTTTTTACTTCTTATTATCCCTGACTCCTTGACTGAGTGTCCTCGTGCAGTCAACAACCTGTGCCACTGCGCATGGAGTTTCTAATGTCCCAGGCCACTTGGTGGGGCTACAGTTCTACCTGAGGATTCTCCCCAGTAGGTGGGGTGGACTTTCCTAGTCCTCATTGAGTATAGGCACAGAACAATGGTGAGGGGCTTGCAGTCCCTGACCCTTTGAAGAGGCAAGAGCTAGCCCAAGGGTAATCCTGCTTGCGCACCTTTGTCCGCTATCCTCCATGCAGTGCACCTGGTGAAAGTGAGGCAGCTGTTTTGCCTCAGGCAATGAGGTCTGAGTTGGTGCTGTGTGCCCCAGGCTGTTGTCCAAAGTGGGTGACATGGCAACATGGCCCACCTTGCAAGAGGAAGAGCAACCCCCTTGGGTATGACTGTACCTGCCTAAGAAGACCCCACGCTGGCCCTTGGGTTCGATGCAGACATCCTCATCTGTGAGCTTCCCTGGTGGCTCAGATGGTAAAGAATCTACCTGCAGTGCAGGAGACTTGAGTTCAATCCCTGGGTAAGGAAGAGCCCCTGGAGGAGGAAATGGCAACCACTCTAGCGTTCTTGCCTGGGAAATCTCGGGGACAGAGGAACCTGATGGGCTACAGTCCATGGGGTCGCAAAGAGTTGGACAGGACTGAGCGACTAACATTCGCTTTTTCATCTTTGTCTGTGGGACACTGGTGAGAAGGAAGGTCTCTCTTGACTGCTAACAGGATGAGACTGGAGGAGAGGTTCCCTCAGCCGTTCATGTGATCCTGGGCTTGACTTATATCTGCACACTCCTACTCTATAATCTGAAGTGGGCTTCAAACCGTGAGCTGATTATTATGAAGTGAGGACCGAGGCTCATGAGCTGTAGCAGCTGCTCTTCCTGTTGAAACGTGAGTCATTGGTTAACCAGATCTTACAGCATGAGAGACAGCACCTCATGGGCTACTGGCCACTTTACAGTTTGGGAACCTGAGTCCCAGAGCAAATCAGTGCCTTGCTCTCAGTAATGCAGCTAATTGTGGATAGAATCGAGACTAGGACATAGATGTCTTCCCCACCCTCACCTCCCAATTAAGTGTTCTTTCTATAACTTTCTTTACAAACATTAGAGAAAAAAAATCCTTCCAAGTTTGATAGAAATTTTTGTAGAGCTTTATTAAGGTAGCTTCTTCCCTGGTGACTCAGACAGTAAAGAATTTGTCTGCAATGTGGGAGACCTGGGTACAGTCCCTGGGTCAGGAAGATCCCCTGGAGAAGGGAATAGAAACCCACTCCAGTATTCTTGCTTAGAGAATCCCATGGACAGAGGAGGCTGACAGGCTACAGTCTGTGGGGCTGCAAAGAGTTCGACACAACTAAGGAACTTTCACTTTATTGAAGTATCGTTTATACACCATAAAATGCATCTGCTTTAAGCGTGCAATTCAATGATTGTTGATAAATTTACAAAATTGCACAACTGTCCCCACATCGTTTGCCAGTTGACGGACATTTGAATTGTTTTCAGTTTTGTCTATTAATGCTGCTGCTATGAACATTCATACACAACTCTTCATGTGGACCTATCAATACATTTTTAAAGTGAATTTGCAGTGTTTCAAAGAGAGTTCATTTTAATTAATGCTGGAAAGAGCAGCCTAACAGCATCTCTCCCTTCCCACTCCTGCTTCTAGTCACAGGGTATTAACACGACCGTAACACGGGGAAGAGCCAGAAAGCCATCCGCGACATTACCAACAGCATTAGATCATTGCCAACAGCCTTTAATAGGCTCTAATTCTTCCTAATACTTGGGATGGGTAGGAGATACATTTTTTTTTCTATAAAGTAGAAAATTTTGCTATTAATTCATACTTTCTTTTTTTTTCCCCTCTAAAATGTTTTCCTCCTTCTCAGAAACAGTGAGAATCTTCATCAGAGAAGGTGATCAATGTGCAAGCTTTGGGCTGAGTTCTCTTCAAAATCCCCTAAGTGTCACAGGACTAGCATCTGAGACGCATACCCTTCCTTTACCCTTGGCGCTACTGACATTGAATTCTTTGTGATGAGGGGGTGTCTTGTTGAGTGTGTTAGTAGCATTGCAGCCCATGACCCATTGCATGCCAGAAGTAAACCTCCCGGGAGTGACAGCAAGGACTCCAACATCCGCCGGGGAGTCGGGGCACAATGTTCCACTGGAAGGGGAGGTTAGGGGAGGGCTTGAGACCACCTCCTACTCTTTCCCTGGAAGGGCTGAGGATGGGTGAGCCAGCCAAGCCTCTCCCAGCCCCTGGAGGACCCCGGGGGGCGCTGACAGCTCCAAGACAAGGTGGTCTGTAACTGGATCCATGTTACCCCAGGACTTTTGGAACAACACTAGCTTCATTGTGAAGGGAAGTGGTTTGGGCTGGGAGGAGGATGTTGTGGGAAGCAAGCAGATGACAGCATGACAGTCTGGAGGGGAAACAGCGTTTCCTTTGACTCTGATGTGAAGTCAAGTGCTGCTTGAGTCAAAACGGCCGCCCACCAGATGGCCACATCTGTCACTTAACGAGGAACTTGCGCTCTGTGTCCCTGCAGAAAGGGCAGAGGGACACTTTGATCTTTTGCAGGAAAAAAAAAAGAGAGCAGTTTTCCACATGAAAGGCTTGCCTTTGCACCTTCAGATGATGCTGCCGACTACAAGGTTAGCTTTTAGGACTGCCCTGATAGCTCAGCTGGTAAAGCATCTGCCCGCCATGGGGGAGACCCTGGTTCAATTCCTGGGTCAGGAAGATTCGCTGGTGAAGGGATAGGCTACCCACTCCTGTATTCTTGGGCTTCCCTTGTGGCTCAGCTTGTAAAGAATCTGCCTGCAATGAGGGAGACCTGGGTTTGATTTCTGGGTCAGGAAGACCCCCTGGAGAAGGGAAAGGCTACCCACTCCAGTATTCTGGCCTGGAGAATTCCATGGACTATATAGTTCATGGGGTCCCAAAGAGTTGGACACAAGAGAGTGACTTTCACTTTCAAATGACAGACTTTTAAGAGACTTCCAGGCCACTCCCTTGTTTTGGCTTAGAATGGAGCTGTGAATCAGTTCAGTCGCTCAGTCGTGTCCGACTCTTTGCGACCCCATGAATCGCAGTACGCCAGGCCTCCCTGTCCATCACCAACTCCCGGAGTTCACTCAGACTCACGTCCATTGAGTCAGTGATGCCATCCAGCCATCTATCCTCGGTCGTCCCTTTCTCCTCCTGCCCCCAATCCCTCCCAGCATCAGGGTCTTTTCCAATGAGTCAACTCTTTGCATGAGGTGGCCAAAGTACTGGAGCTTCAGTTTTAGTATCATTCCTTCCAAAGAAATCCCAGGGTTGATCTCCTTCAGAATGGACTGGTTGGATCTCCTTGCAGTCCAAGCAACTCTCAAGAGTCTTCTCCAACACCACAGTTCAAAACCATCAATTCTTGTGCACTCAGCCTTCTTCACAGTCCAACTCTCACATCCATACATGACCACAGGAAAAACCATAGCCTTGACTAGACGAACCTTAGTCGGCAAAGTAATGTCTCTGCTTTTGAATATACTATCTAGGTTGGTCATAACTTTTCTTCCAAGGAGTAAGTGTCTTTTAATTTCATGGCTACAGTCACCATCTGCAGTGATTTTGGAGCCCCAAAAAACAAAGTCTGACCCTGTTTCTACTGTTTCCCCATCTATTTCCCATGAAGTAATGGGACCAGATGCCATGATCTTCGTTTTCTGAATGTTGAGCTTTAAGCCAACTTTGTCACTCTCCTCTTTCACTTTCAACAAGAGGCTTTTTAGCTCCTCTTCACTTTCTGCCATAAGGGTGGTGTCCTCTGCATATCTGAGGTTATTGATATTTCTCCCAGCAATCTTGATTCCAGCTTGTGTTTCGCACTTATATGCAGAGCTGTGAATACTTCCTTAGAAAGAGGTGGATTTAGGGTTTTCATTTGTAGGACAAGCCATCACCCCAATTTTCAGGGACTGAGAGGTTTCCCAGGACGCAGGACTTTCAGGATTGACGCCAGGACAGTTGGTCACCTTGCTTGGAAGAGGCGGAAGACCTTGGCTGGCCCTGTCACCTTAAGGAGCCCTCCTGACCCTGAAGCTGCAGATTCTTCTCATGGTGTGATTCTTGTGTTCCTGCTGGAGCCCCAGGCAGATGGGTAATGGCTCCGAGAGGTGAGTCTGTGTGAAGGGCTTCATCCAGATTGGAGGGTGATGACGGCTAGCATCCAGGCGCCTGCTGCCTGGTCTTGTCCAAGTCAAGTATTATCATGTATGCTCAGTCCCTTAGTTGTGTGCAACTCTGCGTGCCAGGCTCCTCTGTCCAGGGGATTTTCCAGGCAAGAATACTAGAGTGGGTTGCCATGCCCTGCTCCAGGGGGATCTTCCCAACCCGGGGATTAACCTGTGCCTCTTGCATCTCCTGCATTGGTAGGCAGATTCTTTACAAATTATCCTACTGTGTTTGGATACTTAACCCATCCTCTTAAACCATCTTCGATGTCTCCATTGGACACACCCCTCGGTTGACTCTCTTGCTGTCAAATTGATGCTGAGTCTTGCGAAGCAATCTTGAGGTCTTTGGAAGCCCCTGACATCTCTTTTGGGGCTGATTTATCCCCGTGCCTGCAGAGCCAGCTCACTGGGGCCCCAAGAGATGGACAGAGGGCAAGGTGTCTGGCAGTGGGCAGAGCTGGGACGTGTCTGGAGTGGTGACCTTCACCTTTCTGACTGAGGGGCCCTTAGAAATCAGGATGGAAGCTATGGATCCTCTCAGTGTAAGTATTCAAGTATACATACCGTGGAGAAGGGGATGGCAACCTGCTCCAGTGTTCTTGCCTGGAGAATTCCATGGATGGAGGAACTGGTGGGCTGTGGTCCATGGGGACACAAAGAGTTGGACAGGACTGGGCAACTAACACACACACACAACAGGTTCAAGGACTCTCTCTGACACCCAGCCATAGTCCCCTGGGTTCAAGGGTCAGGATAAGGAGACTTTGACCCAGAGCTTGGGTTCGCTGTGAGGGACCCCCAAGAGCATGGGGAAAACCAGAGGGGGAGAAACTTGAAGAGACACCCCGTGCTGCAAGAAAGTGCTTCTGCGTGGCCCTGTCTGTGTCCTCTGGGGGCTGAGGGTTACTGGTTAAGCATGAAGGCCTGAAGCGCCATATCTACTGAGTCCTGGAGACACTTTTTGAAACACTGTAAGGGATAAGGCAATGAAGGCTTGATGTCAGGAGCTGAGAATAGGGGGACCCCAGCATGCTGAGCAGCTGCTCCCTGCCAGATGAGGTGCTGAGCCCTTTCAGTGTTAAAGTGCTTTTAGTTTTTGAAGCCGTTACTTTTCTCTCCAGCCCTCAGGGGGACAAAATAGTTTTAGCTGTAAAGTTCAAGGACACTTGACAATGATGCTGGTATAGAGTGTCCAGTTCTCAAGTAGACGTAAATAAGAGCCAGATTATAAATTACTTCTGGTTGCTGTGTGGAAAACACTGACTAAACAGCCAGTGGGCATGCTTTGAGAACCAAAATGCTAGAAATATCATTATTACATTATTATTGAGTGGAAGGTGAAAGGTGGCAACATAGATACTATACTAAGAAATATCATCTTCAATACAGTAGGGGCTTTAACATTTGCTGAATGTTAGGATCACTCTTCAAATGACTATTTTAAAAAAACCAAACAACCCTACTGATATTTCAAAGCACACTGTGACCCATTTCTGAGTCTATTTGAGGTATACAATAGTTTAGATTTTTTTAAAGGACATTTTTGTAAAGATTTTGTCTAAGAAAAGACTACTTAGAATAATTTTGTTTGAATCAGTGCTCATTTTTTTTAAGTTGAAAATTAATTTTTTTCTCAAGCTCCTATGTTAAAATGACAACTTTTTAAACTAATAAATTTAATAATTTTGATATAAAATAAAGATGACTTCTTATGCTTATGAAGATTTGTTTAAACAAATGGGATTAAACAAATAGGATTCACCTAAACAAACTTAGAAACTTAATTAGTTAAATTTCCATAAACATTTTAAAACTCTGCTCTTGAAATTTAATATATCTGAAATTTTTCATATATTCCACAGGACACACTTACAACCCAACAAGTAAGTTCCTTCTAAGCACTTATCTCATGTTAATATAACAAGTGAATAAATCAAGTTCTATTAAACTATCAAACACTCTTTACAAACATAATCAGATTTTCTTCCTTTCACACTAAAACCACAATTCTATTATCAACTGAAAATTCAAATCAACCCTCTGGGCCAATATGCCATATGCTGTAATATGCTGAAATCTCATAGATTTTTTTCAACTGGTTTAAATGACATGGATTTTTCAAAAATGATGGTAACATAATTCATTTCTAAATTCAATATGCATGCATGCTTACATGCTAAGTCATTTTAGTCTTATCTGACTCTTTGTGACCCTATGGACTATAACCCACCAGGCTCCTCAGACGATGGGATTCTCCAGGCAAGAACACTTGAGGGGGTTGCCATTTCCTTCTCCAGCGGGTCTTCCCGACCCAAGGATTGAATCCATGTTTCTTATGTCTTCTGCATTGGCACAGGTTATGTTTGTGGAGTCTGGGGCCAGACGGAGGCTCTGGCACTATGTCCAGAACTATGGGCTCGTAGGTGATAGGAATTCTCAGAGCATCACTTTTCCTGCCTCCTGAGATGCTTCCTGTTGTCTCTCTCCCCATTTTTGAAAACTTAGCAACCTAATAATTCACAATGCCTTGAGTTAAATGGATAAGACTCTGCAGCCTTTAAGGGTTGCATCTGGTTTCCTTCTTTTTTTTTTTAAATATATATATACTTAAATTTTTTCCCCACTTGTTTATTTATTTTTGACTGTACTGGATCTTTGTTGTTGTGCAGGTTTCCTTTAGTTGCAGTGAGCAGGGCTGCTTTCTAGCTGTGGTGTGCAGAGGCTCACTGGAGTGGCTTCTCTTGTTGCAGAGCACGCACGCTAGGGTGAGTGGTCTTCAGTTGTTGCACACAGCCGTAAGCTGCTCCCCGCATCTGGAATCTTCCCCGATCAAGGGTTGAACCTGTGTCCCCTGGATTGATAGGCAGATTCCCAACCACCAGAGAAGTCCTGCATCTGATTTCTCTTCTGTTTGGACCACACTCTGCATCCAAAGCCAAAGGGTTCATCACTTCCAGACTGAGGGCTTGGTGCTGTTCTTAACGAAGAACTGCAGCTAATGCCTACCCCATGGAGGCAGGTAGGGTACTGGGGCTCATTTTATTGTATTCCCAAGGGCTGCTTTCTTCTTACGCCCTCTCAAGCTAACACTCCCCTTTTCCATTTGCCTGTAAGGTTTCCCTCTTTGTGGTATTTGGTTTCCTTTGAAGTGATCAAAGCTTAGTTTTCTCTTTGTTACTTGAGTTGAAAGAACTACCTATTTACTGATTATCCCTTAACACCATGGGTAGCACGGAGTTGTTTTGAAAACAAAAATTTCCCAATGTGAGTGTTTTATCCCCTTTTATCTTCACTTACTTTATGTAACTCTTAATTTCTAGAATATATCTCAACACATACCCTATTTCCCTTGATCCCCTACCATGCCTCCATAAAACCTACAAAGGAAAAAAAAAGTGCCTCCATTATTCTGATTAGTGCTTCTTTTTGAGACTTCAGTTGGTTGAATGTGGTCCTTTGTAGCCTCTTAGTTGCCTTCATGATCAATTTGTAGATGAGCCCAAGGACATTCTCTTTCATGAAGGTGTCCTCTTTTATGTTATGTTATCCCTACCAGCATAGGGAAGAGGTCTAAGCTTCTTGTTCTTAAATATTTTTTTCTTCTTAACAATTAAACTATGATTTTATTTTATTTATTTTTGGCTGTGCTGCACAGCATCTGAGATCTTAGTTCCCTGACCAGGAACTAAGATCTTAATTTCCTGACCTGGAACCGGAGGATCCATGGAAACTCTGCCCCCTGCACTGGAAGCATGGTGTCTTAACTACTGGACAGCCGTGAAACTCCCTGGGCTTCTTGCTTTTAACCATGAGATTGTCTTCACCTTCAAGAGCATGCACTGGGATTTGAGGTAAAAATGAACATTTTGATCAGAATTTCACAGATTTAAAGATGAAAATTGGAAAGGATTACATAGGGGCCTTCATCTTCTTCCTCCCAACGAGACCTATTTTTATCTCCCCAAGTAAAGACTTGTATATAGATCTTTTTCTTGTTATACTCACCACTTTCCCCATGAGATTAATGATCACTGCCACATTTCCTCCTAAGTTGTCAAGCGGGAATAGTCTTTGGGAGCTTTCCAAAGATGTAGTATTGACATTTGAGCAGAGAATTATGGGATTGCCAACATTCATACTTACTTTTGAATTTTTTATCCTTTTGGAGTAAAAAGTCTGTTGTCAGAAGCTTAGGTGCAAATAATTTTTCCTCTTCAAAAGTCTGCTTGATTGTTGGCAACATTTGTAACCCAACTCAAGATGGTTAGACATTTCAAAGTTAGGATATATGAAGAAAGTCTTCTTGTTCCAGTAATGTCATCCACCCCAGGTCTTTATATTTAGAGGGTACCAGCTGGAACAACAGAGAAGGCAATGGCACCCCACTCCAGTACTCTAGCCAGGAAAATCTCATGGATGGAAGAGCCTGGTGGGCTCCATGGGGTTACAGAGTCAGACACGACTGGGCGACTTCCTTTTCACTTTATGGGCAACTTCACTTTCATGCATTGGAGAGGGAAATGGCAACCCACTGCAGTGTTCTTGCCTAGAGAATCTCAAGGATGGGGGAGCCTGGTGAGCTGCCATCTATGGGGTCACACAGAGTTGGACATGACTGAAGTGACTTAGCAGCAACAGCTGGAACAGATGAGTTCATTATGTATCTATGACCTTGACAACCTAAGAGATTTTAAAATATTGGAAATTCACCATCTCTTCAAAATTATGGTAATATAAATGTCCATACAGGTATATACATACATATGTGCATACATATACATGTATGAAATTTTCTTGAATTACACTGCTTTAATCACATGTAAAAGGAAATGCTATCAATTTAATATGTATGCACTCACACATATAGTAAAAAACAAACTTAGATTAACTCAGAAAATATCATAATAACACCAAAATAGTTAAATGCTATTCCAAATATTCTTTCCATTAGTGTTTACTTTCTGACGTAATTTTAGGTTTCCTTTACACAGAACCAAATGATGCCATCATAACATGGAAACATAATTTGGGAGTAGAAGAAGAAAAACTAAATTCAGACAAAATGTCCTCTCACAAATGTAAAGTGTGGAGAGAAAATTACCAAAAAGTCCTAGCTGTACTTGAAACCAAATCCCAGTGCCTCAAGGAAGTTGGTTTGAAAACTCTTGATTTTAGGTTGTTTACACGACTGAGCAACTTCACTTCACTTCACCCGGATTCAAATGATACAAGGCAGGAGGCAATCTCTCCTAACTATAAGTGATCAGTAACTCTTTAGAGAGGTAAAATATTCCAAGAATAAGTCTTAAAATGTATACAAACATAACACAATTTTGTATCTGTGAAAGTGTTAGTTGCTCAGTCATGTCCGACTCTTTGAGCCCCCATGGACTGTAGCCCACCAGCCTCCTCTGTCCATAGGATCCTCTGGCCAAGAATACTGGAGTGGGTTGCTATTCTCTTCTCCAGGGAATCTTCCTGATCCAGGAATCAAACCTGGGTCTCCTGAATTGTAGGCAAATTCTTTACCATCTGAGCCACCAGGGAAGCAGCACCTTAATAAGTTTCATCCCATAAAGAGCATCTTTGTAAACTCAGAACCCCAGGAAATGTGGACAGAGGATGGCAAATGGCAGTTATCATTTTTAAGTCCATTTAACAGCAGAACACTGAGGCTCCAGGAGTCAGCCAATAAAACCTGGGGTTCTGGGTGTGCTATGCAAACCCTAACTCCTAATGGCTATCAGCACTATATGACATCTTTCTCTTTCCTGCCCCTTAAGTTAGAACATATTTATGCAGTGGTCCTGAGAGTGACGCTGAGGATTCCTGTGCTCACAGGAGAGCTAGAAGGCTCTGCTTCTCGTTCACAAACAGCTCCCTACACAAGTAGACCTTCCATTCCCCACTGCATCAGAAACCCGTACCCATAGTCACCTAGAAGGTGTTTAAAAACTTGGATGCCCCAAGTGAACCTCTGAGGGCGGAGGCTAGGCATTAGCATTGTTTTAAATAAACATCTCTAGGTGATCTTAATGTTCAGCCGGGGTTGAAATGGAGTTGAGATACCCAATCTGCCCTTGTTATCACACTTCCTCTGATGAGTGGAATAACCTGGGGTGTTTCTTCCTCTCATCCCATATGTTGGGGCCCCAGGATGCAGACAGGAATGGGGAAGGCAGTCCTATTGATCCCATGATCCATGCACATGTGTCTGCGTGTGTGTTCACTCTAGCATAATACACTTCACAGCTATGAGGCCACTGCCACTTATAATGCTACTTGTCACACTTTGCTGAGCACGGGATCACCTGCAGACCCTGTTAATGTTCTGAGGCAGTGGGTCCAGGTTGGGGTCCAGCAGTTTTGCATTTCTATTAACAACCAGCTCCCAGGGGACATCCATTGCTTTGCGCCACAGCTGTACTTTGAGGAGCAAGGCTGCAGAGTATTTAAAGACTGATCAGCAAATCTTATTTTACACACACACAAATACTATTTCACCAATCATGAGATTTCAATTTTTCCCACAGTTCAATAAAGGTGCAACAGAAATGAATCTTCCAAACGATGATGTCTTGTGCTTGCTGTGGACCAGGAAACCACAGCTGACATTGCCCTGTGTGGGTCCTGGCTTGGTTCTGGTTGTCACGCTGATAGTGCTTCAGGGAGTTAACAGTGTGGCTAATAACTACATGAGTTTATCTTATGATTAAAATATCTCTGAAAATTACCGATTACTTGATGTTCAAAGGAAAATGTATCAAAGACATAAAAAGGCATGAAAATAGAGTAGCAGAGTATAAATATGTTAGCAGAGCAAATATGGCTTTATAGTAGAATGGCCAGTTGCTTATCTCTTGCAAAGTGCCTGCCAAAAGCCTAATGGCAGATTATAATACTGGGTCAAGATATTCACTGCCCCTCTGTCCTAGATCCGTCCCTCCTTCCTGCATCTACTGGTGGGAGGAGCTGACTTCATACCCCGTCACGTCACACTTGACCATGTGACTACTTTTGGTCAGCAGGCTCATGGGTGTATTTCTGAACAGAAGACTCAGGAGCTATAACATCATTCTTCTGCTCCCCTTTTGCTCTGGCATGAGAATGGCACGTCCCTGGGAGGGGCCGTTCCCCAGCCTGAGAACCTGTGGAGGTCAGCCACAGCCAACCTGAAAGTATACTGAGCCTCGTGAGAACTGAACTTTTGTTGTTGTAAGCCCCTGGGATGTTGATGGTGGTTGTTACCACAACGTTACTTATCCAAAGCTGAATAACAGACAGGGTTGAGAAAAGAAGTTGCTGTTATTCAGTTGCTAAGTCATGTCCAGCTCTTTCTGACCCCATGGACTGCAGCACACCAGGCTCACCTGTCCTCCACTGTCTCCTGGACTTTGTTATTCATATCCACCGAGTTGGGGATGCTATCTAACCATCTCATCCTCTGCTGCCTGCTTCCTGTTTTGCCTTCAATCTTTCCCAGCATCAGGGTCTTTTCCAGTGAGTCGGGTCTTCACTTTAGATGGCCAAAGTATTGAAGCTTCATCATTGGCATCAGTCCTTCCAAAGAACATTCAGGGTCGATTTTATTTAAGCTTAATTGATTTGATCTCCTTGCTGTCCAAGGGACTCTCAAGAGTCTTCTCCAGCACTGCAATTTGAAAGCATCAATTCTAGAAGTAGGTGAAAATCAATTATTACTAAATCTATGTGGAAAGATTACATTGTGCAGGGCAACCAAAGCAACTGAATGCAGGAGAAATCACCAGATCCCTAAGAATGGAACAAAGGCATTCCAGGTAAGGAGAGAATGGTGTGATCAATTTACGCATCTTATTCACAGACTGTCGTTTAGGTGTCCTTCTGTAGCTTAATGTACAATTTACTTTTCTCAATCATTTCAAAATTAAAGGCGTGTCTTACAATCGTGCTGAGGTGCCATGTTTTGTATGGATATCTCATTCCATTTGCATGCTGAATCACTTGTGCCCATTTCTCAAGTATTTTGAATTGAAAATCTGTGAAAGGATTTGTTCATATCAAGGCAGTTTAAAGAAGAAAAGGACTATGTGTATGTATATCCCTCGAATAAGGAATACCTGGTGCCATTTTTTAAAAAGCAGATATCAAACTGTTCCTAGAGGGAAGATCTAAGGCTCTCCTGGTTGTCTTGCTTTTGAAGTCAGTACTTTGCATCCAATGCCCTGGAGGAAGCCCTCCCCACTCACCAGGTGGTTGATACTCCTTTTTCTTATTTAGATGAAAGTTCTTCTAAAGCAATGGATAAGTTGTCTGTGGGTAAGGGAGGAATCTGATAAGAGGGTAGTGCCTACCAGCTCATTTTTGTTGCATTTGCTTCTGAACAGGAAGGGACATTTATCATTATGCAATCATGATACACAGAAAAAAACAGATACTCAGGGTACACAGGCACCTGCATCAGTATAAGCTCATGAGTTGTTCGTGCATAGCCCTTCTTATGAGTTGGGGGGAAATAATCTGAGAGCACACTTCTATTTTTTTTCTTAATTCTGTCTCTATATTTTGAAGAAAATCTATTTCTTGTTTTAGAGCACAAAATATTTTTACTTTTCACTCACAATCTCCAGTCTGTATTCTTTTCCAAAATACCCTAATAGCTTCTAACGAGTTAAATTGTGGTTCAGCTGAAATCAACCCACAGGCTACATAAGACCACATTTCTCTTTGAGATAAACAAAAGGTGAGGGGAACTAAAATTATATTTCCTTTTGGCTTCCTATCTCTTCCTTTATTCCTTTTTATTTTAAAGAGACAAACATCTTAATAGAAGTGCTTCTACTCTCATCTACCTTGTTGGAAACTCTTTAAATTCCAAGAAATAACTTTTGAGGATTTTCAGGTCAGAGATAAGAGTCAGCCATGCTTGGTGACTGGCAGCAGAAAAACTGGATGTCGGTGGGGATTAGTTGAGCCGTATTAGGAATGCACAGTGGAAGTGATGGGATATAGTCCATTTGTACAGCCCCAACTTGACTTGCCCAAGGTGATACAGTCTGTCATCCTTAAGCTGCCTACAGGGTGAGGAGTCAGTTGAAGTTCTGAAAACCCACTGCTGCATTTGGACATTGCAAACAGACAATTTAGAACATTCAGGCAGAGAACTCCGGCTTAAGCCTGCAAATTTGAATTGGGCACATGATACCTACTTATCTGTGTGATCCTTCAGCAAGAAACCAGAAAGTCTCTAGTCTCTGCCAGTTCATCCGCAATATGAAGGGGCTAATAGAGATGATCTCTTGACCCTCAGTGAATGCTGACCACCCCATAGTTCTGCTCCATCCTCATCCTGTGAGGCTGTTGACAGCTCTTAGCAAGCTCGCCTTGTGCCCAGCTCTGCAGAATGGCCTGGAGCCTGCAGTGTTAAGCTTGATATGCCTAAAGCACCTGCTAGCCAAGTGCTGCTGGTCCAATTGCTGTGATTCTGCAAAGTCTCATCCAGAGTGCCTCATGACTGCGAGAAACCCTGGGCAAGAACTTCATTTTAACAGCACATGCCGCACTTGGCAGGAGATGTTTGCCCTTGTTTCTGCTCCAGCAGCCTTTGCTCAAGTGCACACAATCTCCAGGGACCTCTCTTTCAGACTTGATGGCTGGTAAGGATTTCTGACAGTGTCTCTTGCGAAGTTGCTGGAAAGGAGTAGCCCAAGGGTTGCTTAGCACACAGGAGATGTTTGGTTCTTAATTGTCTGGGAAGACGGTCAAGGAATAAATTACCTAGTTCTGATACTTCTGAAGTGTCACTGCCATTGGGCTACTTCGCTTGGGACAAATGATTGGCAGGTCAGCAAATGTTTGCAGCCATGTTTCAGGGCATTGCAGTCTCCCCAAGGGAAGGCCTTTCATCTGCAGAACCACTTGTAGAAATTGAGTATCTTATATTTCCATCAGGCTGGAAAAAATATCCTGGCTACTAGGCTGCTTTTATGTCTCTTGGCTTTTTAAATTTTCAGTTTTATTGAGATATAATTGACATATAAAATTGTATTTAAGTATTTAATGTGTATATCATGATTTGATACATATATAAATATAAATATAAATATAAATATAAATATAATTANCCTATAATATTACTTGGCTTTTTATAATAACAACAAAAGGGGAAATGAAGACTCATTTATAAACACCATATAAAATATAAAACACAACTAATTCCTCTCTACTACCCTCCTTTTGCATAATGTTCTCTTTTAAGCTTTTGAGTGCAAACATCTACAAAGCAAATTTTCTCTTAAACGTGTATACCTGTCAGGACTATACATTTCCCAGCATTATACTTGATAAGTACTTGATACATGCTTCCTAATGCCCTCCTGTTTCCTGACTCCATCTCACAATCATTCCTTGTTGGGTCATTTACTGGCCAAGGTGATGGGAACCTAGGGGAGAATCTCTGCTTTTAGGATGTTCCTGGGTGTCAGAGGTAGTACCTACACCAAAGTGAAGTGGCTTAGTCATGTCCAACTCTTTGTGATCCCATGGACACCAGGCTCCTCCGTCCATGGGATTTTCTAGGCAAGAGTACTGGAGTGGGTTGCCATTTCCTTCTCCAGGGAACTTCCTGACCCAGGGATCAAACCCAGGTCTCCCACATTATAGACAGACGCTTTACTGTCTGAGCCACCAGGGAAGTCACCTGCACCAAAACAGATCATTAAATGCAACCCAGTGTGTTCCAGTACCTTAGGGAACCATAGGGAAGTTACACTGAGATAGACCAGGGGTTGAATTGCCAGCACTGATTGTAAGTCGTTTAAGGAAAGGTTCCTGGAAGACTGTGAGCACTTGTGAAGCACAGAGGAGAGAAATGACGTGGTTTGTGTGGAGAAAGTTCAGCTGCAGCAAGAAAGTGCAGGAAGTAATTGGTGAGGCTAAAGAGCAAAGTGTGGGTCAGATCATAGAAGACTGCATTGCCGCATGAAGGAGATTATTTCTCACTCTTCATTTCTCTTATTTCACAAACAGCCCTTCTAGTTTTTTAGCAATTTTAATCCTTTCCATTTTGTAAACTAAAGATTTAATCCCTTATCTAGGAAGGCTGGTGTCAACTTCTGCCACACATTAGAGTCACTTGAAGAGCTTTCTAGAAACTCAATGCTTAGCTGCTTCCAGTACCAATTAAGTGGGATGCAGGCAGCGGTACTTTTAAAGCCTTTTAGTTGGTTACAGTGTTCAGCCCGAGTTGAGAACCACGTTACCACAGTCTATTCAAGGAAGGTCAGAAAGGCAGGTTCTAAGCAATACTGACTCACCTTTGAAATTCACATTCCTTCCTAATGGCAGTGGTATTTCATCATTTTGTGCTTCAAGGTTTACAGCATCTGCCAAAATCACAGATAATCTTACAGGTAATTAAAGGAATGGAAATTTCAATAGCATCTTCATCAAAAGCTCTCAAACATCTTTTTAGGAAATGAGTATACACTCCCAGAAATGGGTTAGGGTTAACCCTAACCCTAACCCTAACCCTAACCCAGAAATGGGAGTATACACTCCCAGAAATGGTACATACACAACAACTTTAGATCTGGTAAAGTTTCATAGGTCACCACTCTACTCCCTCAATTTGGTGCCTGAAATCCCAGGTTTCTGCCTCTTGTACCACTTTCTAATGACCTACTGGCCCATGGTGCATGAGCTAATGTTTCTGTTCTGCCTTTGAAACTAGACCCTTGAAGTGTAAACACATCTGGCTCCAAAGCCAAGTCATTGATTTTAAATAAGCAAAGGAGAAGTGAAACGGTTCTCTGCAGAGCAGCTGTGTCTCGGATTCCCCAAAATATCAAAACTTTTTGGCCCGCTTTGTTCCTTTGTATACTTTCAATGGTCACAAAACTTTGGAGGGTAGGTTTTGGAACAACCAAATCTAGATTTTTCTGAGCAAATGAGATATTCCTGACTCAGAGATTGAACCCGAGTATCTGAGCCACCAGGGAAGCCCAAGAATCAGAGAAGGCACATCAAATTTTCTTTTTTAGAAAGCAAATTCATTTTATCTTTTAAATATAAATTTATTTATTTTAATTGGAGGTTAATTATTTTACAATATTTATTGGTTTTGCCATACATCAACATGAATCCACCACAGGTATACCCTCTTCTGAAGTTGCAAATTTACATCATGAGTACATGTCTTTAAAGGTATGAGCAGAAACCTAGGGGTAAATAGAGGCATATGGAAAGATCCAGGTGTCAACATAGCTCTCCTGGTAGGGGAGTGGGGTGATCGGGGGGAGCTGGGAGGAGAGGGTGGCAGTGGTAAGATCTCATTCAGGTATTGATATGTGAGCATGGCTTCAAAATGGGATGCAACCATGTTTGTTTTGGTTGAAAAAGATGTAGGTTCTTTAATATGGGAGGCTGTTATGGGCTGAACTGTGTCTCCCAGAAAAAAAGATATGCATCAGATTATGACCTTATTTGGAAACAGGGTCACTGCAGATATAATCGATTAAATTGAGATGATGTTCTCTGGAGTAGAGAGCTTCCCAGGTGGTGTTGGTGGTAAAGAGCCCACTTGTCAATGCAGGAGACGTTAAGAGACATGGGCTTGATCCCTTCATCGGGAAGATCTCCTGGTGGAGGGCATGGCAACTGACTCCAGTATTCTTGCCTGGAGAATCCCATGGATGGAGGAGCTTGGTGGGCTATAGTCCATGGGGTTACAAAGAGTTGGACATAACTGAAGCGACTATGTACGCACACCTGCATGCATGCATCTGGTGTAGAAATGAAAGTGAAGTCGCTCAGTCAGACACGACTTTGCGACCCCATGGACTGTATCCCACCAGGCTCCTCTGTCCATGGGATTCTCCAGGCAAGAGTACTGGAGTGGGGTGCCATTGCCTTCTCCAGGAGATCTTGCCAACCCAGGGATGAAACCTGGGTCTCCCGCACTGCAGGTAGACGCTTTATCGTCTGAGCCACCAGGGAAGTCTGCTGTAGAGTGGGTCCCTAATCCAGTGCGACCTTTGTCCTTATCTGAAGATGGCCATGTGAAGGCAGACCCACAGGGGGAGCACTGCATGAATGATGCTGGCAGAACAAAAGAACACCGAGGACCAGCAACCATAGAAGCTGGAGGAGGTGAGGAAGGGTTCCCCCGCATCTTGTTAGAGACTTCGGAGGGTGAACAGCTCTGCCCACACCTTGATTTTGGGCTTCTGCCCTCCAGAACTGTGAGAGAATAGATTTCTCTTGTTTATAGTCACAGAGTTTGTCGTACTTCGTTAGAGCAGCCCTGGAAAATTCATAGAGACACCATTCTTGATTCTGTTTTATAACCTGACCTTTTTCATTTAACAAAATACGGTGAACATCTTTCCGTGTCATTAAAGTTTCTGCTACAATGTCCAAGATGAAATTTTATTTCTAGTCTGGAGGTATGGCTGCATTTTGTGTCCTGTGAATTGACCTCATAAAGTGAACTGCGGGCCTTTCTACTCCGGTTGGACTCTCAAGGGCAGGTTGGGGTTGGGGGAGGGAGCCTTTTCACCGATGCTTACACAGCAGCCGGGCACCCTGCCCTGTTCCTACTGCCTGACTTGTCATTTCTTCTTTGCCTGTGCTGTGTGCAGGGCACCCTCTAGGCCTTGTGCCAGGTGCTCAGAATACCTGCACCTGAGGTGTGTCCTGACTTGTGGACTCCTGGGAGACCTGGGCAGAGTGCCAAGGTCCAGGCCTGGCTCAGGAATGCCAGTCCTGCTGGAGATCTCAGGGCCTGGCAGGGGTCTATGTGGACAGACCTGGGACTACTCATATCCCCCGGCCCGGAGTCTCTCCCTTTCCCAGAGGAACCCCTGAACACCAGAAGTAAGTTTCCTGCTGGCCTGGTTAGATATATGTTCAGAATCAAAATTATATTTATTTATAGAAAATTAGGGCTTCCCAGGTGGCTTGGAGGTAAAGAATCTGCCTTCCCAATGCAGGAGATGGAAGAGATGAAGGTCTAATCCCTGGGCTGGGAAGATCCCCTGGAGGAGGAAATGGGAAACTACTGTCCTATTCTTGCCTGAGAAGCCCATGGACAGAGGAGCCTGGGAGGTTACAGTCCATGGGGTTGCAAAGAGTCAGACATGATTAAGCACACACACAACATAGAAAATTAAGAGTGAATGATCACAGTAGGCTTTTCTATGGGGCAAAATGTTGAGTGTTATTGTTCAGTTGCTCAGTTAGTTGAGTTCTATTCTTTGCGACTCCATGGACTGCAGCACTGCAGGACGGCAGCCAGGCTTCCCTGTCCTTCACTATCCCCTGGAGTTTGCTCAAACTCATGTCCATTGAGTTGGTAATGCCATTCCACCATCTCGTCTTCGGTTGCCTTCTTCTCCTTTTGCCCTCAATCTTTCCCAGCATCAAGGTCTTTCCCAATGAGTTGGCTCTTTGCATCAGGTGGCCAAAGGATTGGAGCTTCAGCTTCAGCATCAGTCCTTCCAATGAATATTCAGGGTTGATTTCCTTTAGGATCAACTCATTTGGTCTCCTTGCTGCCCAAGGGACTCTCATGAGTCTTCTCCAGCACCACAGTTTGAAAGCATCAGTTCTTGGGCACTCAGCCTTTTTTATGGTCCAACTCTCTCATGACTACTAGAAAAACCATAGCTTTGACTACAAAGCTTCCCTGGTGGCTCAAACAGTAAAGAGTCTGCCTGCAGTGCAGGAGACTTGGGGTCGATCCCTGAATTGGGAAGATCCCTTGGAGGAGGAAATGGCAACCCACTCCAGTATCTTTGCCTAGAGAATTTCATGGACAGAGGAGCCTGGTAGGCTCCAGTCCATGGGATTGCAAAGAGTTAGACACAACTGAGCAACTACCACTTCACTTCACTTTGACTGCAGAATGTTCGGTATCATCGTTTATGTCTATTAACTTGTTTAAACCTCTCCACCTCCTAATGCCCTCGATACTGTTGCCATTCTCATTTTACTGACGTAAAACTGAAGCACAGAGGGGTAAGGCCACCAGCCTGAGGTCACAGAGCTAACAAGAGGAGAAGCTGGGATGTGAAGGCAGATGGCTCGGCTCCCAGAGACTGGATTGTGACCACGAGATGATACACTCAGAGACTCCTGGAACCTCCGGCGCCCAGGAGCTGCCCTTTCTAAACGTGTCAGTTCATCAGCTCCTTAACTGCGCATGGCTGCTTCTACATACGAGCTTGCAAACTAAGAAGCATCTTGGCTACTGTATATTTCAAAACATTCTGGCCTTTCTCAGAAGATAATATATCATTTTGGTGTCCATATTTTAAAGCTCTAGAAATAACCAAGAGGGGAAAAAAAAAAACCCAAAATAGAATAGTCTTATTTCTTTAAAAAGGTATAAAAGACTTTTATTCTGGAGGGAATCAGACCCAGAAAATTATTCAGGAGTTTGAAGTGTGGTCACTCAAAGAGGAGAATTGAGGGGTTCATGTCAGACATGAGGAAGGATTTCCTGTGTGGCAGGGCAAGCTCAAAGGTGATTAAGTAGCGCCCGAGCCCCAGCCCCTGTGGAGTTCAGATGGACACAGTCCCAGGTCATCCAGTTCCCCAAGGACGGCTCTGGCTGGGGCGTTCCCCAGGACAGGCAGGCCTTGGCATCAGCTAAGCTGACCAAATACTCTAGGAGTAGCTCCTGTATCCAGGGTCAGTTGAGCCTGCTGATGTTATTTCCTTTTGAACACGACTGAGCGACTGAACTGAACTGAACTGAACTGAAGGAGTTAAAGTCTTCCCAGGTGGCTTAGCAGTAAAGAATCTGCCTGCAATGCAGGAGACTCAGGTTCCGTCCCTGGGTTGGAAAGATCCCCTGGAGAAGGGAATGGCAACCCACTCTAGTATTCTGGCCTGGAGAGTTCCTTGGACAGAGGAGCCTGGTGGGCTACAGCCTGGCATGGGGTCGCAAAGAGTTGAACACTGACACACACAAGGAGCTAAAGTAGAATCACTGAGATGATCCTTCCAGATGCCTGGGTGAGACGATTCAAGTGTAAGAGGAGAGACACAGGTTGTAATCATTAGATTCTTTTAGGTGAAGGGGAGCCAGGCTAGGCAGGCATTTATAGGCCAGACTTGAAAGTCAATGGAGTTCTCAGAAGCCAGCCGAGGGAAGAGAGGGGAAGGCAGTGGGGCTGCAGTGATCTGATGGAGGTGGAGGAAAGCCCCCTTGCACAGTCATCAGGATCGGAGGGCCATCTGCAAACCTTGTGAGCACTGGCTGTTTGTCAGCTCCAGCCACACCGACCCAAGAGCCATGATTCTCTCTTGTTCGAGAGTGTCTCTCCTTTCCCAGGTGTCCTCACTCAGAGGAGTTTTCCTGGTTCTGATCGCAGTCTGTCAAATGTTACCAAGGTGGCGCTAATGGTAAAGTGCTGGTTCAGGAGATACAAGAAACACGGATTCCATCCCTGGGTTGGGAAAATCCCTTGGAGAAGAAAATGGCAACCCACTCGAATATTCTTGCTTAGAGAATCCCATGGACAGAGAAGCATGGTGGGCTACATAGGGTCTTAAAGAGTTGGACACGACTGAAACAACATAGCACACTGTCAAATGTTAGCCTTTTTGCCCCATCTGTTTCCAGAGAAGAACCAACCCCTTTTCCCCAAAAGATGTTTAAGTAGGAATCCTTTTCCTTGGCAATGCAACATTTAGTGCCAGCGTTAGAAAGCAAAGGAAATGCTATTGCCTTTCAAAGTGCTTTGAAGTCACTGGGGAGGCAGATGCGAATTCTAACACGCACACCTTTTAGCCTCTGTTTAACATGCTCATGAGTGATGGAAGATAGGTCCCCGATGGCTGGAGGAGGAGCAGCTAGTAAACTCAGGACTCTAAAGGGATGCCTGGCTGGGTTTGGGAATCCTCTGTTTGACTTGCTCTGAGTCTCAAATTTTCAGATTAGTTTTAGCAAGATCAGGACTTACTGTGCGGGTGAGACCTCCCCCTCAAGATGCCAACCTGGGAGAAATCAGCTTATTATGTTCATTTTTTTTTTAATTGCAGTATAGTTGCTTTACAATGTTACATTAGTTTCTGCTGTACAATGGAGTGAATCAGTTGTACGTGTACATATATCCCCTCTTTTTTGGATTTCCTTCCCATTTAGGTCACCACAGAGCACTGAGTAGACTTCCCTGGGCTGTACAGTAGATTCTCACTAGTTATCTATTGTACACACATGGTGTATACATGTCAATCCTAATCTCCCAGTTCATCCCACCCTCCTTCTTCCCTTGGTAACCATAAAGTTTACTGTTTCATATCTGTGATTCTATTTCTGCTTTGCAAATAAGTTCCCCTGTACAGATGGCTCAGTAGGTAAAGAACCTGCCTGCCAATGCAGGAGCCACAGGACACACAGGTTTGATTCCTGGGTCAGGAAGATCCCCCGGAGGAGGGCATAGCAACCGCCTCCAGTATTCTTGCCATGGACAGAGGAGCCTGGTGGGCTACAACCCATTGGGTTGCAAAGAGTTGGACATGACTGAGTGCGCATGCAGTGTGCAATATACAATGTTGAACATCTGGTTCTGAAGGGGAGAGAGCAGAGTGGGGGCACCTGGAAATGATACTGTGTTGTAAACGCAGTGCTCGTTTCTAGATCTTCCAGAAACAAGCAAAGCCAGGCCTGCTGCACCTGGGCAAGAAGATAATGAGTTCATGCACCTCACAGGAACTGGCCCCCCTTTCATCTCTGAAGACTCTCATTAGACAGAGGAGCTCTGCTGTGGTCTCACTGTCTCCCCCTCAAATTCATACATTGAAATCCTACCCCCCAAGTGATGCTATTAGGAGGTGGGCACTTTGGGAGGTGCTCAAGTCATGAGTCTGGAGCCTACAGGAATGGAATTAATGCCTCCTAAAAGTGGGGTGCCCTTTCTGCCACATAAAGACACAAGGAAAAGTCTTCAGCCTGAAAGAGGGCTCCCCCCCACCCTGCAACCACGCTGGTGCCCTCATCTCAGACATCCAACCCCCAGAACTGTGAGAAGTAGATTTTGTGACTTAGAGTATTTTTTTGTTTGTTCAGTCTCTCAATCGTGTACAACTTTTTGTGACTCCATGGACTGCTGAGCATCAGTCTTCCCTATCCTTCACCATCTTCTAGAGTTTGCTCAAATTCATGTCCACTGAGTCAGTGATGCTACCAACCATCTCATCCTCTGTCACCCTCTTCTCCTCCTGTTTATAGTATGGTTGTAGTATATTTTGCTTTACCAGCCTCAAGGACTAAGACAAGCTCCCAGTGCCCTCCTAAAAACCCATGTCTACCCTGTCCTGGGGACTGTTCAAGGTGCTTGAATGAGAGGCAAGTCCTGGTCTTCACAGAGCTTTTACTCTAATGCAGGAGAGAGATGAGGCCTGGTCACACTAAGATACAGTCACAAAATGGCTCATTCCTTTTGCACACGCCAGGCTTCCTATGCATGTGGGAGGCTTTGTGCAAGGAATAGAAAGGCTACATTCTAGGGGGAAAGCTAGACCAGACAGGTGAAGCGTAAGCCAGACACAGTGAGGAGGCTGTGAACCCAAGGTAGCATCAGAGCTGGATGAGGACAGTCAGAGCCTTGGGGTGGACAGGTGTGCAGGTGGGAACAATGGGCTCAGGAGGCCTTGATAAGAAGTGAGGTGCAAGTAAAGACTTGAAGGAGGAGGGAGTGAGCATGTGGGTATCCAAGGAAGAGAATACCAAGCAGAGAGAATGTTCTGGAGTCCAGGCCCTGGCATGCACCTGCTATATTTAAAGGCTTCCCTGATAGCTCAGGTTGGTAAAGAATCCGCCTGCAATGCAGGAGGCCCCAGTTAGATTCCTGGGTTGGGAAGATCTGCTGGAGAAGGGATAGGCTACCCACTCCAGTATTCTTGGGCTTCCCTTGTGGCTCAGCTGGTAAAGAATCAATCCATAATGTTGGAGGCCTGGGTTTGATCCTTGGGTTAGAAAGATCCCCTGGAGAAGAGAAAAGTTACTCACTCCAGTATCCTGGTCTGGAGAATTCCATGGACTATTCTGGAGAATTCCATGGGCTTTATAGTCTATGGGGTCGCAAAGAGTCAGGCACAACTGGACGACTTTCACTTTCAGGGGCTGTGTGGTCAGAGTGGCCCTCACAAAGGGCAGAGCAAAGGGTCTGGTCAGGGAGTGAAAGGGGCAGACCCTGCAGGGCTGGTGGGCCATGGTGAGAACTTGGCTTTTATTCTAAGAGCAAGGTGGAGGTGCAGCTGGTCCAGAGCAAAGAAATGCAGTGTTCCAGGTTACCCAGGAAGAGGCTCACTGGGGATGCTGTTGAGATTAGGGAACAAGGGCAGAAGCATTTCAGAGGTGATAACAGCATCCAGATCAGGTGACAGCGCTGGGGGCCATGGTGGTCACAGAGGAGGCTGTAAGAAAGGGAGAGCCAACAAGATTCACTTGGCTTGAGGGGTGTGAACAGGAGGATGACTCAGCAGTTTAAGAATGGGCTGGTAGGATGAAGTTACCAGCAACTGAGATGGAGAATTTGGAATTAATGCTCAACTTTGAAGACTGTGTTGGGTCCCCAAATGGAGGTATTGAGCCAGCAAACAGATACACGTCTGGGGTTCAGAAAAATGGCCTGGCCTAAAAATTTGGATTTGTGGTATCATGGCACATGGATGGTTGGTTTTATGTATTCACTTGGTTAAGCTATAGTACCCTGTTTTTTAATCAAACACTAATGTAAGTATAACTATGGAGGTATTTTATAGATGAGGTTAGATGTAGATTTGGTCAAATCTATTAACTTTATGGAGATTATACTCAATAGTCCTGAAGGACTTAAGAGCAAAAACTGAAGTTTGCTACACCAAAAGATATTCTGCCTCAAAACTACAGCATCAGCTTCTGTACGAGGGTCAAGTAATTTATTTATTTAGGTTTTGTGGTAAGATGAGATGATTGATAGCAGGTTTCTATGGTAATGGGGATGACCTTATAGAAAGAAGGAGAGATTGATAATACAAGGGAGCAGGGGGCCTTGCTAGAGCAATGCCTTTATGTAGGACAGAGGGAATGGGATACACAAGGGGTTGACGCTGGTTAAATCATGGACTTCTCTTGAGCAGTGTTTGTCAAACTTGCAACCGTAGTGGAATTCCTCGAGGGCTGGTTCAAACGCAGAGTTCTGTGATGTAGCCTGTGAATCTGCATTTCTCACAAGTTCCCAGAGCCCCCGATGCTGCTGGTCCAGGACCATACTCTGAGAATCATGGACTTCGGTGAGCGACGCAGGCAGAATATGTGAAAACAGATGCTTAGAAGAAGAGAGACTGGTGGAGAGGATCTGAACATCAACCTAGGATTTCTTTCAATTTCCTAGTGAAGTAGAAGGCCAAGATACTAGCTGAGACTGAGGAGTGGAGAGAAGGTTTGCAGAAAAACTGGTGAAACCGTCATTCAGGAGAAAAGGGAAAGTGGGTAAAGCAGGGTTGGTAGATCGTATGCTTGACATCACTAAGGGTCCACCTTAGTTACTTCGTCATGAATTTCAAGTGGGATCAGTCAGCATGTGCTTTTTTCCAGCTACATCCAATTGATAGAAATGGATTTCAGGGTAGTGGTTTTGCCAAGCAATAATGAAAATGCATGAGAGAGAGAGTCAAAGATGTGGGCAAAGAAAAACTGCAATGATCCAAGGAATGGGAGCTGAGACAGGAGGGGAGGGAAGGAGGAAAAGTGGAGGGGCTAAGGCCACATGGAGAAGAATTCAAGGAACTAAGCAAGAGTCCAAAAGTGGGAAGTGTTATCTATGTTGTTCAGTCGCTCAGTTGTGTCTGACTCTTTGTGACGCCATGGACTGGAGCATGCCAGGCTTCCCTGTCCTTCACCATCTCCCAGAGTTTGCTCAGATTCATGTCTAATGAGCCAATGATGCCATCCAACCATCTCATCCGCTATTGAAATTTCCGAGAATAAAATAGAAGTGGTGTTGGGAGAGTGACATTGACTTAGGAAATTATATCTGCTAGAAATGAGAGGCAGAGTTGGTAGCCTCATCAGGAGGTCATATAATCTGGTGACATGAGATTCAAAGCTGGGAGCTTTAGGGAGGAGAGAGAAGGATGGTGAGTGCCATGAATACAACACAGCATAACAATGGCATGGTGGGGGTGGCCAGGACAAGGGCAGAATAGGACAGTCAAGGCAGGTCCCTCTGAGCAGGGGACATCTGGGCTGGGTCTTGTAGAAACCAGCCCTGTGGGCTACAGATAGACCACTCCAGACAGAGAGAGTGCACAGGCTCCTAGAAGAATGTAATCAGAGTGTGCAGGAAACACAAGGATGAATAGATAGCATGTTAGCTGGGACTGAGCCAGGAGGGTCCTGTTCTGGCAGCAGATGCAGTCAGAGATGGTGCAGGAGAGACCATGCTTGTGGGCCCCAGGAAGGAATGTGGACTTGATTTTAATAAAAACGTGGAAACCAGTGCAGGATGATGTGGGAGCAGAGGAGGGACGCAATCTGTTTCTGTGGTTTACCCTGGCTGCTGCCAAGGAGATGGACTGTGAGGGGATGAGAATGGAAGAAGAGAGACCAGTCAGGAGGCCTGGTGAAGACTGGGACTCTGGAAGATGGTGCTTCTATGTGCCCCTCAATAACCCCAGGAGGTGGGAAATATCACTTCTCCCATTTTACAACTGTGGAATTGGAGGCACAGACTTAACCCAGCTAAAGAGGGGCAGAGGACGGATTCCAACCCTGGTAGTCTGGGTCTGTACCTCTATCTATCTATAGACTCAGAGGCAGCTGCAATGCTGCATCTCTTGAGCAAGAGATTTATGGCTCAGATGTAAGAAGAAGTAGGAGAGTTGGTGAGAATAGACAAAGTCAGGATATATTTTTGAGATGGAACAGGCAGGTATGGATTATACTTGAACTTCAGGGTAAAGAGAGAAATGCAGAATGGCTCTGGATTTGAGGTCCAGGAGACTGTTTAGGTAAGTGCTTCCACTGTCCAAGATGGGAAGACATATGAATGGAGCAAGTTTGGATCAAATAACAAGTCTTGAATATGATAAGGGATGGATGCCTTATAGAAACTTCTATGGATCTGTGAAGCAGGGAGGTGGATACACTCATTGAAGCTGTGGAGAGGTTGGGGCTAGAGAGATGGGTTTGAGTGCCATCCATGTGTGGGTGGTGATGAGATCCATGGAAAGGAAGAGACTGCAGGTAGAAGAGAAGGAAGATGAGGATTGAGTTTGAGGCTCACCAACCTTAGTGTCAATGGAGGATCACAACAAACTGTTTGTGTGGATCACCACAACTTAGAAAATTCTTCAAGAGATGGGAATACCAGACCACCGTACCCGACTCCTGAGAAATCTGTACACAGGTCAAGAAGCAACAGTTAGAACAGGATATGGAACAACACACTGGTTCCAAATTGGTAAAAGAGTACATCAAGAGTATATTGTCACCCTGCCTATTTAATTCCTATGCAGCGTACATCATGCAAAATGCCAGGCTGGATGAAACACAAGCTGGAATCAAGATTGCAGGAGAAATATCAATAATCTCATATATGCAGATGACACCACCCTTATGGCAGAAAGCAAAGAACTAAAGGGCCACCTAATGAAAGTGAAAGAGGAGAGTGAAAAAGTTGGCTTAAAACATTCAGAAAACTAAGACCAAGACATCTGGTCCCATCACTTCATAGCAAATCAATGGGGAAACAATGAAAACAGTGAGATTTTATTTTTTTGAGCTTGAAAATCACTACAAATGTGACTGCAGTCATGAAATTAAAAGAAGCTTGCTGCCTGGAAGAAAAGCTATGATCAACCTAGACAGCATATTACAAAGCAGAGACATTACTTTGCCAACAAAGACCTGTCTAGTCAAAGCTATGGTTTTTCTAGTAGTAATGTATGGATGTGAGAGTTGGACTATGAAGAAAGCTGAGTGCTGAAGACTTGATGCTTTTGAACTGCGGTGTTGGAGTAAACCCTTGAGAGTCCCTTGGACTGCAAGGAGATCCAACCAGTCCATCCTAAAGGAAATCAACCCTGAATATTCATTGGAAGGACTGATGCTGATGCTGAAACTCCAATACTTTGGCCACCTGATGCCAAGAACTGACTCATTGGAAAAGACCCTGAATCTTGGAAAGATTGAAGGGAGGAGGAGAAGGGGACGACAGAGGATGAGATGGATGGATGGCATCACTGCCTGGATGGACATGAATTTGAGCAAACTCCAGGAGTTGATGATGGACAGGGAAGCCTGACATGGTGCAATCCATGGGGTTACAAAGAGTCAGACATGACTGAGCGACTGAACTGAACGAACCTTAGTGTCAATGGAGGAGATTTTAGTAACAGACTAGGGACCAGCAGCCAGGGAGGTGGGAAGAAACCAAATGAGGATTCTATGAGTTCCTGGCTCTGACCACATGGGGAGTAATCACCCCACCCCAGGGACTTGCTCACCTTGCCCCCGCCCAACCCCACCCCCTGTGCACTTTAACCTCTGCTGGCATTGCATGCTTGTTCAGCTCAGCTCAACTGGTTCTCCAGCTACTGCCTGAATTTGGGAACAGACAAGGAGAGACCCTTGATCTGAGTCAACTCTCCAGGATAGGATTTTCTGAGACAGAAGAGAAACCCAGGCTTGCCCTACCTTGGGAACACCAGTCTGATTTTGTGTTGGATTGACAGTCGTGTATGGGGACATGACAGGCTGAAGGATGGATTTGGATCTGTGATCACAGTCTTATCAGGGGTTATGAGACCCATCCAACCAAGGTGATTCCCAGGATCCTTTAGGGGATTCAGAACCAGCTTGGGTAGATCAGCAATGTGGGAAATCCTACATCATGGACTGTTTCCTGTTGATTGTTTTACCTCCTGATGGAAGTTGCTCAGTTGTGTCCGACTCTTTGAGACCTCATGGATTGTAGCCCGCTTGGCTCCTCTGTCCATGGGATTTTCCAGGCAAGAATACTGGAGTGGGTTGTCATTCCCTTCTCCAGGGAATCTTCCCAACCCAGGGATCAAATCCGTATCTCCTGCATTGCAGGCAGATTCTTTACCATCTGAGCCACCAGGGAAGTCCAATGATCAATAGATGCAGAAAAATGTTCTGACAAAGTTCAGTGCTCACTTATGATAACAAAAAACTCTCCAGAAAGTGGATATAGAAGGAACATACCTCAACATAATAAAGGCCATATTCGACAAACCTTCAGCTAACATTATACTCAATGATGAAATTCTGAAAGCATTTTCTCTAAGGCCAGAATGAGACAAGGGTGTCCACTCTTGCCACTTTTATTCAACATAGTTTTGAAAGTCTTAGCTATAAAAATAGAGAAGAAAAAGAAATAAAAGGAATCCAAATTGGAAAAGAAGTTAAACTGTTACTGCTTGCAGATGACATGATCCCATACATAGAAAATCCTGAAGATGCTACCAGAAAACTACTAGAGCTCATCAATGAATCTGGTAAAGCTGCAGGTTTCAAAATTAATACACAGAAATCTTTTGCATTTCTATACATTAACACCAAAATATTAGCAAGAGATTCAAGAAACAATTCCACTTACCACTGCATCAAAGAGAATAAAATATCTTAGGAATAAACCTACCTAAGGAAACAAAAGACCGGTACTCTGAAAACTATAAGATACTGATGAAAGAAGTCAAAGATGTTCTTCCAACATCTCTGCTTTGTTTCCTAAGGGAATCCCCAAGAAGGAGGCCTGAGGTCTGTCTGAGTTGTGATCGTCAGCCAGCTTCAAATGTAAAATAAAAAAGGTAAAATTAAAGAGTAGAACATTTTTGATGACTCTTCTGTTTACACAGAAACTGATTTTAAATCTAAAGTTAGCATGCATAAACATTTATTTAACATTGCCTGGTGGAGCAAATGGT
Organism: Aepyceros melampus; assembly: GCA_006408695.1. Classification (NCBI taxonomy): domain Eukaryota; kingdom Metazoa; phylum Chordata; class Mammalia; order Artiodactyla; family Bovidae; genus Aepyceros; species Aepyceros melampus. The sequence goes on from SJXQ01006512.1 coordinate 71,280, forward strand.
AAAGAATCTGCCTGCAATGCAGGAAACCCTAGTTCGATCCCTGGGTTGGGAGGATCCCCTGGAGAAGGGAACAGCAACTCACTTCAGTATTCTTGCCTGAAAAATTCTATGGACAGAGGAGCCTGGTGGGCTATAGTCCATGGGGTCACAAAGAGTCAGACACAGCTGAGCAACTAACACTTTCATTAAAAATATCAAATGCCTAGTCAGGATTATGTACATTTGTTGAAGGTTTTCCACCGGCAAAATAGAAATATTCCGTTAGGTTGCTTTCTAGATGGATGAAATGATTTGCTCTACAAAATGCATTATAAGGTCTGTGGATTTTGCTCTATTCCTTTATAAAGCTTGGCTATGTTATTTGGAGATGATGAAGAATAAATCTGAAAGGCCAAGTAGCACTCTGGCTATGAATAACTCAGCCATGTGTGATCGCAGAGCACCAGACAACAAGAAAGCAGCTCAGATGAAATATTTATAGAATGAAATGGAAAGGTGCTTCTCATTGTCTTAGGCCACCTTTCTGGCGCGTGTGACACACTGATACTTTTGTCTTAGGGTAATCTAGTCTCTGTCCTTCTGGGAATGAAAGCACAGTTTTAATGATGTGCTCTCAATTTATTCCAGGCGCACTTTGTGAGAACTTGCTGTGGAATGAGATACTGGCCCGTTTACTCTTGTATTACGTGTTCCATTATTTTCATCTCCGTATGTCTGGCTGTCGGGTTCCCTGCCGTCATCATGAAGGGGCTCTTCAAAGCTTTCCAGACCATCTGGCATCCAGTGAAGGAAGGGTTGTTCCCTACCAGGCTCGCTGTCCACGGGATTCTCCAGGGAAGAATACTGGACTGGGTCGCCATTTCCTTCTCCAGGGGATCTTCCTGGCCCAGGAATCAAGCCCGACTACCCTGTATCTCCTGCACTGCAGGTGGATTCTTTACTACTAAGCCCCCAGGGAAGCCCGCTGCATTTGGAAGCATCTCCCAAATGGTTGTTGTTCAGTGGCTAAGTCATGTCTGACTCTTTGCAATTCCATGGGCTACAGCGTGCCAGGCTTCCCTGTCCTTAACTGTCTACTGGAGTTAGCTCAAATTCATGTCCATTTAGTCAGTGATGCCATGGGCCCTAAAAATCAACCATGTGGGTGTGATAGTCCCATGCTTGTGGAGAAGTAGCAATTGAAATACTGATCTGGAATGGCCTTTTAAAAATATATATATTTCACTGACTATCTGTATTATATGTGTGAAGCTTTGACTGGCATTTATTCATACTTGGTACTAGAGTTGTATCTGGTTCTTAACATATATTATTTTAGTTAAATTATTCCAGTTAACTCCATCTCAACTTGGGGACATATATTTATTATCTGAGATTCATAAAAAACAATAAAATTTGTCTGTGTTAATATAAGAATAAGAGATAGTCAAAGTTCAATGCTGTTTAGAACCTTGCAATCAGTACTTCACTTATTTTTATTCAATTAATAACTAATAACTTTTTATTGGTATAAATCTACACATGCTTTCTATTCCCAGTTAGTGCTAGTGGTAAAGAATCTGCCCGTTGATGAAGGAGACACAAGAATGTGGGTTCAATCCCTGGATCAGGAAGATGCCCAGGAGTAGGAAGTGGCAACCCAGTCTAGTATTCTTGCCTGGAAAATTCCATGGGCAGAGGAGCCTGGTGGGCTACAGTCCATGGGGCCACCAAGAGTCAGATACAACTGGGCACATGCTCATTATAGAGAAAATTTAATGGTATGAATGACAAAATTAATATAAATTTCTCCCATCCAGAAACAACAACTCCATTTACATGCTAACTTTCAGGTTTATTTCTAGACGTATATTTGTATATGTGTGTTATTTTAACATATATGTCTTCATACTATAAATAAAGTTTATAGTCTACTTTTCATCACTTGATCTTATATTGTGAGCATGTTCTCTATTATTAATTTTCCCCCAGATATGGTTTTTATAAGTAATCTCATGGCTATCTCATGATTTATTTATTCTTTCCCTTACTAGTGGCTGTTCAGGGGATTTTTAAAAAGTGCCATAAACAATTTTATGCATAAATCTTGGTTGAAATCTCTGGCTCTTTTTGTTTTTAAAGACTGGCTCCTAAAACTGAGATCACTGGGTCCTGTGCCATCTGCTCTTGTTTGATACTTTGGGAGAAACTGTTTCCCAACAGAATCATCTCTGAGTTAGGATGGAGAGCGTGTGAATGACCTGGAGGAAAAAAGTGAAGGTGAAATTCGCTCTCAGTCATGTCCAACTCTTTGTGACCCCATGGACAGTCCATGGAATTCTCCAGGCCAGAACACTGGAGTGAGTAGCGTTTGGCTTCTTTAGAGGATCTTTCCAACGTAGGGATCAAACCCAGGTCTCCCGCACTGCAGGCGGATTCTTTACCAACTGAGCCACAAGGGAAGCCCAAGAATACTGGAGTGGGTTGCACATCCCTTCTCCAGGGGATCTTCCAGACCCAAGATCGAACTAGGGTCTCCTGCATTGCAGGTGGATTCTTTACTGATTGAGCCATCAAGGAAGTCTAATTCTTCTTAAATTTGCCCTTTCCCTATAAAAAAAATTCTTCCTGGTCCCAAGTGATAAGCTAATTGACTCTGAGTCTTAGTTTTGTTGAAGGTGTGAATTTTATCTCTATAGGTAATATATATTTTATTAATATATTTGTATCTAATACCCATATATAAATAGGATGCTGGGAGCAGCTCAAAAAGCCTAATCAGAAATTATTTTAATCTTACAAACCCCAATCCTACTAGGACCCTTTAATCTGAAGGATATTTTCCAAAGTGAGTTTTGAGATTTCTATAGAACTAAATGTTTTCCTATAAAAGCAACAAAAAATGTGGGACAAATATGAGAAGTCCTACCAGGGGAGGAAAAGTAATTGCCATACTTTTAGGAAGATTTCATATGCATAAATGATTTATAAGCCTTTCTAGAATTAAAGTAAAAAAATGATGAGTTTTACACTTAATTTTTCAAAACCTAGCCTTGTCTGCCATAGACTGTCCATCACCTCTCTGCTCCCAGGGCCCCTTATCCTTCTGCAGTCTGCCTGTTAAAGACATGACCTTTTAATTTATTTTTGAGTAGCATCCCTGTGGAAATCTAGGGAGGATAAAGGCTAGAAGGTCATTTCGATTTTCTTTACCATCTTTTGTATCTTCTCTTTTATCCTCCCTAAATTGTCAAGTAATTAGATTCTTGCATTATTTTCCTTTTTGAACTTTCTATGAACATTCACTTTTATTTTCCATATTGTTTTACTAGCTAAACAATGCGCCTCTAGATTGGTAAGCAGCACACAATTCATTTGAAAATCATCTGTTTCATGTTAATTTCCTACTCCTTTGCTCCTGGTGGAGTCCAGGGCACCATCACTGTGGTTTTGATGGCTCTCATTCTTTGTTATACCCGGGGCTCACTCTTCCTGTGATTCCCTTTGTTCTCTGGACTCTCTTTCCTCCCCGTTCTGCCCCGTGCAGAGCAGGGTTTCAGATGCTGTTGCACAGCTGGTGCATTTATAGACAATCCCTTCTGATTGTTTCCTTTTCTAGATTTTCACTGGGATTCATGGAGTCATAGAATGAATGCTGGCATTGCTGTTTTCTCTCATACATAATATTTAACACTCCCTTTTTTGTGACTTTCTCAATTCTGCTTCTTCAGTTTATTTCAAATCCTGCAAAACCAATTCTCCAAAAAGTTCAGCTTAAACAAGGTGTTGATGGGCCTTTTTGAAGAAGAGCAAAAGTGAATTTATACTTGTGCCTCAGCAGCTACCTTCTATTATCACAAATGCACATATATTTTTCTCTGGAGTGGCCATGTATAAAGAGGCTTTCCGGAATATCATCTTTTGTTATCTTGGCGTGTGTTTGTAGAAGAGAATTCCACTGAGAAATGGCAATGGACATGTTTTTTCTTTCTTTTTGATAGAATTCCCCAAAGAGAATTCTTTCTGTTTCCAATTTAGGCGAAGCTTCTCATCCCAGAGGGAATATTTCCAGCATAAGGTTAGAGACAAGGAGCTCTTACAAATTGCAAATCATTCTCCATTGCCAGAAGGGTGTTTTTGAAAGAAATACTCTCCCCAAGTGGTGCAAAGTTTGTCACCCTTTCCTTTCTGAACTCTAGCAAGTAGGTGTCAAGTCTAAATTCGCTAGCAGCTTTTGTGCTATCTGTTAAAAATGGGGAATGACAGGGAAAGATTCAGATCATTGCAAACTTTCACATAGAAACCTGATTTGGAAACGGGAAAGTTCTCGGGACTATGTACCAGCTCTTTGTGGTGACATACTTACACAATTATGTGCGTAGTGACACAAATAGGCTTTGTTGTCGGTGGGAAAAGATGCATTCCTAATTAAATAATTTAGTTTGAAATGCCGTGAAACCTAATGTATTTTTTATCCTCTGTGAAACTGATGATACAAACTAGGTTTTAGTTACCATGAGAATCCAAGATTGGGGTCCTTTGGCCTTCCTGAAAGATATAAAAGATTCTCGTCTTGCGCCTTTATGTGTAGAAATTCCTTTGAATAGATATTTTCCTTCTTAGGGTTCCTTTATTCTGTGGGCTATGTAGGTGGGTGTGGGAACAGTGAAAGAGTGTTGTATAGGCTAGAGACCCAACCTTGGGACCTTCAGCTTGCTCAGTAAGGATGTGTTGACTGAAAAAAGTACACGCAACCTAAAAGTTGAGAGTTATGCTTTATTTGGCAGAAATTTTTAGGACTTCAAGCCAGGCAGGCAGCATCTCAAGTAATCCTAAGAGAACTGTTTTCTCTCATACATAAAATAGTCTCCTTCGGACTCTGAGGAGATGAGAGGGAGGAGACAAGTTAAACAAAAAGATTTGCAACAAAGGGCAGGTAGTCCAAACATCGAAAGATCATTGTTGAGTAAAGAAAACTTGATATTTCAAGTGAAGGAGCTTAGCGCTTTTCTGTGTATGGAAAGATGCATGGGTCTGGGCTCGCTGAAATCATTCTTTCGATATGCATCTCAGCGGTCCTGGACCAGTATCCTGTTTTCTCTTCCCGAGTCTCCTCAGGGCAGCTGGTTGCAGTCGATGGCTGCTAGGTGGTAGGTATTCTCTCCTTTCCTGAGCTTCCTCAGGGCTCACTGGCTTATGCTGGAGAGCTGTAATCATTGATGAGTGTGACATCCTTGTTTACTGATGTGGTGGGAAATATTCCATTTCTCAGGTGGCAGGAATTTAGACAGGCTATTCTACAATTAGCTAGGTGAGGCTTAAGAAAGGGTACCCACATTTTCATCATGGAAGAGGAGGGTGTGGTGCTTTAGAGAAGCCCTCTGGCTCTTTGAGGGCTCCGAGCATTCAGGAAAATGATGGTGGATAGTGCAAGGCTCACGAGGACCTATATGCACCAGTCTAAAGACAGTGCCCCTTAAAGTCCTCCAGGCTCCTACTGCTCCTTCTAGCTCCTCCTCTCCAGGACAGGTAGCTTCAGGATTTGGAAATTTTGTTAGATTTCAGGATTCTGGAAAACCGTTCAGTGGGCTCCATAAAAAGCTGGGTAAAGTAGGCTTCATGAACAAAAACTATCTGGAGCCAAACTAAATGTCCAGATGTGATCTGAACATTTATGCCTCATTTTATTGCAGCGATTACTGAACTGTTTAGTAACAGGGTAATAATTACTATTACAATTCTTGTGTTTGATGGCATGCATGCATCACCAGAGAGCAGGCACAGAGACTCATAACTCACTGAATAACTGAGCCAAGGCACTAAACATCTATACAAAAATATTTCAAAAGGCAGATGGAATTTAGAGAAAATGATAGATAGCTCTTGTTTAAACTGAATGCATAAGAAAGAAGAAAACTATCAAAATTATTTTGTGAAGGTATTAGCACAATTGCCTCTATCCTTCTGAACCTTTGAAGTAGCATAAAGATTAAATCTTCCATTTTATCATTTGTATAAAGGAAGGATAAATCCCCATTTTCCTTCATTAAGCCATAGAGTTTTTTTTTTTTTCTTTCTGTTACTAAATTATAGCCGTCAAGACCATCTTCTTGATTTAGGTCACTTTCTAGTTAATACCTGACTCTTAACTAGAATCCTTACTCTCATCAAACTCCAAGGAAAATTTGAAATGAATATAAAGTAGTTTTAAAAAAGAATATGTTGTCCTACTCAACCAGAACATAATTAATTCCTCAGGTGAAGGTGTATTTTCTCCTTAATTTTGCCACAACCTTCTCAAAGTGGCAAAGTTAATTTATTTGGACTAACACTTTTCCATAATAAAATATAAAACATCTATAAGGAAGCAACTGCCTTTTGTATGTTAAGCTTCTACCCTTTGAGTTTGCTATACTCTTTTATTAGCTCCAGAAGTTATTCTGTAAATTCTATGGAATCTTTTGCATAGACAATCATGTTATCTACAAATGAAGGTTTTCTTTATCTTCTACTTTTCCAACCTGTATAACATTTATTTATTTTTCTTATTGCACTAGTTAGAATTTCTAGTACGGTGTCTAACAGGACTGGTGAAAGAAGATATCTTTCCCAGCTTATGAGGAAAGCATCCAACTAAAACCCTTCAAGGTCAACAGAGGCAGAACACTCTTAGACATAAACTGCAGCAAGATTCTTTTTGACCCACATCCCAGAGTAATGAAAGTAAAAACAGAAATAAATAAATGAGTGCTTCCCTGGTGGCTTAGTGGTAAAGAATCCACCTGCCAATGCAGGAGGTGAGAGTTTGGTCCTTGGGCTGGGAAGATCCCCTAGAGAAGGAAATGGCAACCCACTTCAGTATTCTTGCCTCGAGAATCCCATGGACAGAGGAGCCTGGGGTTGCAAAGAGTCAGACACAACTTAGCAACTAAACAACATTTTATATTTATAGAAAGAAACTTCCAAAGTTTTGCTAATGCTTATATACTATTATTCCTCATCAAAATCTTCATAGTATATAAAAGGTGGGGGTATTAAAAGTAGTAAATTTTCTTCTTGAATATTCTAAAACATGTCAACTTAGATTAGCCTTCAGATTTTAAGGGCTTGTAGAATATGCACAAAGTGTGTACATGCATGCATGTGTCCTAGGCTGTGTCTTTTTGCAGCCCTATGGACTGTAGCCCACCAGGCTCCCCGTCCCTGGGATTCTCCAGGCACGAATACTTGAGTGGGTCGCCATGCCCTCCTCCAGGGGATCTTCCCAACCCAGGGATCTAAGCCACATCTCTTATGTCTCTTGCATTGGCAGATAGGTTCTTTACCACTAGTGCTGCCTGGGAAGCCCATACAAAATGTACCCAAGAATATTTCAACATGTTTAGAATCAGTTCGTTTACATTATGACGGCAATACTTTGGACTTCCAGATATTGAAAAAATTATCCTAAGTACACAGAAAAGGCATTTTAGACCAAGTTGTTGCTGCTGCTGCTACTAAGTCACTTCAGTCGTGTCTGATTCTGTACGAATCCATAGACAGCAGCCCACCAGGCTCCCCCGTCCCTGGGATTTTCCAGACAAGAACGCTGGAGAGGGTTGCCATTTCCTTCTCCAATGCATGAAAGTGAAGCGCTCAGTTGTGTCTCTTAGCCACTCCATGGACCGCAGCCGCCCAGGCTCCTCTGTCCATGGGATTGTCTGGACACGAGTACTGGAGTGAGGTGCCACTGCCTTCTCCTTAGACCAAGTTACTTATTAGTAAAAATAACACATCAGAAAGTTATTAGTTGTGCAAGCACCCCAGGTGAGTACAATGCAGTACCCTGCTGACCTTTTACCGAGAACACTACTATTGACCTTGTACTGGAAAGGCCTTCAGAGGACATTCATCTTGACTTTTCATTTAATGAATGAGATCCTGGACCTCTAGAGGGGGCAGTGCAGTTAGTCAGGGTCTGTGCTGGCAATGGCCCACAGTTTCAGCTTCCTTGTGTTATACAATGATGTGCTACTCAGGACCCTGGTGATGAATCTCCAGTTTGATTATCCAACTAAACTTTGAATGTATTTTAACAATCATAAGAAATGAATAGAAATATACTTACTTTAGAAATTACAAAGAGCACGAGACAGATATGTTTCATCTACAAGATTAGAAATGTGTCACCACTGTCTGCTTTGATGTCAACAAGGTTAGTACCTACTTGGGAAAGCAGTGCAAAATGATGTGGTCCACCAAGCCAGCTGAATATTCTAGACACAGATGCTTACATATCAGACTCCACTCATTAATTGAAATTCAGAGCAGTCGCTCAGTCCTGTCTGACTCTTTGCAACCCCATGGATTGCAGCACGCCAGGCTTCCCTGTGCATCACCAACTCCCAGAGTTTGCTCAAATTCGTGTTCATCCAGGCAGTGATGCCATCCAACCATCTCCTCCTCTGTCGTCCCCTTCTCCTCCTCCCTTCAATCTTTCCAAGCTTCAGGGTCTTTTCCAATGAGTCAGTTCTTGGCATCAGGTGGCCAAAGTATTGGAGCTTCAGCTTCAGCATCAGTCCTTCCAATGAATATTCAGGGTTGATTTCCTTTAGGATGGACTGGTTGGATCTCCTTGCAGTCCAAGGGACTCTCAAGGGTCTTCTCCAACACCAAGTTCAAAAGCATCAGTTCTTTGGTACTCAGCTTTCTTTATGGTCCAACTCTCACATCCAACTCTCACATCCATACATTACTACTGGAAAAACCATAGCTTTGACTAGACGGATCTTTGTTGGCAAAGTACTGTCTCTGCTTTGTAATATGCTATCCTAGGTTGGTCATAGCTTTTCTTCCATGGAGCAAGCTTCTTTTAATTTCATGGCTGCAGTCAATATCTGCAGTGATCTTAGAGCCCAAGAAAATAAAATCTCTCACTGTTTCCATTATTTCCCCATCTATTTGCCTTGAAGTAATGGGACCAGAGGCCATGATCTTCTTTTTTTGAATACGGAGTTTTAAGCAGACTTTTCCACTCTCCTCTTTTACTTTCATCAAGAGGCTCTTCAGTTCCTCTTCAGTTTCTGCCATAACAGTGGTGTCATCTTTATACCTGAGGTTATTGATACTTCTTCTGACAATCTTGATTCCAGCTTGTGCTTCATCCAACCTGACATTTCACATGATGTACTCTGCATAGGAATTAAATAAGCAGGGTGACAACATACAGCCTTGACGTATCCCTTTCCCAATTTGGAAACAGTTCCTTGTTTATGGCCGATTCTAACTGTTGCTTCTTGACCTGCATACAGATTTCTCATGAGGCAGGTAAGGTGGTCTGGTATTCCCATCTCTTTAAGAATTTTCTACAGTTCGTTGTGATCCACACGGTCAAAGACTTCAGCATAGTCAATAGAGGAAAATACAGTCTTTCACATGTGTTTATGTTTTTAGGAGAGTTGTGGTTTTATATTTGAAAACTATTCTTTACTGACTTGGAGGTCCCACTAAGATGTTAAGACTCATCTGACAGGTTGTCTTGCTGGAGCAGCTTACCTCTTGGGCTCAGCCTGTGTGCTTTTTGTTTTTCTTGGTTTCCAGTGTGAGTTTCAAATGACTGTACAACTTCAATATTGTTGATTCTCTATTTTATTTTCTTCTTTTCCCCTGATTTTGTGTTTTGTCTTTTTTTTCTGATCACACAGGCGGTTTACATAGAACCCAATTTACTTCTCACTGGTGTCAGCAATGATTGAAAACTTGATTCTATCCCCGATGGCTTATTAATTCCTATAGATGGAAGATAGTGATCTGCTCTCTCTTGGATGACGGACAATGGAGAATTCATATTTTCAGTCCTTTTTGTTTGTCTATTTTGTACTCTATTCAATTAAGAATTTCTGGGACAGGCAAAAGCTCTTTGAGATGTAGGCCACAGAGTTTTTGTGTGTCTGTGTTTACTTTTGACCTGAGGCTGATATTGTAGAACTGAAGCTGTAGGTTCTCTACATGTCTTCAAGAGTATGTGTCTGTGTGTGTAATTGAGAAAGGCATTTCTCAGGAATTTCCCCTATCACCAGGGGATATTAATGAATTAAGTTGTTATGTCACTTAGAGAAGCTCTCTTTTGATTTTTTATAGAGGTAAATATACACTTATAAGTTATGACCAACCTAGACAGCATATTCAAAAGCGAAGACATTGCTTTGCCAACAAAAGCCCATCTAGTCAAGGCTATGGTTTTTCCAGTAGTCATGTATGGATGTGAGAGTTGGACTGTGAAGAAAGCTGAGCGCCGAAGAATTGATGCTTTTGAACTGTGGTGTTGGAAAAGACTCTTGAGAGTCCCTTGGACTGCAAGGATATCAAACCAGTCCATTGTAAAAGAAATCAACCCTGAATATTCATTGGAAGGATTGATGCTGAAGCTGAAACTCCAATATTTTGGTCACCTAATGCCAAGAACTGACTCCTTGGAAAAGACCCTGAAGCTCAGAAAGATTGAAGGGAGGGAGGAGAAGGGAACGACAGAGGATGAGATGGGTGGATGGCATCACTGACTCAATGGACATGAGTTTGAGTGAACTCCGGGAGTTGGTGATGGACAGGGAGGCCTGGCATGCTGCAGTTCATGGGGTCACAAAGAGTTGGACACAACTGAACTGATATAAATAAAATATTCCTAATGTTTCCCCAGAGTAATGAAATTGTATTTCTAGTATTTAACAGAGTTGCCCTTAAAAATATGTTGCTATATCAGAAACATTTTAAGGATTCATGATTGCATAATTATGATAGAGTTTTGGCAAATTGGACTGGAGTAATTGTTACAGTTTTCAAAAGAAATCTATGTCTTTGTCTGATTTATCAGTTTTAACTATATATAAGCATGCATGTTATTTTTTAGTTGATTGATTCATGAAGAGAATAGACTGAATTTCCTAAAATTATTCCAGTCTCATGATCAAGTAAGCTAATAATATTCCCACACAAAGTTGAAGATTATGAAAAGTAATTTGTGCACAACTAAATTGAATCTTTACTCCAGCAAACTTTTTATATCAGTAGTAATTATGTTTTGTAGTGTGTCAGCTTAAACATAATTTCTAAACTCTTTAGGTGATTTAAAACCTTAAACTAATATTAAATTGAGCTAATTAATGTATAATTCTTGGATGGCTAGATATTTTCTAAGTGATATGGAATACTGAGATACTAATGTCCAAGTATGATTTGAGGCTTCATATTCCTATGCCACAAAGGTCTATATCTTTGGGTCGTGTTACTGAATGTATTTGTTTTTGCCACTAGAGGTACAAAAGCAATGAGTGTGGCTGTAGAAAGCTATCTTAAGTATATTCACAAGCTATGCCATTCTGCTAAAAAGCTGCAGAAAGACAGACTGTTCTCAATAATATATTCTCTAGTTTTCTCTGTGAAATAGAAAACTTTCACCTTGGTGAGAATTTATAATTAACATTTATGGTTGAGACTATGCTACAAGCAATGAGAATGGAGAAATGCAAGTGGGTGTGTGCCTTTATTTTCTGAGGAAAAAGGTAGTTTTGTTCTCGTATGAGTAAGTTCCTTCCAGAATATGAAAGAGCTTGAAAAAGACAATACCTGAAAAATAAATTTTATTAGATTTGCCTTATCATAACTGAATCTGAAAAGAAGGCATAAGTTAAAATTTTAGCTAAGTTTGCTCATTTTTGATGGGTTGGTTGGTTTCATTGGTTCACGACTAATGCCTTGGTTTACAAGATGAAAGAATATTTTTTTACCTTTTGCAAAATCTGTCTACATAGCAGAGAACCTGTGTCTGCCAGAACAAATTTTTTTTGTGCTCCATGTTGACTTTACTGTGTCCTTGATTGTTAAAAAGAAAAAACCCAACAAACAAAGTTTTCTCACTTGTGCAAGGGTTCAGGTTCTTTGCGAGTTTATTACCCTTTATGTGTAATTCAAAACACATTGTTGTCAATTTGATTAAATAGGTCGCCATGCAGTTGGTTCTCAGGCACCTAATATCCAGTCAAGATCAAGTGCCCAAAATCTCCTCTGACAGCTGGTTTGATTTTTACCTTACCGAGACTGGATCCTCTATTTAGAAAAAAACAAAATAAAAACTTTAGGGTATCTTTAATACCTAAAATGATGTTTGAGATTTCACAAAGGCCCTGGAGCAATCTCCAAGATTTATTTTTTACCTTGTAAAATGAGAAACACTAGAAATAATTAAGTCAGTTTAACGTGCTATATATCTCTTAAATTAGCTCAGTGCTATCACAAGAGCTACATGGGAAAAGTCATCAAATTAGATGAGACATTTAGCCTTCTCTTGAGTTTGTTGAGGACAATTCTATTAATATAAATATTCCAGACAGTATGTGCCTTCTGAGAAGACACTGGAGGTTTGTCTTACTCTGAGGGACACGTTGATACAATGCTTATGAAACAATTATGTACTATTCTCCTGTAGGGAGTTTATCCTTTTGCATAACGATTTTATCAATGATAGTAATTGGGGCTTCCCAGGTGATGCCCTGGAAAAGAATCCACCTGCCAATGCAGGAGACACAAGAGACCTGGGTTTGGTCCCTGGATCAGGAAGATCCCCTAGAGGAGGAAATGGCAACGCACTCCAGTATTCTTGCCTGGAGAATCCCATGGACAGTCTATGGGTTTGCAAAGAGTCAAACATGAATGAATGAATGAGCACAATGATAATAATCACGGTGTTTGTCTTCTACAGGTAATCATTTCTTATTCTGAGGCTGAAGGCTCTACTATAAGGTACAAGCAGTCATTTTTGCCTTTAGACTTAAATCCTGATGGAAAGAATGATAGCAGCTACTTTGATCTATTGACTCTTTCAAGTCAAGGCTCTTGGGTACAGGTTTCTGAACTGACATCACTTAAAGGCTGTCAAATTTTACCACTGGCTCGAGGTAGGAGCCCAGGACTCTTAGTCTGGAAGCAGATGGCTTCATGAAACAGGTTGACAACCCATGATTCAGCAGAAGAGACCAAATAAACAGAAGACAGAGATTTTGTTCTGATTAGTTTCTTGGAATTTTTAAAATATGTTGTTCATGTTCTATTTTTTCATGTTTATATTTAGAAGTCTTTTTTCTTTCTGAGTCATCACTAACTGTTCAGTAAATTCTGCTTTTGTAAAGTGAAAGAAAATATTTTGAAATGATATCTGATTCTCACTCATCCCTCAGAAGTCCCCAATTCTTAATGAATCTGTCCATGGCATTATAGTTATTTATGTAGATTTTATATAAACCTGGGGCTTCCCTGGTAGCTCAGGTGGTAAAAAATCTGCTCGCAATGCTGGAGACCAGGGTTCGATCCCTGGGTCAGGAAGATCTCCTGGAGAAGGAAATGGCAACCCACTCCAGTATTCTTACCTGGAAAATCCAGTGGACAGAGGAGCCTGGTGGGCCACAGTCTGTAGGATCACAAAAAGATGGACATGCCTAAGCAACTAAGCACTGTACCATAGACTTTGGAATTAACCCACCTGACCAATCCTGTGTCTCATCAACAAAAATTCAAAACCTAAAGTGGAAATTATAGGAAGACAACACTGGACAAGAAGTTAACACTGACATCTTACCTGCTGCTGCTAAATCACTTCAGTCATGTCCGCCTCTGTGCGACCCCATAGACGGCAGCCCACCAGGCTCCTCCGTCCCTGGGATTCTCCAGGCAAGAGCACAGGAGTGGGTTGCCATTTCCTTCTCCAATGCATGAAAGTGAAAAGTGAAAGTGAAGCACTCACTCATGTCCGACTCTTCGCGACCCCGTGGACTGCAGCCCACCAGGCTCCTCCACCCATGGGATTTTCCACGCAACAGTACTAGAGTGGGGTGTCATTGCCTTATCCGGACATCTTAGCTAAGAATCTCTAAATGAAAATTGTGTCTTTAAGCACTAAAACGGTGTGTGTTAATTGGGAGGCTAGAGGGCTTCCCTTGTGGCTCAGCTGGTAAAGAATCCGCCTGCAATGTGGGAGACCTGGGTTCAATCCCTGGGTTGGGAAGATCCCCTGGAGAAGGGAAAGGCTCCACACTCCAGTATTCTGGCCTAGAGAATCCTACGGTCAGTCCATGGGGTCGCAAAGAGTCGGATGCGACTGAGTGCTTTTCCCTTCACAGAGGCTGTAATACTAAGGACAGAGGCCCTGAGACTGTTTCTTGCCATTGCCAAAAGTTAACCGTGGCTGTCAGGACACTGACTATCAGGACACAAGTGCACCCATCCTAGTGAAACACGACCCCTCTCTCATGACTGAAGATGGATTCAGCCTCACCCTAAACACACTCTGAAAATGCCAGGATGAAAAGTGTTCTTAACTGAATGCAAAGCATTGTTTGTTTTTTTAATTTCCAGTTTTTGCTGTATGCCTGTGGGTACTGATCATGCTTTTGAGTCATATTAAATCTTTTCTGGTTTCATTCGTTTCCTTGGGAAACTACCAACCATAATACTCTGACATCCTAGAATTTCCCAGATTGGTTTCTATGTGCAAATTAAAGTTTGGAGAAATGGAGGCTTTGTAAGATTACCTATAATGTACTGCCAAGTGTTTAATGCACAATTAATCAAGGACCCAATTAGAATGCAAGTAAAACTGGACCTATGGTTAATTAAAGCAACTGGACAGTGAAGCTGAGAGCTAGTGGTTTAGGTATCTTAGGACATTAAGTTAGAAAACTTGGTCCATTAAGAATGGCTCATAATCATTTTAAAGTTTATTCTTTGGATAAGAGTTTGTGCAGAACACTTCAGTTCAGCTCTCAGTCATGTCTGACTCTTTACGACCCCATGGACTGCAGCACGCCATGCCTCCTTGTCCATCAACCAACTCTCAGAGTTTACTCAGACTCATGTCCATTGAGTTGGTAATGCCATCCAACCATCTCATCCTCTGCTGTCCCCTTCTCCTCCCACCCTCAATCTTTCCCAGTATCAGGGTCTTTTCCTATGAGTGAGTTCTTAGAATTAGGTGGCCAAAGTATTGGAGTGTCAGCTTCAGCATCAGTCTTTCCAATGAATATTCAGGACTGATCTCCTTTAGGATGGACTGGTTTGATCTCCTTGCAGTCTAAGGGACTCTCAAGAGCCTTCTCCAACACCGCAGTTCAAAAGCATCAATTCTTCTCTGCTCAGTTTTCTTTATAGTCCAACTCTCACATCCATACGTGACCACTGGAAAAACCATAGACTTGACTAGGCAGACCTTTGTTAGCAAAGTAATGCCTCAGCTTTTTAATAAGCTGTATAGCTTGATCATAGCTTTTCCTCCAAGGAGCAAGCATCTTTTAATTTCATGGCTTCAGTCACCATCTGCAGTGATTTTGAAGCCCCCCAAAATAAAATCTGTCACTGTTTTCATTGTTTCCCTACCTATTTGTCATAAAGTGATGGGACTGGATGCCATGATCTTAGTTTTTTGAATGTTGAGTTTTAAGCCAGCTTTTTCACTCTCCTCTTTCACCTTCATCAAGAAGCTCTTAAGTTACTCTTCACTTTTTGCCATAAGGGTGGTGTCATCTGCATATCTGAGGTTACTGATATTTCTCCTGGCAGTCTTGATTTCAGCTTGTGCTTGATCGAGCCTGGCATTTCACATGATATACTCTGCATATAAGTTCGGAGAAGGCAATGGCACCCCACTCCAGTACTCTTGCCTGGAAAATCCTATGGATGGAGGAGCCTGGTAGGCTGCAGTCCATGGGGTCGTTAAGAGTCGAATACGACTGAGCGACTTGACTTTCACTTTTCACTTTCATGCATTGGAGAAGGAAATGGCAACCACTCCAGTGTTCTTGCCTGGAGAATCCCAGGGACGGGGGAGCTTGGTGGGCTGCCGTCTATGGGGTCGCACAGAGTCGGACACGACTGAAGCAACTTAGCAGCAGCAGCAGCAGCATATAAGTTAAATAAGCAGGGTGACAATGTAACCTTGATCCCCAGTTTGTAACCAGTCCACTTTTCCATGTCCAGTTCTAAATGTTGCTTCTTGACCTGCATACAGATTTCTCAGGAGGCAGGTAAGGTGGTCTGGTATTCATATCTCTTTCAGAATTTTCCACAGTTTGTTGTGATCCACAGTCAAGGGCTTTAGTGTAGTCAGTGAAGCAGAAGTAGATGTTTTTCTGAAATTCTTTTACTTTTTCAATGCTCCAACAGATGTTGGCAATTTGATCTCTAGTTCCTCTGCCTTTTCTAAGTTCAACTTGAACATCTGGAAGTTCTTTGTTCATGTACTATTGAAGCCTGGCTTGGAGAATTCTGAGCATTACTTTGCTAGTGTGTGAGATGAGTGCAATTGTGCAGCAGTATAAACCTTCTTTGGTATTGGAACAAAAGGTAACCTTTTCCAGTCCTAAGGTCACTGCTGAGTTTTCCAACTTTGCTGGCATGTTGAATGCAGCACTTTCACAGCATCATCTTTTAGGATCTGAAATAGGTTAACTGAAATTCCATCACCTCCACTAGCTTTGTTAGTAGTGATGCTTCCTAAGGCCCACTTGACTTCACATTCCAGGATGTCTGGCTCTAGGTGAGTGATCACACCCTTGTGGTTCTCTGAGTCATTAAGATATTTTTTGTGTAGTTCTTCTCTGTGTTCTTGCCACCTTTTCTTAATTCCTTCTGCTTTTGTTAGGTCCATACTGTTTCTGTCCTTTATTGTGCCCATTTTTGCATGAACTGTGGTGTTGGTGAAAAGTCTTGAGAGTCTCTTGGACTGCAAGGAGATCAAACCAGTCAATCCTAAAGGAAATCGGTCCTGAATATTCATTGGAAAGACTGTGCTGAAGCTGAAACTCCAATCTTGGGCCACCTGATGTAAAGAACTGATTCCTTGGAAAAGACCCTGATTCTGGGAAAGATTGAAGGCAGGAGAAGAAGGGGACGACAGAAGGTGAGATGGTTGGAAGGAATCACTGACTCAATGCACATGAGTTTGAGCAAGCTCCGGGAATTGATGATGGACAGAGAAGCCTGGTGTGCTGCAGTCCATGGGGTTGCAAATAGTTGGACATACTGAGTAACTGAACCGACTGAACTGACTTGCATGAAATGTTCCCTTGGTATCTCTAATTTTCTTGAGGAGATCTCTACTCTTTCCCATTCTATCATTTTCCTTTTTTTCTTTGCATTGATCACTTTGGAAGGCTTTCTTATCTCTCCTTGCTATTGTTTGGAACTGGTCCTAAACTTTTTCTTGAGGGGGGAGGCTAAAGGACGTTTTGTTGTCTTATGGAACCTGTGAATCAATTCTATAAAAGTAAAATCACACCTCAAATATATTCCAAAATCTGTACAGTTTTAGGAGCTCTCATGATATATCCATCTGCATGCGTGCATGTTAAGTTGCTTCAGTCGTATCCAACTCTTTGCAGTCCTATGGACTGTAGCCCACCAGGCTCCTCTGTCCATGGGATCCTCCAGGCAAGAATACTGCCGTGGGTTGCCATGTCCTTCTCCAGAGAATCTTCCTGACCCAGGGATCGAATTCAAGACTTTTATGCCTCTTGCATTGGCAGGTGGATCCTTTATGACTAGCACCATCTGGGAAGCCCAATATATCCATCTACCCCAGGTTAAAAGGCTCTTGATGCAGTTGTCTTCATTTACAAATAAGAAACCAGACTAGAAGTGCTTAAGGACATCCAATCGCTTACTAGGAGAGCAGGGTCTGGGGGCCCCTGACTCTTACACTTCTGTTGTCATCTTGTATGCCGTGGGCCCATCTGTTCAGGATTGGGTACTATGCTTACCTCTGTCTAATAGTTTAATCAATCAGCAGGCAAAGGATTTCAAATATAGCACTGTATTTCTGCACCTTCTGTACAGCTGTATAATAGATCTTTGAAAGCTACTCCACAACATTTTGTATCTGAGGGCACATCCAGCTGATCCTGCAAAAGTCCTGTGATTTGCCTTGCTTGTTCTAAAGAGCTAATGGTTAATCTTCTCTAACCTGGGAGGACACAGCTATCTCCATTTGATTGCCAACTGGGGGTTAATTTGGTTATTTTGTATTTGATCACTGCTTTTGAAAGTGCTCCAACTGTCTGCAATCACACCCAAAAGGAATTATGATGACATATGTGCTGTTTCTAATGATGAAAGTGGCAAAGTGACCATTTTTTCTCTAATTCAGATAAATCACATTGTATCGATTGCTGGGCCTCTGTGATAGAGACTTCTGGTCTTTAACAAAATTGGGTTTTCCTTTCTCTGGAGTAATTGAGGAGTTAGACTTATAGTTAGTCAAGGATATAACTAATTCTGGTCAATGATTTCAAGTGGATGTGATGTGGGCCATTTTCAGATCAAACCATGCACAAGCTGAGTAATTGAAGAAAGTTTACTAAAGGAGTGAGTTGGATTTCTCAAGTTTACATAAATGTTTTCAAAGGGGGTGGGCTAGATTTTAAGAAAACAGCAAGGAATCATGGTACAGTCTGGTCTAGTAACAGTAAGGTGGCACTGCCTGGGTTTGGAAAGAGAAGAGGGCAGCTATCATAATGCATAGAGACAGAGATAGACAGATAGAAAAGCTCTGGTCCTCAGAAGAGAGATGCAGCCAGGCTAGCATGATCCCACAGAGTGTAAGTGGAGGAATAACACCTGGAACTCACTTAGCTTCTGCTTCTGTGGTCCACCCTCTTTTTCAAATGCAATGAGAACCAGAGAGCAAGATCACACAGATCAGACTTTTGGGACTGAATAGCTGGAGAATGCTGGCGAGGGGTTCTGGATGGGCAAAGGGAGCTGTCCAGCAGAAAACTGCTCATTCACTCCCATCGCTGCAGTGGGTACAATGGAGGAGACACAGTTTCAGAGCAGTGTGAAAAGCTGAGCCCTGACATGGAGGACAGCAGTTCTGGAGGGTTGCTGGCTCCACCAGTAGCTTTGCATGAGCAAGAAATGATCTTGTGTTAAGCCACTGAGGTTTCTTTGTTGTACTTGATGAAGACAACTGCTGTGAATAGGCCCTTTGCAGGGGAGGAGATTGGATTTTCTTCTTGTTCATGTGCAAAGATAATAATACCTTCAAAGCCTGGATGGAGGAGTGAAATGCATCTCCTTGTTTCCTTGTAGACTCACTAAGCTTCCTTATCCTATTCAAGATCCCAGAAGGGGATTTTGTTACTGGCTCAACCTAACCTCAAATCTCCCATGAGTCATGTGGTTTAACATTCTTGGTCATTACTTTTGGTCATTTCAGTATCTGGAATATTGTGCTTAAAATATGTACATGTCATACATGATAAGTAATTCAAATTTTTTCCAGGGCTAACCACAGCACTGTGCCAGGGTCAGTTTTTCAGAGGTATCAGTCACCCTTTTATCCACTTAACCCTTGTCATTTTTTTGGAAGCAGACTTCAGTGCTTGGGTCTATACTCCAAGGTGATGGTCATGCAGAATCATTCCTCAGTGTTCACACCACATTCTACAAAAGCCTCTCTTGTTGTATTGAGATGGCTGTTTCAACTTAATAATGTGTAAACTTATTCTCCTGTTACTTTTTAAAAAATATTGCATCCCAGTCTTCCAAGAAAAATGCCAGAGATTAGATTGTGGAAATCTTTAAGGGCCATTTGTTGCTCTTCAGTTGCTCAGTCCTGTCTGATTCTTTGCAATCCCATGGACTGCAGCACTCGAGGCTTTCCTATCCTTCACTATCTCCTGTGTTTGCTCAAACTCATGTCCATTGAGTTGGTGATGACATCCAACCATCTCGTCCTCTGTCATCCTCTGTCATTTACTTCTCCTCCTGCCTTCTATCTTTCCCAGCATCAGGGTCTATTATAATGAATTGGCTCTTTGCATCAGGTGGCCAAAGTATTGGAGCTTCAGTTTCAGCATCAGTCTTTCCAATGAAGTTCAGGGTTGATTTGCTTTAGGATGGACTGGTTGGATCTCCTTGCAATCCAAGGGACTCTCAAGAGTCTTCTCGAACACCACAGTTCAAAAGCATCTGTTCTTCAATGCTCAGACTTCTCTGTGGTCCAACTCTCACATTCATATATCAGTTCAGTTCAGTCAGTTCAGTCGCTCAGTCATGTCCGACTCTTTGTGACCCCATGAAGCATGCCAGGCCTCCCTGTTCATGACCAACTCCTGAAGTTCACTTAGACTCATGTCCATTGAGTCAGTGATGCCATCCAGCCATCTCATCCTCAGTTGTCCCCTTCTCCTCCTGCCCCCAATCCCTCCCAGCATCAAAGTCTTTTCCAATGAGTCAACTCTTCACGTGAGGTGGCCAAAGTACTGGAGTTTCAGCTTCAGCATCATTCCTTCCAAAGAAATCCCAGGGCTGATCTCCTTCAGAATGGACTGGTTGGATCTCCTTGCAGTCCAAGGGACTCTCAAGAGTCTTCTCCAACACCACACTTCAAAAGCATCAATTCTTCGGCGGTCAGCCTTCTTCACAGTCCAACTCTCACATCCATACATGACCACAGGAAAAACCATAGCCTTGACTAGACGGACCTTAGTCGGCAAAGTAATGTCTCTGCTTTTGAATATGCTGTCTAGGTTGGTCATAACTTTTCTTCCAAGGAGTAAGCGTCTTTTAATTTCATGGCTGCAGTCACCACCTGCAGTGATTTTGGAGCCCAAGAAAATAACGTCTGCCATCGTTTCCATTGTTTCCCCATCTATTTGCCTTGAAGTGATGGGACCAGAAGCCATGATCTTAGTTTTTGGAATGTTGAGTTTTAAGCTAGCTTTTTCACTCTCCTCTTTCACCTTCATCATGAGGCTATTCAGTTCCTGTTGCTTTCTGCCATAAGGGTGGTCATCTGCATATCTGAGGTTATTGATATTTCTCCCAGCAATCTTGATTCCAGCTTGTGCTTCATCCAGCCTGGTGTTTTGCATAATATACTCTGCAAGGGCTAAATTCTGCCTGAAATTATCAAAGTGTTAGTCTTCCAGTCATGTCCAGCTCTTTGCTATTCCATGAACTGGACCCACCAGGCTTCTCTGTCCATGGGGTTCTCCAGGCAAGAATACTGGAGTGGGCTGCCATTTCCCTCTCTAGGAGATCTTCTGGACCCAGGGATCCAACCTGGGTCTCCTGCATCGTAGACAGGCTATTTACTATCTGAGCCACCAGGAAAGCACATTATTCTGCTTCGCATAGAGAAAACTTTCTTTCCTCATGGAGCTCATAACCCAGTGACACCATAAGAGACTCAGCAATTTCTTCATATACATTCACACTTGTAATAAGTAATCCTGATTAAGAAGGTTCATTAGCAAGGCTTAATGAACACACTACATTTGTTTATGAATTTATGGTTCCCAAAGTTGTGCTCTCATTCAACTGAAAAGAGTAGTCAGGCTTCCTCTCTTGTTTCCCATTCCCATCTCATTTTCTATAGAAACTAAAGAATATGCCTTTTAATTTCATAACTTCTATATATTTAGGGAATGTTGATGACTTCTATATGATTGTGAGTTGGACTGTGAAGAAAGCTGAGCGCTGAAGAATTGATGCTTTTGAACTGTGGTGTTGGAGAAGACTCTTGAGAGTCCCTTGGACTGCAAGGAGATCCAACCAGTCCATTCTGAAGGAGATCAGCCCTGGGATTTCTTTGGAGGGAATGATGCTAAAGCTGAAACTCCAGTACTTTGGCCACGTCATGCAAAGAGTTGACTCACTGGAAAAGACTTTGATGCTGGGAGGGATTGGGGGCAGGAGGAGAAGGGGACGACAGAGGATGAGATGGCTGGATGGCATCACTGACTCGATGGATGTGAGTCTGAGTGAACTCTGGGAGTTGGTGATGGACAGGGAGGCCTGGCATACTGCAATTCATGGGGTCACAAAGAGTCGGACACAACTGAGTGACTGAATTGAGTATTGGACAATGAGAAGGGAGGACTCTGCAAAAGTATGGAAATTCCAAAGATGTAATAATACAAACTAAAACATTTTGACAGTCAAAGGAAGTACTTTCAAGGATCCAGGCTTAATAAGGTCAAAGATGGGAAAAAGAAAGCATGTCATGAGCTGGTCTTGGGCAGAGGGGATGGGAAGAAGACATCCCAGGTGTAGGAATTTACAGGCAATTTGGGTGAAGAATGGTCTGGTCTAACATTTTCCCCAAAATATCCAAAGAAGAATGATCCAGAATAGTAGGTGATACCAAATTAGATGCATTTGGCTTTAAACTCTGTTATTTAAAAATTGTTTGGGGAAATTATATTCCATTTAGAAAATATAAAAATGAAAGCACATGTCCTAAACATAAAAATGTGCTAACAAGTTTATGTATTTTTAGATCAGTTCCAAACAGAATATTTTCCCCTGTTCTCCTCCTCATCTCTTGCCCTCAGGAATAATTCACCCGGAAACATCTTTCTAAAGTTCTGTCATGAGAGGGTTTACTTGGTCTAGGGGAGAGAACTTAAGATCCTCTGGAAGCAATGCCAATTGCATGTCACATACAATTTGTGACTCTGCCTAGGTTCCATAAGAGATTCATATTTATGCAATTTTGTGTTGTATAACCCACATTCATTTATATTTCCACGACTTACTGGTAATGGCACTAATTATGCAGTTGGCAGACAGGAGTGAAGTGACAGTTATGACAATTTTGTCAACAGTAGGGTGTTTGATTGTAAACTGTTTCCATCTAGAACTCCTCCAAGTTAATTTATTTTTTCTATATTGCCAGCAGAAAAGAATAGCCCTGCTTGACTCAGACTGTGAAACTTAGAACTCTCCCAACTTTATTAGCATCCAGAAGGGAGTCCTGGGAGAGAGAAGAGCCAAAGAGAGTTGCTTCTGGCACTCCTTAACAGTAAAGACAAACATCATAGTTAGTAATGATAATCTGGAACTTTTCGCAAGTACAGTCTCTTTTATGAGCTGTCTGGTTGGAGAAAATGGAAAAGAAGTGAGCACTGGCATTTCTCTGCATCACTTATTGCTTCCACATGTCAGCAAATTCGTTTGCCCTTCTGATTTGTTCCAGACTGAATCATTGCTATTGTTGTTTGGTCACTAAGTCATATAAGTCCCTTTCTGATCCCATGGACCGACACATAACAGGCTTCCCTGTCCTTCCCCATCACCCAGAGTTTGTTCAGGTTCATGTCCATTGAGTTGGTGATGCTCTCTACCCATCTCATCCTCTGTCACCCCCTTCTTCTCCTGCCCTCAGTCTTTCCCAGCAGCAGGGTCTTTTTCAAATGAATCGGCTCTTCCCATCAGGTGGCCAAAGTATTGGAGCTTCAGTATGAGTCCTTCTAATGAATGTTCTGGGTTGATTTCTTTAGGAGTGGCTGGTTTAATCTCCTTGATGTCCAAGGGACTCTCAAGAGTCTTCTCTAGCACCACAATTTATAAGCATCAATTCTTGTTTATGTTCGGAATGTTGCCTAGTTACTCCTCACATTTGAATTTACCACTCTCTGCTCTGCCCCTTTATGTCACCAACTTCCCCTTTTCAATTCTAATCTAGTCATGCATTTTATATTATCTTTTGGGTTTTCTCCCTTGCCATCCAGGGCTTCAGGCTGGTAAAGGTTTTTGGCCTCTCTTGTGAATGACACTAAATTAGGTTCAGCTGAGCCTCACCAAACTGATAACACTTCCCAACTCAAATCCTCTCAGCACATGAGGTTGCTAATGTGCTGCATGAAATGGAGTTAAAGTAAGTTTCAGGTATGGAAAAATAGGGTAGTCAAGGCTATGGTTTTTCCCAGTAGTCATATATGGATGTAAGAGTTGAACCATAAAGAAGTCTGAGTGGTGCAGAATTGATGCTTTTGGACTGTGGTGTTGGAGAAGACTCTTGAGAGTCCCTTGGACTGCAAGGAGATCAAACCAGTCAATCCTAAAGGAAACCAACCCTGAATATTCATTGGAAGGACTGTTGCTGAAGCTGAAGCCCCAATATTTTGGCCACCTGATACAAAGAGCCAACTCATTGGAAAAGCCCCTGATGCCAGAAAGATTGAGGGCAGGAGGAGAAGAGGGCACCAGAGGTGAAGATGGTTGGATGGCATCACTGAATCAATGGATATGAGTTTGAGCAAACCCTGGGAGATAGCGAAGAACAGGGAAGCCTGGCGTGTTGCAGTCCATGGGGTTGCAAAGAGTCAGACATGACTTAGAAGCTGAGAAACAAATGGGAAAAAAGAACCAAGAATTTTCTTTTGTTAAGAAAACCAGTAGTAAGCTATGCATTGTTTTTCACATATCTTAGCTGTAGAAGTGAGGAGAACTAAGAAGTTAGGGACAAATTCAAAGATATATTTTTTCCCACCTGAAATATTTGTCCCGCTAAACTTGGATTTCCCTGTATTTGCATGTAGAAAATGTTATGTTAGAGAGATAAAATGTCTAAACACTTTGTGGGGAAGTCCAGCTGTTTTGCTGAAAACGCAGTGTGGGTTTTGCATGATGCTTCTGGAGCAGGGATGCAGACGGAAGCTTACCTCTATGGCAGCCAGCTAATGTTTTCAGGAGGGTGACACCCGGAAAATGAGGGAGGCATGTGGATGCTCTGTTTCTCTGCCTGTTCCTTGGAGCTCATGTGTTAAGAAACACTGTGAGATTAACAGCTCTCTTATTTGAAATCTTGTTTGTGCTGTTGTCTGTTACATGACAGCAGAGTGAAAGCCTCATTAACAGTGACGTCTCCAGTGTAGAGCAGCCTCACCCACAGGAGGGAAGACATCTGAAAAGAAGAGGAGCTCCTGGAGCCAGAAACTGCCTTCAAGGGTCAGCTGGCTCGTTTCCCTCTTTTCCGCAGTGCATTCAAGTCCAGTTCGGGCCAGCCTGTTGCCTGGATGTGGGGGGGAGACCCACCAGATCCAGCGTTTCCTGGCTATCTCTGAGCTGGTTAAGAACAGATGAGACACAGCAGGTCCCCCGTCTGCTACACCTGCCAATCGACTCACAGTTCTGCTTTCCAATGTACACAAAATAAAGTCCCTCTTTTCTTTATGTAAATCTTTCCTTTGGTAATTTTAACGCATTTCGTGTCAACGTCCAACATGAATAACACCCGTCATTCTGGGGAGAACGTGGTGTTTTGCCACAGATCAGGAACTTAGAACAGTGGGAATCTGCTGGTGACTTTCAGGCACTGGCCTCCATGGGATGCTTTGGAGTGTTGTGGGCTGGAAATTCACTGGGACAGGAGATAGGGGATGGGTCGCATTGCCAGCTTCTGCTGGGCCTTTGGGGAATCTCACTTTACCTGGATGTCTGTCTCCGATGGGTCAAATGAGGGGAGTAAGGTAGTAGAGTGAAAGTGAAAGTGTTGAGTCACTCAGTCGTATCCGACTCCTTGTGACCTTATGGACTGCAGCCCACCAGGTCCCTCTGTCCATGGGATTCTCCAGGAAAGAATACTGGAGTGGGTTGCCATTCCCTTCTTCAAGGGACCTTCTTGACCCAGGGATCAAACCTGGGTCTCCAGCACTGCAGGCAGAGTCTACCATCTGAGCCACCAGGGAAGCCCTGTGTAAGGTAGACATCTCTGTAATTCCCTTCTGATGGCGAAATTGCCTGCATCTGTGGATGCTGAGGGATAGGGTGGTTGTGTTCTCCGCGTCCTCTGGGACACCATGTTAGCAGCGGTTTGTAGAATTTTAGTGGAGGGAAAGACATAATGATCCTACTCAAGTGGCAGAGGCTGGTTGATGAAGAATGGCATAGAAGAGGAAAAATACCTAATTTCCGTTCAGAATTTAATGAGAGGTTGCTCTGGGGCTAAGCTCTGTTTATAATAAGGCTCACCTGAGACAGATCGTATTGTTAATAAATGCCTTTGAGTTTCTCGGCTGCCACCAGGAAGCATCAAAAGAACTAATTACTCAGATACTTGTTCAATGGTGCTTATCTAAATAACTTAGCAGCTTTTGAGTGAAAACAATAAAAATGCAAATGATTATGGTGCAGTGTAGCATAATAAAGATATTTTCATAATCAGCAACGAAGGGGTCACAAAGCCAGGAGCGTGGGCCTGCTAGTGAGCTTACCTGCCAAGGGTTCCGTCAGATTCAAGGCGTGGGGACCTGCGGTAATGAAGGCATCTTTGCTTGTTTCTTAGCTTCTGTCTCTTAATCTGTGTGTGTGTGTGTGTGTGTGTGTGTGTGGGTGCTCAGTCTCCAAGTTGTGTCCAACTCTTTGTGACCCCATGAACTATAGCCCACCAGGCTCCTCTGTCCACAGAATTTTCCAGGCAAGAATACTGGAGTGGGTTGCCATTTCCTTCTCCAGGGGATCTTCCTGACCCAGGGATCAGACCTGTGTCTCCTGCATTGGCAGGTGGATTCTTTACCACTGAGCCATCTGAGAAGCCCATGGCTCTTAACCTGTACCTGCTCTGAAATAATCCTCCAAAAGCTGCTCTTGGGTCTTGGAAGGCAACTGCGTGACAAATTCCAATGGCCCTCACAAGTGTGCTAAGAAATTCCACAGCTGAGGTGGCTGTGGTTCTCCAGTGTAAATTTGTCTTTAACTATATCCCATTAACTTAACAGTTTTGAAATTCTTAGGGTAGTACTTTAGACAAGAGATTATCATAGGGCTTCCTTGGTGGCTCAATGCTAAAGAATCCATCTGCCAAGGCAGGAGACCTGGGTTCAGTCCCTGGGTCAGGAAGATCCCCTGGGGAAGGAAAAGGCAACTCACTCCAATATGCTTGCCTGGAGAATCCCACGGACAGAGGAGTCTGGTGGGCTACAGTCCATGGGGTTGCAAAGACTTGGACACAACTTAGTAACTAAATAACAACTGTACCATGGTGCCTTACCAGACTCACCGAAAAATGATGCATGAAATAGTGCTGGGTAGTAAAGCTCTGAAACTAGAATTGGAAGCTCCAGACTATTCCTGCCTTTATTACTTATTGACTGGGTCCTTAGCACAAGCTGTATAATCTCTTGGGGCCTCATTTTCCCAGCATTTCTATTCACCTACAAATCAGTTCTAAGAAAAAAGTTAGTTGTTGTTCAGTTACTAAGTTGGGTCCGACCCTTTGTGACCCGTGGACTGCAGCACGCAGGCTCCCCTGTCCTTCACTGTCTCCCACAGCTTGCTCAAACCCATGTCTATTGAGCTGGTGATGCCATCCAACCATCTCATCCTCTGTCATCCCCTTCTCCTCCTGCCTTCAAACTTTCCCAGCATCAGGGTCTTTTCCAGTGAGTCAGCTCTTCACATCAGGTGGCCAAAGGACTGGAGCTTCAGCTTCAGCATCAGTGCTTCCAATGAGTATTCAGGGTTGATTTCCTTTAGGATTGACTGGGTTGATCTCCTTGCTGTAAAGGGACTTTCAAACTCGTCAGATAAGTGAGGAAAATCTTGCATACTAGAACACTCATAATTTATATTAGTGTACCAAAGAACCTGAGTAAATTTGACACAACATTTCCTGAACTTACTAAACAATGAACCATTTTTGGGTTAAAGTCTATCACTAATGAATGTCCCTGAGGAACATGGGACCAGAGGACCTTTATAATCCTTCCCCACTCCATGAGGAGGTATGTAAGTTGCAATTTCTGCAAATTTGAGAAAAGTTACTGAGATATGAATTAAATTCAATAACAAAGTTAACCTGCTTTAAAAGAGACCTTGAATTCTAGAAGGACTCATTTAGTTGCTGTATTTCATAGAATCTAAAATGCCACTGGTTATAAAATGCACCATTATTTTATGTGCTTCTAAGGAAAAAAATGCTGCTAGTTAAACTATGACATGGCTTCGGTTATAAGACTCATTCTGATTTAGAGATATCTTAAATTCCCTAAATTCAAGTAGTACTCGTGTATTTAGAATTAGGAATGCTTTGCCTACTAGGCCTTGAAAGGAGGAGAATGAGAAGGGCATTAGAAAGAGATTTTAAGCATTAAAAGATCTTTATGCTTGAATCTCTCAAATATAATTTTTGCATGAACTACTTTTACCATAACTCTAAGGAATTGTTGGGAAGCTTAGTTGCCTTTTACGGACTTATAACAGCTAAGATGTAACAAAATTGGATGTCACCAAGGATGAGAGTGTGAATCCCAGCACTTTTTTCGGATGCTATTAATAGTATGGGTTTACATGACGCACCTTTTTATTGTGACTACTTCAAGAATATCATTATTTATTCATCCTCAGTTCAGTTCAGTTCAATTCAGTCGCTCAGTCGTGTCCAACTCTTTGTAACTCCATGAATCGCAGCACGCCAGGCCTCCCTATCCATCACCAACTCCTGGAGTTCACTCAGACTCATGTCCATTGAGTCCGTGATGCCATCTAGCCATCTCATCCTCTGTCGTCCCCTTCTCCTCCTGCCCCCAATCCCTCCCAGCATCAGAGTCTTTTCCAATGAGTCAACTCTTCACATGAGATGGCCAAAGTACTGGAGCTTCAGCTTTAGCATCATTCCTTCCAAAGAAATCCCAGGGTTGATCTCCTTCAGAATGGACTGGTTGGATCTCCTTGCAGTCCAAGGGACTCTCAAGAGTCTTCTCCAACACCACACTTCAAAAGCATCAATTCTTCGGCGCTCAGCCTTCTTCACAGTCCAACTCTCACATCCATACATGACCACAAGAAAAATCATAGCCTTGACTAGACGGACCTTAGTCGGCAAAGTAATGTCTCTGCTTTTGAATATACTATCTAGGTTGGTCATAACTTTTCTTCCAAGGAGTAAGCGTCTTTTAATTTCATGGCTGCAATCACCATCTGCAGTGATTTTGTTTTACTAATTCCATTTTCAAGTGAGTGAATCTGGAATCTAGTTTGGGTTTCCCCTGCCCAATAAACAGACCCTCCTATGGTTGGTGAGGCAAAGCCTCTTCCCTTCTGAGGACTGTGGACACACCCAACCTGCAGGGGGCAGAGGAGAGCTTGCTGAGTGGACTGGACCAGGGGACAGGTCTGATCTCTGTTCACTGTGAGAGCTTCACTTCAGCAGACAAAGGGACAGAGGGGAAGGACAACTGGATTTGAATGCACGGAAGTGAGGGGCTTGTGTTGTGTGTCTGTCTGTCTGAGTGTGCGTGTGCGTGTGTGTGTCTGTCTGTGTGAGTGTGTGTGTGTGTGTGTGTGGTGTGTGCTCAGTCATGTCCAACTCTTTGCAACCTCATGGACTATAGCCCATCAGGCTCCTCTGCACATGGAATTTTCCAGGCAAGAACACTGGACTGGGTGGCTATTTCCTCCTCCAGGGGATATTCCTGACCCAGGGATTGAACCCACATCTCCTGCCTGTGTCTCCTGCATTAGCATGTGGATTCTTCACCACTTGAGCCAACTGCTCTATAAATAAGCGAACACTGACTAGTGTCTTGGAAGAGGAAGTGCATGGAAGCAAGGGACCAGGTTCCATTGCTGAGAAAGGTAAAGGCAGTCTTCTGTGTTTCTCATTTCCAGGAACTTTTTCTGAAACCAGGCAGGCACTGAAGAAAATTTGTGTTTTTTTTTCAAAACTGAGTTAAAGTAGAAAAATATGATGATGTGAGATTGGCTTTTCCAGCAGCTTGTCATGGGAATTACTGGCAGGGCTTATCTCTCTAGTGTAAAAAGAAAAAAAATTAAGCTCAAAACTTAGCATATGTGCACCAAGGGAGAGAGAAACCCATTGGAATATTTGAGGGCTATCTGAAGGCCCATCTGCACTGAAACTCATCCTCTGAGGGTCTCCTGAAGCTGACATTTGGTTTATTAGTCATTACCTTGAGTCTGGAAGAGGGCATGGCAACCCACTCCAGTATTTTTGCCTGGAGAATCCCATGGACAGAGGATCCCAGCAGACTGCAGTCTATAGGGTCATGAAGAGTCAGACACAGCTGGGTATGAACACACACGTGCTTTGACACAAGACATAAGACAGTAAACAGACTTCAAGGCAAAGTATCAGAAAAGGTATGACTGTTATTCCCTGTCACTCCCTTAGCATAAATTGGCTCATCAACCAGGGGGTTGGTCATCCCTTGGGTGCATACCTGCTAAGTTGCTTCAGTCATGCCTTACTCTTTATGACCCCAGCAGACTATAGCCCACCAGGCTCCTCTGTTCATGGGATTCTCCAGGCAAGAATACTGGAGTGCATTGCCATGCCCTTCTCTGGGGATCTTCCCAATCCAGGGATTGAACCTGTATCTCTTATGTCTTGTCTTCTTCATTGGCAGGCAAGTTCTTTACCACTAATGCCACCTGGGAAGCCCTGGTCATCCATTAGTGCCCTGCAGAAACAGAAATGGAGTCAGTTTAAATAACATAACAATCATTGCAGGATTGGCTAGTGACAGAAACCGTCCATGACTTAGACTAAATGAAAGTGATGCTGTTAGAATAACACTGGGTGGCATTTGGGGACCCAAAGTAAGGAATGTGCTTGGTCCTCAGAAAAGTTTAGAGTCAGGAACTTGAACCCTTGGAGATACCCTCTTCTCTGGTCTCCTCTCTCCCTGTCTGCTTGCCCCACTTCCCTAGTTCATTTATTAGAAAAGAGGACCACTACCCAGGTGTCACCTCCCCCAGCCCAGGGTTCCCAGAGACTGGCTTCTCATTTCCAACAGGAGCTCCAGCTCTGGTTGGATCATGTCTCAGCCATGGGCTTAGCAACTCTGAGAATGGAATTGTAACAACTCCCTTCAAAATAGTAAGTTTCTACAAAGTAGAATAATGTACTACTAAGTCAGACTTTAAACAGGGGGAAAAAAAATCCATTCCTGCCCAGAAGGCAGGGGAGAGACAGAGAGAGAGAGAAGGCAGGATATTGAAATAACTTATATTCTTTTAATAAGCATGAGGGCAGCTGGAGGGTCGTGGGTCTCCCACCAGGTGAGCAGATCCAGATGAGGTAGATGGCCGTGTGCCTGTTCTTGTGTGAGTCGTCCCAGGCATGCAAACATCAGGACAAAACAGCAAAGGACTCAGTCACGAGGAAGCAGCCCCACTGCGGAGGGTCTTCTCCACCTTGGAGATGGTCTGAGAGGGGATTGGGAGACTTTGACTCAAAGAATAAAGTCAGGAAGGGGAGCAATTGGGCTCAAGCAGAGAAAGGTTAATTGAGCCTCTGTCCTTCAGAGTTTGGTGTTGCTGTGCTCTGCTCAGCTGTGTCTGACTCTTTGCTAACTTACCCCAGCTAGTCAACACGGATAACTAATCATCCAGCTGCATGTCCACAGTGTTCTGCCTGTTCAGTTTGTCCACACTGCCATCTGGATGGAACCAAGAGAGGGAATGGCAGCACTTCAACTTCCTCGTGCCTATTGTCTCGGACTGATGACCCGCTCTCTCCCTGACCCTCACCATCGCCTCCAGAGGCTGGGTTGCCTGGGGTAGGACCAGGGCCTCTGCTTGCTCTCAAAATCATAGGGATAGTGGCCTCTCTAGTTCAACCATTTGTCCATTTGTCAACCATTTGTATGACCCAATCAAAACTTTAGGTCAAAGAAAAAGGGTAGAGTTGCTGAAATCAACCAAGGTCTGAAAACATATAATGCAGAGAGAATTCCTCTTCCAACTAGGCCCTCTTGGGGACCCACAAGACTTGACAGGAAAGAACTCAAGGCTGAAATAAGAGACTTCAAGAGAAGTGTACTTGTGGGTTTATTACGGATCAGGCTGACTTGGTTTGGATTCCCAGGAGATCCTGAGACAAGGGTTTCCACACAAGCACTTTGACAGCTACTTCAAGTGACAGCATGAAGTGGATTTTGCTAGGCACACATGGGAGAAAGGTGCATCACCAAGCAAGTTCCCTCTGTGGCCATGCGGAGACAAGCCCATAGGGGGATGGTTTAGAGGGTACACCTTAAAGTTTCCCACAAGAGGACCAAGGGTGCTGGGGTGTTTACCCACCACTCTCAACCCAAGGGTCACAAATCCTGGACACTGGGTCTGCCCCACAAAAGAGCAGGTGGGGCTTCTGGTTAAGCCTGGAGCAAGGTGTGAGCACAGGGGGGTATTGACATGGGTATTGATGCATGTGCAATTGTGTCTTTCTGTGGCTTCAGCCAGGGATGCTACAGGCAAGTCTTTCCAAGATTTGATTCCACTCATACGAGGTACCAATAGTCAAATTCATACAGTCAGAAGGTAGGCTGGAGTTGCCAGCGGTCAGGAAGTGGGGAGTGGAGATGAGGTATAGAGAGTTAGCACTCAATGGGACAGAGTTTCAGCTTAAGTAGGTGAAAAGTTTGGGAGGTGGATAATGGTGAGAGTTGCATGACAGTGTGAGTGTACTTAGTGCCTCTGGACTGAAGAGTTAAATATGGTGAAAATAGGATGTTTTTATATTATGTGACCTTTACTACAATAAAAACATTAGAAATTAATAAAATAAAGTAAGTTTAAATTAAAAAGAAGATTGGGGTCTCTCAAGGATGAATTCTGACTTTGCTGTGAGGTGAGGAAGAGAAAGAGGGGTGATAGACAAGGGTACCCTATCAATAGCATCCTTATGACTCCTTGGGACAAGGGGTGGACCATTCATGGAAGTTTTAATATGGAACTGTGTATTGAGAACAAGGTGAAGCTAGTTAAGATGCAAACAACACCAGAGGGTTTATGAGGCGTTCCCAGTATAAGGGAACAGGTCTAAGGTCTGCAAATTGAACGAATGGGGCCTTAACAGAGGTGACAAATAACCCAGGGCTCAGATGCTAAGTCCTTATGTCCCCTCTGTCACCCACTGAAGAACTTGAACAAATATTGGAGGGAAAGTTGACTGTATCATGGATCTCCATCTGGAAGGTAAAGGCAGGCATATTTTGGTTGTGTGATAACTGTGCTGATTTTTAAATGAAATCACACACTCTTTAGAAAGTTTGTTGTTTAGTCGCTATGTTGTGTCTGACATTTTGCAACCCATGGACTGTAGCCTGCCAGGCTCCCCTGTCTCTGGGGTTTGCCAGGCAAAAATACTGGAATGGGTTGCCATTTCCTTCTCCAGGGGATCTTCCCAACCCAAGGATTGAACCTGAGTCTCCTGCATTGGCAGGTGGATTCTTTACCACTGAGCCACATGGGAAGTCCCTTAGACAGTTATGTTTCTAAATAAAAACAAACACTATTCAGGTCAGTTAAGAGGAATACAATTATATAATCAATTATTTTGGTATTAGCTATTTCTGTTAACACATTATTGACCAGAGACATATTAATAAGTCTTTTGTTACCTGAATGTTTTGACCAAAGATGTATCAATACGTTTTTAGAGAGTGATACAATTAACCTCACCAAGCCAAGTTGGTAGAGTTTAAAACTGATCAAAGGTTCATTATGCAACTTCTGATTGTTGTTATCATTCATATTTTGCTCTGTTAGATTTTTCTTCCAACTTTGTATATATTATAAGGGTAAAGTTTTTAAAAATGAAGAATTGCAAAATTTTGAATGAGGAATTTTTGGTGATTTTCATGCAGATGGTTTCTCTGATTTTCTGATCAACATATATGCTCGTGTCTCAGAGTATGATAGCTCTTCAGGGTATAGTTCTGATTCAGATGATGTGAATATTAGGCCAAGAAAAAGACAAAGAAAAAATCCTTAATGATTGACTCTGATATGGAAAGTGAAAGTGAAAATGAAACTCATGGTACTGGAGAAATCTCCTTTGCTTCTAGAGAAGAGTGGATTCCAGGCAACATTTCATGAAAATCAGAAGCCTTTACATGGGTGCCAGGTGTAACCACTGAATGTAATAACCTGCAAAGTGTTAGTGAAATAACAGAATTAATTTCTGGCTGGCCAAAATAAAAATCGCCAAAGGACTTAGTTTCTGCAAAAATCCCCTGATCAATAAGGAGTTAAATTAGGGAAACACTTCCTCAGTGGCTGGGGTGTAGGTTGTGGAAGAGGAGGGTAAGGCTCTCAGCTCAGGTTAGTGTCTCATCTATAAACACAAGATAAAAATATGTATATCTCCTAGTATTGCTATAGGAATTACAGGGGATTTTACATGCAAAATACATAGTATGGGACTAGGTAAAGAGTACCATGTGTTGTCCCTAGAGTAAATAATAGATAATCATTAATTTTATTAATGATTAATTTTATTAATTATGATTAATGATAGATAATCATTAATTTTAATTGTTCAAACATCATGGGATTTTTTTGCCTTTTGTAAAAATTAAATTTATTGTATCATGAGTCCATATTGCTACATATTTTTCTCACACCTTGACAATAAAAAAATCTAAAAATTTCTGTTCAGTTAATAATCTTAGCAAGCATTATTTTGGTTCAGACACAGGGTAATGAATCGAGATAATAGAATCAGTTTGTTTCAGCAAAATTTATTCCAAGAAAAGCAATGAAGCACGGTGGGCGGGGGGAGCTTCCACTGCTAAGATAAAATATCATAAGATATCAAGTGGTAGACAAAACTTTGGAATAATTTTGTGAGAAAACAATTTCATTAAAATTTAAAATGTCATATATGCTTTTAACAGGGAAAAAAAAGAAGCATTACAAGTTTTTGAAGTTTATTTTTACCCCTTTGCAAGGTGATGATAAGCTGCTTAAACTTTAGATGAAAACCTGAGCTAATTGCTACTTGCAAAATCAAGCAAGTTGGCCTGGATTTGCCCTGCAGGTGCTATTTCCTGTGTGTAATTCCTTCCGGGTCAGCCTTCCATCCACAAGCTCCAAGTCTCCATTTTTGAGTGGTGAGGTAACAGCTGCCCTCTGCCAGATTACAAACTGTGGTGAAATTAAAGGAAAATACTATGGGTTTCTTTCTCCAAAGCCATTTTTGACAAATCTTTATAAAGACTTCCCCAGTCCTTCTGCGGATTCAGATCTGACGACTTAACTGAATCCTGAATCTTTTCCAGTGAGCAGAACCATTGCCTTGCTTGAGTAACTGCACAAATGTTTTCTCTAAAGGACCAGATAGTAAATGTTTTTGCTCTCTGAGTTATCTGGTCTCTGTCACAAATAGTCAACTCTGCAGTTGTCACACAAAAGCAGCTGAAGATAAAGCCCAAATGAATGGATGTGATCGAGTTCCAAAAAGCGTTACTCAGTCACAGTGGCGATGGGCAGGATTTGGTCTCCTGACTGTAGTGTGCTGACCTTTGAATTATACCATTCATGAGTTCTAGATGCTTCTGTTGAGCCATTATTTGGATCTGTGATGGTTATTTCTATCAACCTGGCTTG
The DNA here is from genome assembly GCA_006408695.1 of Aepyceros melampus. Classification (NCBI taxonomy): domain Eukaryota; kingdom Metazoa; phylum Chordata; class Mammalia; order Artiodactyla; family Bovidae; genus Aepyceros; species Aepyceros melampus. The sequence continues at coordinate 106,422 of SJXQ01006512.1, forward strand.
GCTAGAGCTCCCAGTTATTTAATCACACATTAAGTGCTGCTGTGAAAGGTATTTGGTATGTTTATATGACATGGCATCTATAGTCCTCTGACTGTAAGGAAAGGAGATTATGTAATGTGGGTGGGCTTCATCCCATCCATTGAAAGCTTTAAAAGGAAAAAACAAAACATATTATAACCCTGAGAGTTCCTCCAGGAAGAAAAATTTTTGCCTCAACACTGCGATACCAATCTCTGCCTAAATTTCTAAGTGTTTTTTTTTTTCCACCCTGAAGATTTGATCTCCTTTACTGTGTTACTTTCTTTACATATTTATTGGTTTACTCAACTATCTACCCATCCATCCACCTATCTATTCATCCAGCCATTCGCCTATCCGTTCTTCCAACAATCTTGTCCATCTCAGTAAGCCAGTCCACAGTTATTAAAACCCGAAGGCAGGCCAGCCTCCTGTTTTTGCCTCTGAAACTTATTTCCTTCCAATCACTCACCTTATTTCTAGGCTCCATCCTACTCTGAGCCCCTCCGTGGTCTGCGCCTCATCAGTTTACCTGCACAGGTGCAGCACACCTGTGCATGAAGCACATTAGCTAGCAAGCCTTTAGTGATTGTTCGTACCGTATTTACTTTTTTGAACTGAACTGCAGTTGATTACAGTGTTGTGATGATCTCTGCTGTTCAGCACCTTGTTTACTTTAGTTCCAAAAGATAATCTCGTGAAGATGAGACATTGTCTCAATTTCCTCTTATACACAGCCAAGATACACATTTCTTCCCTCAGCCTCCCTGCCAAACTCACTGTGAAACTCAAAGAGAAAGCAGTGGTGGAGAACCCAACCTTGTACAAAAGAGCCCAAAGTATAGTTTTTCTCTTGGTTCTGTCTGAACCTGCTTTTCATGTCACACTGAGATTTGGAATCCATGTGAACCAAAATCATATTTTTGTCTTTTGAAAAAGTTCATATCTAAAGATAAAGAAGAATAGAAATCACTACCACTATACATTATGATTTTTATATTCATATATTATACAGAATGCCTTTAAAAAGTAAAAATGACTTGGTATTTATATGTGTGTGTGTGTGTTGTGTGTGTGCGTGCACGCACGCATGTGCTTAGTTGCTCAGTCATGTCTGACTCTTTGCAACCCTTTGGACTGTAGATCACCAGCTCCTCTGTTCCTGGGATTCTCCAGGCAAGAATACTGGATGAGGTCGCCATCTCCTTCTCCAGGGTCTTCCTGACCCAAGGATTGAACCTGCATCCCCTGCATTGGCAGACGGATTTTTTACTCACTGATCCATCAGGGAAGCCAATTTATGTTTATGAATTTTTAATTTCCTCTCCTAGAATTTCCTCTTCTCAATTCTTGCCTCCTTTATCTACATGTCCACCATTGATATATACTCAACATGGTTTCACTGCACAAAATTGAAGGAATATGTCCATGGGTATCACCATGAAAAGTGAGAAAAAGGGAAAAAAAACATTATCCCCTCCTCTTTCAGCAGAGGGGTCATGGATCAGCTCACACATTGGCAGATAAGCTTGTTCTTTCAAGTGACTGGTAGAGGATGGTAGTGCTGTTGTTCCTCAGGATAATAAGGAACTGATCATTAATCACTAACCTTTTAAAATAATTTCTTTAAAGGAAACTATAAGCAAGGTGAAAAGACAGCCTTCAGCATGGGAGAAAATAATAGCAAATGAAGCAACTGACAAACAACTAATCTCAAAAATATACAAGCAACTCACGCTCAATTTCAGAAAAATAAACGACCCAATCAAAATATGGGCCAAAGAACTAAATAGACATTTCTCCAAAGAAGACATACAGATGGCTAACAAACACATGAAAAGATGCTCAACATCACTCATTATCAGAGAAATGCAAATTGAGACCACAATGAGGTACCATTTCACACCAGTCAGAATGGTTGTGATCTAAAAGTCTACAAGCAATAAACGCTGGAGAGGGTGTGGGGAAAAGGGAACCCTCTTACACTGTTGGTGGGAATGCAAATTAGTACAGCCACTATGGAGAACAGTGTGGAGATTCCTTAAAAAACTGGAAATAGAACTGCCTTATGACCCAGTGATCCCACTGCTGGCATACACACCGAGGAAACCAGAATTGAAAGAGACACATGTACCCCAATGTTCATCGCAGCACTGTTTATAATAGCCAGGACATGGAAGCAACCTAGATGTCCATCAGCAGATGAATGAATAAGAAAGCTGTGGTACATATACACAATGGAGTTTTACTCAGCCATTAAAAAGAATACATTTGAATCAGTTCTAATGAGGTGGATGAAACTGGAGCCAATTATGGAGTGAAGTAAGCCAGAAAGAAAAATACCAATACAACATACTAACACATATATATGGAATTTAGAAAGATGGTAATGATAACCCTGTATGTGAGACAGCAAAAGAGACACAGATGTATAGAACAGTCTTTTGGACTCTGTGGGAGAGAAGGAGGGTGGGATGATTTGGGAGAATGGCATTGAAACATGTATAATATCATGTAAGAAATGAATCACCAGTCTAGGTTCAATGCAGGATACAGGATGCTTGGGGCTGGTGCACTGGGATGACCCAGAGAGATGGTATGGGGAGGGAGGTGGGAGAGGGGTTCAGGATTGGGAACTCATGTACACCTGTGGCAGATTCATGTTGATGTATGGCCAAATCAATACAGTATTGTAAAGTAAAATAGTAAAAAAAAAAAAATTCTAAGAAATATGTGTACCTACTCACTCAGTACTCTGGTTAAACTCACTCACTCTACTCTAGTTGTCACCAGTCTGGTTCAGAAAGGGCCTTTCATGGCCTTTTGGTTTCTGGAAGCTTCTTCATAACTCCCCAGACATTCTTGACAGGGAGAGAAGGGTGATGGTGCATCAGTAGGGAATGTGGTTGAAAGTAAAGAGATGCCCTAGTTAGGAGCAAAGTGATGTCACAGCTGGTCAAGAAGGTGAAAATCAAGACCGCTGGAGCATCACCTTCTGCAGGCCACAGCAGGACCAGGAGGCCAGGCCACTGGGACAGACCCTTACTCTTCAACCATCACCTTGTGATGTTGGAGATGGGGACCTCTTCCTGAGAGCTCTGCCCCTTGCACGAGGGGTGAGTCCTTCTTTATCATACCTCCTTTCCTGCAGTCTGACAGCCATCCACCAAACACACTCACACACCCCTGGCAAGTCAGGCCTGTGGGTCCCTCAGACATGCCCTCTGCCCTCCAGATTTACCCCAGAGTGTGGGTTATTAAGGGATTCCTTGGTGGCTTAATGGGTAGAGAAACTGACTCCCAAGCAGGAGACCTGAGTTCAATCCCTGGAAGATCCCCTGGAGAGGGAAATGGCAACCCGCTCCAGTATTCTTGCCTGGGAAATCCCAATGGACAGAGGAGCCTGGCAGGCTACAGTCCATGGGGTTGCAAGGGACACCACTTAGCCATATAAGACAGGGTGTGAAGGCCAGGCCTGGGGGATAAGGGAGGTGGCAGTGCCTGTGTGGCACATGATGCTCAGCTATCATTGTACCTGAACCAAGGGGAGCCTGGCCTGGTCTGTGCCCTACCTCCTGCCTGGGTGAAGGGTCCTTGTCCTTAACAAGAGAACAGCTTACAACCCTCCACTGGGCCTCAGTTTCTCTTCAAGAACCTTCCTTCTCATTGTCTCAAGAAGCTTCTGGTTTCCTTCAAGAAGCAAGCATGTTGAGCCTTTCAAACTCCCAGCCCCCAGATCTCGCCACTCAGGCCCAGGAGAGGACGGAAGGTGGCCTAAGCTCTACCTTCAGTTGCACCAGCTGCCCTCCACTTCCACTCTTCAGGCCCAGGCTCACCTAGAAATGGCCTTCTCTGTTCCTTAGGCTCCTGGGTCCTGGCAGCTCCCAGTTTGTGTTCACTACTTACCTCCGTACAGAAAGGGCCGCAACTAGTAGGGCAAGCTACCAAAATTTGGAGTAAATCGGTTTTGTGCAAACCAGACTCCTTAGTTGCTGTTGTTCCATTGCTAAGCTGTGTCCACCTCTTTGCGACCCCATGGACAGCAGCACACCAGCTTTCCCTGTATCTCCCCAAGTTTGCTCAAACTCACATCCATTGAGTTGGTGATGCCATCCAACCGTCCTATCCTCTGTACCCTCTTCTCCTCCTGCCTTCAATCTTTTCCAGCATCAGGGTCTTTTCTTCACAAGACTCCTTAGAAATCTGCTCTACTTTCTCCCTTGAATATTTGGAAACCCAGCACTCAATGGCATTTTTCAGCAGCAACAGTGTCAGGAAAGATGGCGTATTTTGTCTACAAGAACTTGGATTTCAGGTAGTGAAAATCCCATGTAAACACAATGTGGTATTGGAATTTTGTTCATTTTCTACATTAAAAAATTGAATTTTTATTAGAGTATAGTTTCTTTATATTCATTGCAGCCAAAGATGGAGAAGCTCTATACAGTCAGCAAAAACAAGACCGGGAGCTGATTGTGGCTCAGATCATGAACTCCTTATTGCCAAATTCAGACTTAAGTTGAAGAAAGTAGGGAAAACCACTAGACCATTCAGCTATGACCTTAATCAAATCCCTTATGATTATACAGTGGAAGTGAGAAATAGATTTAAGGGCCTAGATCTGATAGATAGAGTGCCTGATGAACTATGGAATGAGGTTCATGACATTGTACAGGAGACAGGGATCAAGATCATCCCCATGGAAAAGAAATGCAAAAAACCAAAATGGCTGTCTGGGGAGGCCTTACAAATAGCTGTGAAAAGAAGAGAGGTGAAAAGCAAAGGAGAAAAGGAAAGATATAAGCATCTGAATGCAGAGTTCCAAAGACTAGCAAGGAGAGATCAGAAAGCCTTCCTCAGCGATCAATGCAAAGAAATAGAGGAAAAAAACAGAATGGAAAAGACTAGAGATCTCTTCAAGAAAATTAGAGATACCAAGGGAAAATTTCATCCAAAGATGGGCTCGATAAAGGACAGAAATAGAAGCAGAAGATATTAAGAAGAGGTGGCAAGAATACACAGAAGAACTATACAGAAAAGATCTTCAGGACCCAGATAATCATGATGGTGTGATCCCTCACCTGGAGCCAGACATCCTGGAATGTGAAGTCAAGTGGGCCTTAGAAAGCATCACTATGAACAAAGCTAGTGGAGGGATGGAATTCCAGTTGAGCTATTTAAAACCCTGAAAGATGATACTGTGAAAGTGTTATACTCAGTATGCCAGCGAATTTGGAAAACTCAGCAATGGCCACAGGACTGGAGAACGTTAGTTTTCATTCCAATCCCGAAAAAAAGCAATGCCAAAGAATGCTCAAACTACTGCACAATTGCACTCATCTCACATGCTAGTAAGTTCAGTTCAGTTCAGTTGCTCAGTCGTGTCTAACTCTTTGTGACCCCATGAATCATAGCACGCCAGGCCTCCCTGTCCATCACCAACTCCCGGAGTTCACTCAGACTCACGTCCATCGAGTCAATGAAGTAATGCTCAAAATTCTTCAAGCCAGATTTCAGCAATACGTGAACCATGAACTTACATATATTCAAGCAGGTTTTAGAAAAGACAGAGGAACGAGAGATCAAATTGCCAACATCTGCTGGATCATCAAAAAACCAAGAGAGTTCCACAAAAACATCTATTTCTGCTTTATTGACGATGCCAAAGCCTTTGACTATGTGGACCACAATAAACTGTGGAAAATTCTGAAAGAGATGGGAATACCAGATGGGAATACCTCTTGAGAAACCTATATGCAGGTCAGGAAGCAAGAGTTAGAACTGGCCATGGAACAACAGACTGGTTCCAAATAGGAAAAGGAGTACGTCAAGGCTGTATATTGTCACCCTGCTTATTTAACGTCTATGCAGAGTACATCATGAGAAACGCTGGACTGGAAGAAACACAAGCTGGAATCAAGATTGCCGGGAGAAATATCAATAACCTTAGATATGCAGATGACACCACCCTTATGGCAGAAAGTGAAGAGGAACGAAAGAGCCTCTTGATGAAAGTGAAAGAGGAGAGTGAAAAACTTGGCTTAAAGCTCAACATTCAGAAAACGAAGATCATGGCATCTTGTCCCATCACTTCATGGGAAATAGATGGGGAAACAGTGCAAGCAGTGTCAGACTTTATTTTGGGGGCTCCAAAATCACTGCAGATGGTGACTGCAGCATGAAATTAAAAAAAGCTTACTCCTTAGAAGGAAAGTTATGACCAACCTAGATAGCATATTGAAAAGCAGAGACATTACTTTGTCAACAAAGATCCATCTAGTCAAGGCTATGGTTTTTCCTGTGGTCTTGTATCGAGCTGAGAGTTGGACTGTGAAGAAAGCTGAGCACCAAAGAATTGATTCTTTTGAAGTGTGGTGTTGGAGAAGACTCTTGAGAGTCCCTTGGACTGCAAGGAGATGCAACCAGTCCATTTTGAAGGAGATTGGCCCTTGGTGTTCTTTGGAAGGAATGATGTTAAGGCTGAAACTCCAGTACTTTGTCCACCTCATGCGAAGAGTTGACTCATTGGAAAAGAGTCTGATGCTGGGAGGGATTGGGGGCAGGAGGAGAAGGGGACGACAGAAGATGAGATGGCTGGATGGCATCACCGACTTAATGGATGTGAGTTTGAGTGAACTCCGGAAGTTGGTGATGGATAGGGAGGCCTGGCGTGCTGTGATTCATGGGGTCGCAAAGAGTCGGACACGACTGAGCGACTGAACTGAACTGAACTGAACTGACAGTTTCTGTACAGTGTTGTTAGTTTCTGCTGTGCAGTAAATTGAATCAGCCATACATACACATATACTCCCTCTTCCTTGGATTTCCTTCCCATCTAGGCCACACAGGGCAATGAGTAGAGTTCCCTGTGCTATACTGTAGGTTCTCATTAGTTATCTGTTTATGTATAACAGTGTATATATGACAATCCCAATATCCCAATTCTTCCCAACCCTCCCTTTCCCCCTTGGTATCCAATGTGTTTGTTCTATGCAAATCAACCAATGTGATACACCATTTTAATAAACTGAAGAATAAAAACCATAGGATCATCTCAATAGATGCATAAAAAGCTTTTGACAAAATTCAATATCGATTTATGATTAAAAACTCTCCAGAAAGTGGTCATAGGGGGAATCTTCCTTATGTTTTAGATGTTTCATTTATGATATCAAGGAAAGCTGTGCCAAAATCAGATTGATGTACCTTCATGTGTATATTTCAGGTGACACAGCTGTTCATAGTATGGGGGTAGATTTCAGTCTGCACTGTTCTGGTGTGCAAAGATATTTTTTGTTGTATCATTTAACATTTGTGACTCCATTGCTTTGGGGTGGTGGAAATGTTTGCCAGTTTGGCTTATCTCAACATGTCTGGGGGTGTATTTAAATTCTAGGAGGAATGTAAGAGGAGATAAGAGAGAGCTTATAACACGCAGCACTTGAACATCTCGAGTCCTCAGCATGTCCTCTAACATCTCTGCATCAGCCCCCATGTCTGTACGTCTGGTGACCATGTTACACCTGCACCCAGGATTCATGTGGCCTCTTCCACCCACCCTGGACCAGAGCAACCCCATGAGGCTGAGTGGGTGACTTCCAGTATTCTTTTGTCCTGCATCTCACGGGAGTCTTCCAGCAAGGCACCCTGTATGAGGACTTCCACTCTGGGTCCTTGTTGTTGTTGCTATTTAGTCACGCAGTCTTGTCCAGCTCTATGCCACTCCATAGACTGTGGTCTGCCAGGCTCCTCTGTCCATGGGGTTTCCCAGGCAAGAATGCTGGAGCGGGTTGCCATTTCTTTCTCCAAGGGATCTTCCTGACCCAGGGAGCGAACCTGGATTGAACCTGGGTCTCCTGTATTGTCAGGCGGAGTCTTTACCATTGAACCCCTAGGCTGCTTGCTTATCCTCTATGTGGAGCCAAATGCAAACCAAACCCTCAGCCACTCTGGAATCCTTGTCCTCATGCCTGAGGCTTGGACCAGGGGAAGAAGAGGTGTCCTACTTTGCTCAGAGCCTTCCCAGCATCTTTGCTCTCATTGCTTTTATGATGATTGTTCTCGCTCCAGTCTGGGGATGTTTATCGTTCCCAGGCAGCAAGGGTGGACAAGCTTTTTTACTTGGAACCTAGGTTTGTAAATCCCAAAGCCTTTACAGGATTTCTTCTATGACCTTACTTCCCTGAGTTCCTGAATTCTGCTCATTTTGGTTTTCCTGAGAAGTGAAAGGGTAAAAAGTCCAAGCAAATACAGTAGAGTCATGTCAGTTAATACTGAAATGTTTTATCTGAGACCAAGACTTTCTCTTTTTCATCAGCTCTATTTATTAAATGACCATTTATCGAATGTCTGCTTTCTGATAAAAATGTACTTAGGTCTTAGAAGGCATAAGTGAATATAACACAGTACCTATCTCTTTAAGGTCTAATGATTCAGGAAGGTGATGAAAAAAAAAGAGCTGCCTCAGGGTGAAAAGCTTGGTAATAGGGTGTAGATAAAGCACTTTGATAGCGCTGGTGAGGTCACCGGAGGCTACTGGAGCACCTGTGTTGTTTCTCAGGTACCATTTGGAGCTCAGGAATCGCTGTGTCCAGAATGTGAAATGACTGCTTCGCCACTGATGTGAAGCAATTGGGTCATCCTTTCTGAAATGATGGAGCAAGACGATTTGTAGATCTTATTTTAAACATTGAAAATGTGTCCCTCAGCTGCTCACCGTTGACAAGAAAATCTTCATCAGCAGTTGGTACACGAGTGTGGAGACAGATCTTCTATGGGGAATGCATCACATGATGAACACACTCTTATCAAAAGAAAAATTGCTGAATTTTTTGCTGACCAATTAAGTAAGATGCCTTCCTGCTTAGTCTTTCTGTTTAGAAGTTCAACTTTTAGATTTGGAAAATCTACAAGAGAGGTCTTACCCAGTGGGCTCTAGGATTCCTTCAACATGTTGACCCCATTCTCTCAAGAGTCCCCCCTCCATCCCTATGAAAACCACCTGATCAGGTGACTCAGTGGCCCAGGAGCCCATGTAGCTCCTGGATTGGGTAAAATGAATACTGTTAAGATGTTTGTACTACCCAATGTCATCAACAGATTCAGTGCAATTCCTATCAAAATTTCAGTGGCACTTTTCACAGAAATACGGTCCTAAATCTTATCAATACTAAATCACAGCAGCATATCCAAAATGGATCACCCCCACAAAATGCTTTCCTGAATCCAGGGCTTAAGGCATATTTCTGGGGATTCTGTAAGTCTGAATTTATTGATCTTATCACTGCTCTGGAAGAATTAGATTGCAGACAGTAATTTTCTCCCTAAATTGTTAAGTCTTGAGAGAAGTTTCTCTAAACCATATATAATTCTTTGCCCAGCAACTAGCCAGGTGGCTGCGTGTGGTACGCACGGAGGATACGGTGGCCCCACAGCCATCAGAGAACACGTGCTTGTAAAACTCCCTCAAGGAAGTGTTGGAGAAATACGGTCATTCTAGTACTCCGCCTGACTTCATGGTATCAGGAACTTGCCAGGTACAACCTGTGTTCTACACAAAGATATAATTTTTATCTATGGTTCACCAGAACTTGCTGAGTCTTGTCAGGAGAGCTGTTTAAGAACAACACAAAGACTACATTTATAGTCCATCCATGGTGTGGCAAAATTTAAATAGTTTTTTTTCTTTAGAAATAAAATTGGGAAAAAATTTCTTTTTGCATATAATTTATTTATATTCTCTCTTTTTGCCAAAGAAGATAGAAAATGGCTTAAGAAGATACAATATTTCAACATAATAAAACATTTAGGAATATCTAAGAGAAGCATTTTTCAAAAGCCAAATAAAGGAGAAGGTTCTGAAGCTAAAACAGAGCCAGAGGGAGGATCTCCTAGCAGGTCAGACAGCCTTAGCCATAGCAGGGGGTGAGCTTCAAGTTTAGTTCTGGCCCCAATGAGGCTAAAAAGAAGACACAAATGAAGCCAGACTCAAAGCTGAATTTCAAAAAGACATAGACTGATCAGGGAAATATCTGCTTTCCTGACAATGAGGGAAGAGCTATTTCTCCCTGAAGTCTTCACAGGGAAGGATTTCTGCAAAAGGATGAATGTGATTCTCAATCACGGGCCTGCTGGAGACAGTCTGAGATGTGCCCCAAGTCCACACGTCAGAGGTCATGCCAAAGGGACAAAGGAAGACAGGTGGATGCTCTGCCTTATTTCAGTGACACTCTTCTCAAGGTTACTTTCTTGGGTCACTACGCTTTTTTCTTTATCTTTGAATCCAATATAAAATCTTCTCAGAACCCTACTTTTCCCCCTAAATGTGTTTTATTTTTCAGATACAATTGCAGGTGATACGTTTGTATATAAGCAAGGATTGTGACATTCTCTTTCTCATATGTTCTGTTAAAAAGAGTCAAGTGATCTGTGTGCACTTGTTGTTGGCCAATGGCTAAGTCGTGTACAGCTCTTTGCAACCCCATGGACTGCAGCACTCCAAGCTTCCCTGTCCTTCACTATCTCCCGGAGTTTGCTCAAATTCATGTCCAGTGAGTCAGTGATGCCATCCAATCATCTCATCCTCTGTCGCCTCCTTCTCCTGCCCTCAATCTTTCCCTGCAACAGGGTCTTTTCCAGTGAGTTGGATCTTTGCATCAGATGGCCAAAGTATTGGAGCTTCAAGTTCAAGACCAGTCCTTCCAATGAATATTCAGGTCGATTTCCCTTAGGATTGAATGGTTTGATCCCCATTCTGTCCAAGGGACTGAAGAGTCTTCTCCAGCACCACAGTTCGAAAGCATCAATTCTTTGGCACTAGCCTTCTTTATGGTCCGCCTCTGTGCACTGCATGTATGTAAAATAGATAGCTAGTTGGAAGCTGCTGTATAACACAGGGAGCTCAGCTCAGGGCTCTGTGATGATCTAGACGGGTGGGATTGGGGTTTGGGAGGGAGGTACAGGAAGGAGGGGATATATGAAGACTTACAGCCAATTCACTTTGCTGTATAGCAGACTTGAACATTGTAAAGCAACTATGTACACATGCTAAGTTGCTTCAGTTGTGTCTGACTCTTTGCGATCCTAGGGCTCTGTCTGTGGGGTTCTCCAGGCAGGAATACTGGAGGGGTTGCCATGCCCTCCTCCAGGGGATCTTCCCAACCCAGGGATCAAACCCACATCTCATTATGTTTCCTACACTTCCTCCCGAAAAAGTCAGGTGAAGTGAGGACCCCAGGGCACTGACTTGTAGGTGTCTCCATGGAGCTCCAGCCCTGAACTACCTGAGCCCAGGTGCCTGCAGAGGATGAGGGGGGTGGCCGATTTCTGACCCCTGGTGTCCGTCAGTTGTCCTGAAGCCGCCTGACACTGCCCACATTGAGGGCTGGAATGAGCATGTGTTCCCTGCGGGTGGTCCCAGGGAACATCCCACTCACACATGGATGTCTCTTTACCCTGAGACAGAGAGGAAGAGTCTCTGTCCTGCAGATGCCTGCATTTCTTTTCTTTATAAACTGTCTTTCTTTTTAATGACATAAACCCAAGGATTTTCCTGGGCGTGACCCTGCTGGAGAACCCCAGCAGGTTGGTTGGGCTCCATCCCTGGGAACCCATCAGGTATGATGGATGGGGTCATCCCTGACTTCAGGACCAACAGCTGTGAGAGCAGGCAGGGGTCTCCTCAATGTTCTTAGTGAGGGAGCAGAACTTGGTGGGACATCCCTAGGCATCAAGAAACCTAGGCCAGGAGAAGGCAAGGGGCTGAGACAACAGCAGATGCTCTGGGACAAAGCCCAGCTCCAAAACAACGCTTCCCAACTGGGGGTAATCTTGCTGCCCAAGGGACTTTTGTCAGTAGAGAGTTTTCGTGGCCATGACCTCGGGCATCCTACCAGAACGTACTGGCCAGGGGTGTTGCTCAGCATCCTACAAAGCACAGGGCACCCCCACAAAGAAGAATTATCCAGCCCAGAATGTGGGCAGCAGAAGGTCAGAAACTGCTCCAGAAGGAAGCACAAAGGAAACTGGGCCAGCAAGTTGGGGAGGTGGGGGGGCATTTATAGCAGAGACACGCAGAGGACAAAGAGCAAGCCACAGCAGCAGGAGGGGCCCAAACACCCAAGTTCTTCTTTTTAAATCTTTTTATTTTGTATTAGGATATAGCCGATTAACAATGTTGTCTCTTTCAATTCTGGTTTCCTCTGTGTGTATGCCCAGCAGGCAGTTCTAGTTCCAGTTTTTTAAGGAATCTCCACACTGTTCTCCATAATGGCTGTACTAGTTTGCATTCCCACCAACAGTGTAAGAGGGTCCCTTTTCCCCTGACTCTCTCTGCTTGGGGCTGGTGCACTGGGATGAGCCAGAGAGATGGTATGAGGAGGGAGGTGGGACGGGGGTTCAGGATTGGGAACATGTGTACACCTGTGGCAGATTCATGTTGATGTATGGCAAAACCAATACAGTATTGTAAAGTAAAAAAAAACAGAAAAAATGTTGTGAGAGTTTCAGGTGAACAGGAAAGGGATCAGCCGTCAGAGAAGTTGCTACCACGCCCATATAAACCAATAATGAGTGAGGCTGTTAGTCATTCAATCGTGTCCAACTCTCTGTGACTCCATGGACTGTAGCCCTCCAGACTCCTCTGTCCATGGGATTCTCCAGGCAAGAATACTGGAGTGGGTTGCCGTACTCTCCTCCAGGGGATCTTCCTGATCCAGGGATCAAACCTGTATCTCTTATGTCTCCTGCATTGGCAAATAAGTTCTTTACCAGTGGTGCCACCTACTGATATACAATTTTTTTGGCATATATATATATAAAAGGAACAATGGTTTCTACCTCTTTGTACAACTGCCATAGTCACTTATGTATAATATCTGTGATGACTGGCATTTTTATGTCAAAACTAGTTACAATGTTCCAATTGAAATTTACAGTTTACAGTATGTCTATTTTTTTTATCATTTCAATACAGTCAGTAAATCTTTCATGTGTAGTAATGGAGTTGGTTTTAACATAATTATATCTTCTCCTGTGCCATACTTATTTACCATGAGCTACTTCTCTCATACAATCAAAGCAAGGAGAAATATTTGATTTGTATATTTTTAACTATTTCACATCTAACCTGATTTCTTTGGAGCCTTATATATCTCTTTTGAATTGTATTAAACATATAGGAACAGATCACTTTTTATCCAAAAAAGAGGAGATATATGTATACATTTAGCTAATTCACTTTGTTGTACAGATAAAAACTAACACAACATTGTAGAGCAGCTATACTCCAATAAAAATTTAAAAATAAAAAATATTCAAACTCAGCAGATCCCAGTGATAGTTGGGAGAAAGTGACAAAATCAGAGACTTGACAATGGCCGACTCTTGCAAGTGATTTCAGATGTTACCATTTCTTATCAGACGTAAGTTGCCTCTTAGAAGAGCACATGGAATTACTCAAAGTTCAAAGCCTAGAATGTTTCTCAATCTAGTTGAAATCACATGTTATATCATCAAAAAAAAAAAAAAGAAATCACATCTTATTTATAATGTCTGTATAGTTTGCAATGATATGTAAGCATTAAACTTTATCTGAAAGTGAAAGTTGCTCAGTCGTGTCTGACTCTTTGTAACCTCATGGACTGTACAGTTCATGGAATTATCTAGGCCAGAATACTAGAGTGGGTAGCCTTTCCCTTCTCCAAGGGATCTTCCTAACCCAGGGACCAAATCCTGGTCTTCTGCATTGCAGGCAGATTCTTTACCAGCTGAGCCACAAGGGAAGTCATTTATCTATTGACTTTCTATTGGGATAGACACAGAATTAGTTCAGACACACTCTGCCTTCCTTGTCTGTATCCTTCCAGCAGAGCTTTGCTACTCACTGCAGTGAATAGTGGGTGATTGTGCTTTACACTGATGACACAAGTATGGTAAAGATGCAATCTCTCCTTCATGAAGTTTAATCACAGTTGGAGGAGACTTGTGGAAATCAGCAATTACCTTACCACAGGATAACTTCTGAGAGAGAAGTGTTCACAGAGCATAGACAAGGTTCTCCCAAAACTGCTTAAGTCAAGTTTTAAAGGATGAGCAGAGTTTGCCAAAAAATCAAAAGTAGTGGTGTGGTGAGTGAAAGGATAGAGATTTTAGACTTTAAGCTGGAAATGTGCAAGAGTTTTAATGCTAGAGAGAGAACAAGTCATTCAAAGGACCCCACTGAGAAGGGATCAAGTACAACAACCCATGTACAATACTTACACAGTACTTTGGTCACCTGAGGCAAAGAGACAACTCATTAGAAAAGGCCCTGGTGCTGGGAAATATTGAAGGCAGGAAGAGAAGAGAAGACAGAGGTGAAGCGGTTGGATGGCATCACCGACTGGATGGACATGAGTTTGAGCAATCTCTGGGAGTTGGTGATGGACAGGGAAGCCTGGCATGCTGCAATCCATGGGGTCGCAAAAAGTTGGACATGACTAATCGAATGAACAACAACACCACTTAGACACTAAGCGCAGTACCTGACAAATAAGACACCTGATAGATGTGGGGTGGTGGTCTGGTGTTTATTTGGGGTGATGATAATCTTGTTGTTGCTGGTGGTGGTTGTTGGTGGGGATGTTGGTGTCAGTTTTGTTGTGGTCAGTGGATGCTGTGGTGGTCTTGTTGTTGCTGAGAGATATTGTGGGGCTAATTTTGGTGGTGGCAGTGGTCACGGTCACTTTGTCGTTATTGATTTTGTTGTGGGCAGTGCTTGCGTAGTTTTTGGTGGTGCTGCTGCTGCTGATTTTGTTGTTGCTGATCATGCTGGTGGTGGTGGTTGTGATGGTGAGTAAGGAATTGTCCATGGCAGGAGTGATAATAAGAGTGATAAGAGTGGCTAGAGTTGAAGTCAGGCTCACTTGTTTAATTTGATTGTCTTCTGCTCATAAAAAAATGTTTTGTTGGGCCTCTGTAACACAATGGAAAGAGGGGTAATGCAGTTTTGTCCCTCAGAGTCCACAATGACAGCACACTCTCCCCTTGGGACAAGACCACAATCCCATAATAATAGATGCTAAAATACTGGCGCCTTGGAGCTATCAATCTCAGCATCTTTTGACAGAGAAGAGGCACGATCTTCATGGCAACGACAGAGAATCACTGCAACTATCCCCCAAATTTAAAGCTGTCACTCCATCTGCAAGCTGAGCTGGCAAACGTGGAACCCCAGGACGGCAGATGGTGGCAAGCTCCCAAATGCCAGTTTGACCCTAGACTGAAATATCTCTGTGCACGCTCTGATTTCCATCCTGTTTTCCCTCACCTCCATCTGCTTGGGAGGCCTGTGGCGCATCTGAGAACTGGGCACATCTTTTTTGTGCAGCAGAGCCTACCGCAGTGGGGGGCTGTGTGGGGCCATCTCACAGCCTGAGTGACCATCTCTGAGCCAGCGGTGTAGGCATGGCCGAGCCAGTGGCAACCGGCTAGTGGTCTCATCTGGAATGATAAGGGCGGCCGTACTCCAAGCATCCATTCTTGACATCACTGTGGGCTGTGAATATGCTTGCTCACTCACAATGTGCTTTTGATATCGGAATGCTAGGTGGTATCTCTCTGTAGTAAACTTAGGCAGTCGTGTGAGGGATTCAGTTCAGCAGAAGATATCATAGGCAATATGAAGAAGGAAGACAGGACCATAGGTACTGGGTTCCAGGGGAAAGCAGGTGGGAACCTAAAGGTTTGCTTGGCAAATCTGAGGCCAACCCATGATGGCGAGTCTTCACAGTTTTAGTTTTTTCAGTAGAATCCTGCACAACAGCCATGGCTTAAAAGGCAAGTGCGGCGTTTTGGCAAGAAAGCCATCCAATAGGTTTCTCTGTGAAAGTGAAAAGCTCTCAGTTGTGTCCGACTCTTTGTGACCCCATGGACTATACAGTCCATGGCATTCTTCAGGCCAGAGTACTGGAGTGGGTAGCCATTCCCTTCTGCAGGCGATCCCAACCCAGGGATCGAAGCCAGGTCTCCTGCTGAGAGCTGCAATTTCAATCTTTGTGCCTCTTGAAGATTAAACCCAAACTTTCTTATAGCGTTTGGTACAGTGAAGATGTATCAGTTAGCAATTTGTTGCAGAAAAAATTACACTGGGACTCCCCTACTGGTCCAGTGGTTAAGAATCTGCCTGCCAAAGCAGGAGGTATGGGTTCAATCCCTGGTTGGGGAACTAAGATCCTGCAACCTGGAGGGCAACCTAGACCACACTCTGTGACCCCTGCCCTTGTGCTCTCTACAGCCTGCACCTCACAACTACAGGAGCCCTAGAAAAGCCCAAGCTCCACATCCAAAAGCTCCTGAATGCCTCAACTAGGACCAGATGCAACCACATAAATAAAATAAGTAAGACGCAGAGATGCATTTATATGTAAAAAAAGTGTGCTGAATCTACTCCTTGACTGTGGGTTTGGGGGCCTTGGTTCCTCTCTGGTGGTTGGTTAAAGGCCATCATCATTCCCTTGGCCCTTCGGCTCACAAAAGGGCAGCTGTTTCAGCAGAGCAATCAAACCAGAAGAGCCAAAGAGAGAGAAAGTGAAAATGGGGGGAAATCAGTTTTGTACAGCCAGTCCCAGGAGTGCCATATCTCCATCCTTGCTAGACTCTGCTTATTAGAATCGAGTGATGTCCAGCCCACACACAAGGGGAGGAGACTACACAAAGAGGCTAAAAATTGTCAGAATTGAGGACACATCTGTAGTAAATGAGAAAAAAAGAGAGAGAAAAAAGTAACACCCAAACTATGATGATGATAATACTTTTTGTTGAACATTTTTTTAAGGTGTTACTTATTCAGGGCCTATGGGTCACTTAGGACACTAAGGGCTTTCAATAGACCCCTTTATTTCATTCTTACAGAGCTCTGTGAGTGTAGGATTGGCTGTATTTTATGGAGGAAGAAGTATAGTCTTGGAGGCGCTAAGATGACGAAGCTAATTAGCAGCACCAAGGTTGTAACCCAGCCTAACTCCAGAGCCTCTGGCTTTAGCCCTTAGGGTCCACAGCTTCCCCATACTTCTGGTTTTAGAACATACTCTGATAGGCAATTTTCTTCTGGATCACTTTTTAAAATGCATTTGAAAATGTATGTAGCCTTTGTATCAAACATACTATTCTCAGGAGGACCCCCAGGGAGCCACATGGGATTCCATATTTTGGAAAGCTCCCTTGTTCTTTGCTGGTATATATTGCTCCTAGGTTGTCAGAGAATTTTTGCCAAAGTTTGTTTTATTACTATCGATGTGAGCAGATTACACATTGGTAGGGAAAACCTCACACTCCGGGTTCTTGCCTAGCACCTTCAGGCAATCAGGGGCAGGGGGAGGGCAGGGAGAACAGGGACAGAGGTGGTGGGGGCAAGACACAGAAGTCCCAGCGGAGCCACCCCTCAGGTGTGGGGTCCAGGGCTGCACATATCCAAGGGCACTGGAAATGGTGGTGGTAGGAGAAGGGGGGACAGCACCCCCTCAAGTTCAGTGTGACCTGCCCCTGCAGCTCCCAGAAATGCAAAAATCTTAGAGAATAGAAGATCTGGCTTTCCATCCCAAAGAAATAAGGCTCTTTTAAACCCCCCACTTTGGATTTCCCTGGTGCCCCAGTGGTTAAGTATCCGCCTGCCAGTGCAGGGACCCAGGTTTGATCTTTAGTCAGGGAAGATTCCACACACCACGGGTCAGCTTAAGCCTGAGCACCACAACTGTAGAGCCTGTGATCCACGAGAGAAGCCACAGCAATGAGAAGCCCGGGCATTTGCAGCTAGAGAGCAGCCCCTGCTCACTGCAACTAGAGAAAGCCTGCATGCAGCAACCAAATTCCAGTCTAGCCAAAGAAAAAAACCATCCACATAATGGACTTTTCAGGTGGACTGTTTCTGCCTGCCTGCTCCTGACACCTGTACTTAGCTATGTTCCCACCAAGAATACTGGTCGGTCCTCTGTGGCTCCTCCCTGGAATACCTGCATGTTTCTGTTGCCATGGTTTCAGTTGCAGCAACACTCACTAAGAGCCAGTTGAGACAAATGGCTTCATCCTTTTACTTCCAGAGACTTCCAGGTGCACCCTTCCCTGCGGTCATGCTGCCACTAATGAGCTGTGGCCGTTCTTACCTCTAAAGGCAGAGCATCCTTCTCAGCCCCTTGACTGAGTTTGACACCGTGATTTTCTTTAGCAAACGGGATGTGAGTAGGAAGGACGGTGAGCTGGTTTGGGGCCCAGGGCTGCAGAGACATTACATATATCTATTTGCTTCCTTGCCTCTTGCCATTGATGTAAGAGCATGATCCAGCCAACCCATGGCTCCATGGAGGATGAGAGACACGTGGAACAGAGGCAGATTAGCTTGTAGCTTAGAGCATAGTCAGAAAACCTCCAGCAAGACTTGAGATGCTGCCTCTCAGGCTTGAAGTCCTAAATTTCATGTCAAATAAGGAGACTCAACAACAAAAAAGAAAGAAAATCTCCACCAGGATCAGCCAAACCCTGCCAACTTGCAGACCTATCATAAGAGTAAATACTTTTTGTTGAATGCTACAGTTGGACCATAAAGAAGGCTGGGGGCCAAAGAATTGATGCTTCTTTCGAACTGTGGTGCTGGAGAAGACTCTTGAGAGTCCCTTGGACAGCAAGGAGATCAAACCAGTCAATCCTAAAGGAAATCAACGCTGAATATTCATTGGGAGGACTGATGCTGAAGTTCTGATACTTTGGCCACCAGAAGCAAAGAGCCAACTCATTGAAAAAGACCTAGATGCTGAGAAATCTTGAGGGCGAGAGAAGTGGGCAACAGAGGATGAGATGGCTGGGTGGCATCACCGACTCAATGGAGTTTGACCAAACTCTGGGAGAGGGTAAAGGACAGGGAAGCCTGGTATGCTGCAGTCTATGGGTTCCAACGAGCTGGGCACGACTAAACGACTGAACAACAGTGATCGTGTAGCTGTTTGTTACACAGCAAGAGTTAAATGACACAGTTGGTTAACCAGCTTTTAATGATCAGCCATTTTCTGATTATCCAGTTTGTGGTGTTTGGAACCGTGAAAATGAAAGCAGAGAAAACATGCTGAGTTAAAAGAGATCCAAACAAAGAATCTTGGGAAACTCTCACATTTAAGGGCTGAGGGGGAAAAGGAAAGAGAATAAGGCTGGAGTGGGGTGATCATAAAGGTGAGAGGGAATAGAGGGAGGTCATGGAAGTAGTGATTTTTAGGAAGTAAGTAAGGGGCTGAAAGAGCCTAATGCTACCCCTAGCCCCAGCAAGATAAGGAATTGAAGAGGACTCCCCTTGGATTTCCTGTTCAGGAATACATGGAGGCCTTTACCGGGAGCTGGTATCAGTGGAGGGATGGGAGTGAGGCTCAGAGCAGTGATTCAGGGGGGAAATGAACAGTGAGGGAGTGGAGATGCGGAAGCATGAGACCATCATTGCTTCTGAATTTTCTTTGCAAATAATTTAAAATTTATAAAAGTGGCAGAAATACAGTGGAAATTGGTTGCATGACACAGGGGGCTCAAATTCAGTGTTCTCTGACAACCTAGAGGGGTGGGGAAGAGTGGGAGGTGGTAGAGAAATTCAGGAGGGAGTGGATATACATTTACCTATGGCTGATTCATGCTGATATATGGCTGAAACCAACACAGTATTGTAAAGCAGTTATCCTCCAATTAAAAATAAATACAGTTTTTAAAGGTTGCAAAATAATTCATGTCAATGTGTAACAAAACGAATACAGTATTGTAAAGCAAAACAAACTAAAAAATAAAAATTAATCTAAAAAAAAAATAAAGGTTGCAAAAATACAAATAGTACAAAGCATCCTTATATCCTTAACCCAAATTCATTTTATTTTACCCATTTGTTTTTATCACCTTCTGCATGTGTGTATGGACACACACACACACACACACACACACACATATAAATAATTTTTTTTTCTGAACCATTGGAGAAGAAGTTACATATAACCTGGTCCTCTGCTATTAATAAACACTTCAGTGCACATTTTCTAAGAAGAGGGAGATTTCTTTTATCCCAACATAAAACTACTGATTTTACATTATTGATTTACATTTACGTTGATGCCAAACTTATTAACTAATCTAACGTCCGTATTCTAATTTTGTCGGTTACCCAGGTAATAATGTCTTTTATGATGTTTTCTTCCCCAGTACAGGGTCAAAGGTATTGCCCTCCGTTGTCTTGCCTCTTTAACGTTCTTCAGCCTGGAACAGTTTACCGCACTGAAGTGTTTGAAGAATACAGCACCCCCTTCACTTTTACATATTAATAGAACGTTCCTGTTTCTCCGCCATCTCCTTGTGATTAGGCTGAGGTTCCTTCTCAGCCAGGTTGTTATTGGGTAACTTGTCCTTCTCAGGCATCGCCATCTCAAGGCATGTGGTTTATCTACCTGTTCCATGTGGGTGATGTTAACTCTGACCACCTGGTCAAGGTGTTCCTAATTTTTCCACAGACAATTTGCTATTTTCTTTCTTGTAAGAAATAAGCAGTCTGCAGGAGCTACTTTAAGACTATCCCGAAAGCCTGCTCCTCGATGAAATTTTTCCACTGGTGATGAGGCCATCCATTGGTAGATACTGTCAGACTGAATCTTAACCATGTGGCTGCAAAATAATTTTCCTACTCCACCATCCCTTTATAAGTCAACCTTCAGCATCCTGCTGTAAACAAGACTTCCTCTCTCCCTCATTCTTTTCTTTTTTTCTTCCTTTCTTTCTTCCTCTCTCTTTCTGTGCTTCAGATGTTCAGTTCAGTTGCTCAGTCATATCCTACTTTTTGTGACCCCATGGACTGCTCAAACTCATGTCCATCGAGTTGGTGATGCCATCCAACCATCTCATCCTCTGTCATCCCCTTCTCCTCCTGCCCTCAATCTTTCCCAGCATTAGGGTCTTTTCTAATGAGTCAGTTCTTTGCATCAGGTTGCAAAAGTAATGAAGCTTCAGCTTCAAAATCAATCCTTTCAATGAGTATTCAGAACTGATTTCTTTTAGGATGGATTGGTTGGATCTCCTTGCAGTCCAAGGGACTCTCAAGAGTCTTCTCCAACACCGCAGTTCAAAAGCATCAATTCTTCGGCCCTCAGCTTTCTTTATGGTCCAACTCTCACATCCATAATGACTACTGGAAAAACCATAGCTTTAGCTGTGGTACATATACACAATGGAGTATTACTCAGCTATTAAAAAGAATACATTTGAATCAGTTCTAATGAGGTGGATGACGCTGGAGCTGATTATACAGAGTGAAGTAAGCCAGAAAGAAAAACACCAATACAGTATACTTACACATACATATGGAATTTAGAATGATGGTAATGATAAACCTGTACGCAAGACAGCAAAAGAGACACAGATGTATAGAACAGCCTTTTGGTCTCTGTGGGAGAGGGAGAGGGTGGGATGAGTTGGCAGAGTGGCAGTATAACATGTATGATATCATAAGTGAAACGAATCATCGTCCAGGTTTGATGCAGGATGCAGGATGCTTGGGATTGATGAGTGGGGATAATCCAGAGAGAAGGTGTGGGGCGGGAGGGGGGAGTTCATGTATACTCATGGCTGATTCATGTCAATGTATAGCAAAATAAATACAGTATTGTAAAGCAAAACAAACTAAAAAATAAAAATTAATTGAAGCAAAAAAAAAAAAACACAAAAAACCATAGCTTTGACTATATGAACCTTTGTCAGTAAAGTAATGTCTCTGCTTTTTAATATGCTATCTAGGTGTGTCATAGCTTTTCTTCCAAGGAGCAGGCAGTTTTTAATACTTTCAAGCATTATGCTCATGATTTTCTGTTTTTTTTTTTTTCCAAAATAGGTTATACCTCGTGACTGTCCTTAATTACTTAGGTGCTCTATATGAATCTGCCTGCAGTGCAGGAGGTGCAGGTTCCATCCTGGGTGAGAGAGATTCTCTGGCACCCACTCCAGTACTCCTGCCTGGAAAATCCCATGGATAGGGGAGGCTGCTGTGTTATAATCCAGAGGGTCACAAAGAGCCAGACAAGACTGATCAACTAAGCTCATACACACAGTCCATATTAGGACAATTAGCACTCCTTCAGCTGGGCCTTGTGCCCTAAAACAGACTCCAAATTTTTTTAACTTGTGAAACAAAGCAAAATGTTTTAAGTTCATTTTGTACCTAGCCTGCCACAGACCTGAAACTACCCATTTCTGTAAGGTGACCTGGTTGCTTTTAGCGGGAAACAGAGACCAAGATCTGGGCATTAGGTGTGCTCTTTGATACTAGGGTGTCCTTACTTCTTGACTCTTTCAGAGGACAAACCAAAAAGTACATGTATGTATTTATGTATACATACAAATATGCATACACACACACATGCCTTCATATGTTTCTGTGCCCATAAGCATGCATATACACATACATAAACACATTTTTGAAAACATAAGTTCATAGTCACACTAATACTGTCAACTCCAATCCATTCCCATAAGGTTCTTTCTTGCCTTCTGTTTCCCCATATATACATGTCCTTTCTTCCATAGTAAGAACCCTGGCTTCCAAAAATATTAATATATCACTAAATTGCTCAATCCTGTAACATATCTAAAATAGTGCCAGAATTACTTTCTTCATATCTCCAATGCATAAAAGTGAACAGTGAAGTCGCTCAGTCATGTCTGACCCTCAGCGACCCCATGGACTACAGCCTACCAGGCTCCTCCGTCCATGAGATTTTCCAGGCAAGAGTACTGGAGTGGGGTGCCACTGCCTTCTCCCTATCACTATGGTAAATAAACCTCATGTTCTATATTTGACTTATTTCACTTTCATGTTGTCTATATTTATTCTTGTTGTCACAAATGGTAGAATTTCCTTCCTTTTTTAAGGCTGAATGATATAACTATAGAATACATTTTCCTTATTCATCTATGAGTGAACATTTCAATTGCTTCCATGTGTTGACTGTTATGGATAATACTGCAATGAATACGGGGGTGTTGGGGGCATGCAGATTTCTCTTAGAGATCCTGAGTGCATTGGATATACACCCAGAAATGGGATTGCAGCATCATATTTAAGTTCTAGTTTTAGTATTCTGAGAAAATTCCACACTGTTTTCTATGTGCTCTGCTGCGCTCAGTCCCTCAGTCATGTCCGACTCTTTGTGACCCCATGGACTATAGCCCGCCAGGCTCCTCTGTCCAAGGGATTCTCCAAGCAAGAATAGTGGAGTGGGTTACCATTTCCTCCTCCAGGGCATCTTCCTGACCCAGGGACTGAACCCAGGTTTCCCACATTGCAGGCGGCTTCTTCACCAGCTGAGCCATCAGGGAAGCCCTGCTTTCCATAGAACTGCACAAGTTTACATACACATTAGCAGTACCCAAGGGTTCCCTTTTCTCCACATTCTTGTCAGTAGTTGTTTCCTTTCGCCTTTCTGATATTAACCATTCTAACAGTTGTTACTTAATATCTTCCTGTGGTTTTAATTCGCATTTCTCTGATGATTAGTGATGCTGAGCCCTTTTTGTATACCTGTTGGCCATTTGTATGTCTTCTTTGGAGAATTATATTTATTTTCTTTACCTGTTTTTAAATGAGTTATGGGGGGTTGTGTGTTTTTGTTTGTTTTGTTGTGATTGAGTCATAGGAGCTTCTTATATATTTTGGATATTAAAACTTTACTATAAGAATTTGCCTGCCCGTGCAAGAGGCACGAGAGATGCAGGTTTGACCTCTGAGACTGAAGATTCCCTGGAGTACAAAAGGTCAAGCCACTCCAGTATTCTTGCCTGGAAAATTCCATGGACAGAAGAGCCTGACGAGCTGCAGTTACTGGGGTTGCAAAGAGTCAGACACAACCGAGCACGCACACACAGCAGCCTTTTACTACACTCAGGTTATAGGAGAATTTACCTGTTTCCTTCTAGTATGCATATAGGTTTATTTTTTTAGCACTTAGATACCGTATCTCCTGGGAATTAATTTTTATGTATGGTTTGAGGAATAGATCTAATTTTATCTTTTTCCAAATGACTAACCAATTCTCTCAACATCATTTGTTAAAGAGATTATTGTTATACCTGTAATCTGAGATACCTGTTTGCATGTTTTTCTTAACTATGTATGCAGTTCCAGTATTTTTTCTATTCTTGAGCCTTGCCACTCTATTTTAATTGTGTAGGAATTGTGTTACATTTCAATATCTGATAGGTTTATTCCTCCCCTAACCTCCTCCACCCACTCAGCTCTTCCTTGTCGGTGTTTTCCTAGTTATTCTTTTGTGTTTTTTTTCCCTAACTCATCTAGCTCCATTAAGAAGCTCCTTAGGATTTTATTGGGATTGCATTACACTTATAAACTAACTTAGGGAGAATTGACATCTGGGTAACATTGAGACATCTGAATCAAGAACAAGGGACATTATTCTTTCTGTTCAGTTATTCACAGGACAAATTGCTCCCTATTATTTCCTTCTTTTCCTTCACAGACTCATCTCTCAGAGGTACCATGTCTTTCTACATAGCAGTGTCTCTCCTACAAATAATGCTCTTTGAGGCTGTCCTTTCTGGTCCCACCCACTTCCAAGCTCCTTTTCCATAGCAATGCTATGACTTTCCAGCTCCTGACTGGTGTTGAGTAATTTTGTACTTATAATTTCACCTCCTCTTTGTGAGGACCATTTTGTCTACACTTCTTGTAAGCCCTCTATCCCTCCTGCTCTTTTTCACACCTCTTTCCAGTCTCCCTTCTCCATCCATAAGCTCTTAGAAACACAGTGTGAGCAGAGGAGCCCCAGTGGAATTTATTTATTTGGCTGTGTTGGGTGGTAACACAAGCGTTCTGCATTGCGGTGTGCGGGCTTCTGGAGTTGTGGCACAAGGGATTAGATGCCCTGGAGCCTGTGCGGTCTTTGTTCCCTGACCAGAGATGGAACTTGTGTTCCTTACAATGGAAGGTGGATTCTTCACCACTGGACCACCAGGCTAGTCCTCATCACTGGAACTTGTTGCTGTCTTTATCTACCCTCTGGTGATTTATGGGCTTCCCTGGTGGTTCAGATAGTAAAGAGCCCACCTGCAATGCAGGAGGCCTGGGTTCGATCACTGGGCCAGAAAGATCCCCTGGAGGAGGGCATGGCACCCCACTCCAGTATTCTTGCCTGGAGAGTCCCATGGACAGAGGAGCCTGGTGGGCTACAGCCCATGGAGTCGCAGAGAGTCGGACACGACTGAGCGAGTCCTCTCGTTCTCAGATAATGTAAATGTTGGGCGTTCTCTATCTTCTGGCAGTGCTGAAGGCCTGAGTTCCTTTTTGTCTCCTTTGCTTGCCTTCTGGGTTTCAGGGTTGTTTGGAGAGCGAGGCCAAGGTTCAGAACCCTCCCATCATTGTTCTCCCAACCCTGAACACTATTTTAACAGGCTTGATATCAAGGCAAAACTAGAGGTAAATTTCAAATCAAAATTGTCTCCCCCACCAATCCCAGAGAAGGACTTGAGGACTTATGTTTACAGACTATGGAGTTAAGAGAGGGTGCAATTTTAGCTGATGAAGCTCTGTGCCTCTACACAAAGGGGCTTGTTCAGGGAAACTTTTAAAGTCAAAGTTAGGGAATCCAGTTAGCTCATGTTTGGTTGATTATGAGGAGAGAGTTTCAGGAGTAAGTGTAGGGAAAACTATAAATCATAGACTTGAAGTGAATCTGGATTTGACTTAATTTGATTGCCATCCCTGGGGCTTTTCCCCACTATAGTAACTGAGGCACTCTAAATTAGGTTGTGGGGCTTCCCTGGTGGCTCACTGGTAAAGAATCCAGTGGGGAAGGAGATGGGGGTTTGGTCCCTGGGTTGGGAAGATCCCCTGGAGAAGGAAGTACAACCCACTCCAGTATACTTGCCTGGGAAATCCCGTGGACAGAGGAGCCTGGGGGGCTACAGTCCCTAGGGTCGCAAAGGAGTCAGACATGACTGAGTGACTGAACAACAAGATGTTAGATTGTGTTTAGAATGATTCACAAATCAATGACACCACAAATAGTTCCCCACCCTCCCCCCCCCCCCCCGCCCTTCCCCCCCCCCCCTCCCCCCCCATCCGCCTGCCAGTCGGGTGCCAGCCAGCGTGCC